>CM040823.1:905000-940000 GCA_022828995.1 Vimba vimba | reverse complement strand
TTTATTATTTAGCTCAAAACTTCATAATTCTGTGTGAAATTACTGTGCAAATGCATTTCTTCAGAATCCCAGAATTCATTTTCTATTGGCTGACATTACAGAACTGAACCTGCTCTATGATGAATAAAGTATAATGTTTATACTGTCCCCAGAAGAAACGCAGGAATGCATGAATAATGAAAACATGACAAATTAAAGAAATGATACACGTAAAGCGTTTATGTCTAATGCATTAGAAAGGTATTCAAAATGCACATTTTATATATTTAAAATGCATTATATTTGTAATTACATCTGAAATTGGATGTTTGTCATGTGTTTTAGTGCATTATACTTTCTAAAGGTGTGTTCAGTGAATAAATGAGCATTATAATGAGATGCATAATTAATGCATTCAAAACACCTTATAATGCATTACATATAAAGGCTTTATTTTTATTGTAATTCTAATTTTCAGTGGTGATTCTCATTACTATTGGAATGCAAATGATTCTTTTTTTGAACAGAAAATCTCGCCATGATTGTCTAAATACTTTTTTTGTATGAACGCGATGATATTTGGAGGGTTGGTTTGATTTTGCCCAATTTTATTTGTAAAATAAACCCGCTGATTTTCTCATTTTCTATTTAGTTTTTTTGTTAATAGTGCATTTGAACCTCGTCGTGAATATGAACTCTGACCAGCAACTTTTTTTTCTTGGGAGGATAAAACTAAAGTAACGAAATATGCAATTGTAGAAACCGACAAAGCTCTTTTTCGCAGTTTTATTGATGCAGCATTTGATACATAAAGCGAACCGGTGGTCATTATATTGACATGTTGTAGGCAGCATTTGCCAGATTTTAATGTCATAATGTGCTTTCTTTTCTTTAGTTTTAGTCCATGTAATGTTTATTGCTGTTCATTTGATTCATATATGAATTCTGTATAATATCGCTTTTTAACCATTCTTCTTAGGGGATTCCCTTAGTTTGTACTTAAACTGCTATTTTGAATTTAAAAAAATAAAAAAAGGCAAAAAATAGATAAATTACAAAGCGCAAATATATAACGCATCACCCTCTTTTATAAGCCTCAAGTTTTGACCTGCCCAGAAGGTTTCCGTGTATGATGTATATCTGTGTTTGTAATGCTTTAATCACTGGTAATATTCAGTGACGCTGTACGTTAAGGTGGACTGTGAATATTAACAACTGTCCAGAACTGATGATTTGATGTCGGCGACACTGACCATGTTCAGCCCTTCAAACAAGCTGTTGGATTTTATACAAAAATAAAATATAATAAAAGACTTCCTGGATCTCAACGAGCCTTCTTTCAAATCAATCAGTGAGTGTCATTATTTCTGTCATTACAACTACCTTTATTTCTCCAGCGCTCTATACAGTACAGAAGCTTCACTGTAATAAACAGACTTAACGATGCAAACGTCATCAAATATGAGAATAATTCATATTCTGCTGTAAATAGTCATTATTCAGTTCAAGTTTTGTCAGAATTAAAATACAACAGCAGAACTTTAAACATTTCACATTTATTCAGTCTCTCAATAAAAACAACATTCCCAAAGAATCATGTCTACATATCCATGAAATCCACTGAACACGAGACGATCCAGCAGGGAAACGAGGCGGACCGCTTGATGTTCTTCACCAGAAGTCGTCGTCCGGCTCTTCGTGTGACGTCACGCCGACACTGAGGAACACAGAGAAGGTTTGTAATGAAGAGTTTCTGTTGAACAGTAAAAGACACACACACACACACACACACTGAGACCTCACCTGTGCTCGTTGCTGTCGGACAGGAGAACGTCCTCTTGACTTTGGTGTTCTGATGCTTCTTTCTTTGGACTCTGAAAGTTCATTAAAAGAATCACAGAGTCAAACATATCTCACCTTAAAATCTGCTTTAAGACAAGCCATGTGTACATTCATAAGTCGACACCATTGCTGAGTATTTTCTATGGAAGTAAAAAATAATGGCAAATGTTTTTGAAACAAAAAAGCTTGTTGAATTGCACTAATTGAAAAAAATATGCATTGCATTAACCCTGCTTGCATTTTACTGCATTGTATTTTTAGATTGTATATGTATGGGCTGAATTCAACATGGTCGTGTATTTATGTTTGTGAATATTTCAACTCAAAACGTTTCACACATATTTTCATTAATAAAAATTCAATAATCCATATTCAACTTCTAGATTTCACTTCAAAAATGTTAAATCTGTTTAAAAATAAAACCTAATATATTCGACAGGCAATTTTCGGTCCATTTCATTTCGCTTTACAAAATTCACTTCCACAAATTCAGTGGTTCAAATCGACAGAAAATTCAACATTTGACATCCGGGAACTGCCGGAATATCAATAGATTGCAGATTCATAATCTCCATCTGCTACTATGAGCATTTGAAGAGAATGACTTACAGTCGTAAACAGACTTTCAACCATGTCGAATTTCAGCCCATAAAAATGCAAGCCCTAAAAATACAATACAGTAAAATGCAAACACGGTTTATGCAATGCATATTTCTTTCAATTAGTGCAATTCAACAAGTTTTGTTTCAAAACCATTTGGCATTATTTTACTTGCATAATTTCCTCCTTAAAACTGCAGTGAACCAAAGACACGCCAAAGACAGTCTCAAAAACACGCTTTGAAATCGCTGGTGTTTCTGACGTCACAAACTACCTTGTAACCAATCAGATCAACGTGTGATCGTCAACCAGTGGATCTCTGAGTGAGTGAGTGAGTGGAGGCGGGGCTCATTTGCATATTCATAGAACCGCGCATACTAAATGAGGCGAGGGTGTCGAGTTACAGTCAAGATATTTTATGAGGAATTTTCAAGGAAAAAACGCTTAAATATGTAATTTTACCGACCGAAGATGAGTTATAAGGGATAAAATGATTGACTACAGGAGGACTTTAAAGACAGATAGAGAATCTGTGTGTGAAACCCCTCCTGAAACAGCCTCAGTCTGGATGTAAACGTGTCTTCAAGCACCTGATCCTGCAGTTTGTCCTGCATGAGCATCATCATGTACTTCTGAAGCGGATTGGCCTCATCAGCTCCTCCTCCAATCGCTGAGGTCGGTGATGTCACGTGACCTTCTCTCTCGTCCTCTGCTTGTTCCTCATTTTGATCCTCCTGAAAGTAGATCAAACAGAAATCATACCGTCAAAGTAAAAACAGCCACAATGCTTTAAACCCTCATCTTCCCTCGCGGCTCAAAACGACCCGAAGCACTGAAATTACACTTACATTTTTTTTGGTTCATAAAGCTTTTTTTATTTCACTTTGATAATATTTTTTCTATTTTTTCTAATCCATTTTTTTGGGGAGATTTTTATTTACCTTTAAATTACTAGATTTGATCAATAAATGCATAGTAATTTAAACACATTCCTCACATTCTTTCAACTTAACTTCAAAATAACTCACAATTTCATGCATAACTCTTTTAATTCAGCTCTAAATATCTTACATTGGGAGTCTTTGTCGACCTCTTGTGGAAAAATAATGATATAAGATGATATTTCATGAGTCTAGATGGGCTTATATCTCATCTGGAGTAAATGAGCGGTTCCTCTGGGTCCTAAAGTCAGTTTCTCTTCAGTGTGCATCAGATACACATGCATTGTAAAATAATTTTTTTGTCAGAATTTTGAGCACTTTTATGTTTTTCTGTGTGTACTGAAGCATTCCTTGCATTTCATTCATTCCTAAGAGGGTCATTGACCAGTGAGGGAAGGATTTGTTTTAAATTTCAGCCACAAAACTCCTCGAATCCATTACATTTCTGGTGTGTGTGTTAATGGTTTAAGTGCGACAAAAGTCCTGAGGTCTCGGACCCTCTGATGAACACTCAATTTTTAAATAAAAATAAATAAAGAAAGAGTTTGGGGTGAAAATGACCCGAGGGAAGGATGAGTGTTCAGTTGTCATGTGTGTGATCAGTCAGACGACAGAAACGTCACCATCTCCTGCTTGAGTCTCTCCATCTCTCTCTCCTCTCTCTCCTGCGCCTCCTCTCTCTCCCTCCGTCTCTTCTCCTCTTTTCTCTTCCTCTCCTCCTCCCAGCTCTCCTCCTCTTCCTCACGCCGGTCTTTCGTTACGGCTGATGATGATGATGATGATTGCACATCTGAAAAACACCACACTACTTTATATACAGTGATTTCAAAACTCATAGAGGAAGAGAGACTGAAGATCCGTCTCACCCTGATGATCCTGGAGCTTCTGGAGGAAACACTCCTGATCTGCGGACACAACTGAACACACACACACACACACACACACACACACACGAACACACACACGAACACACACACACACACACACACACACACACACACACGAACACACGAACACACACACACACACACACACACACACACACACACGAACACACGAACACACACACACACACACACACACACACACACACACACACACACACACACACACACACACACACTTTCAAAGGCTGCTGAATAACGCAGGTTATTTAACTTTTACTGAGCCCAATCTTTTGAACATTAGTGTATCTTCACTATAGAAATCTCCATGATTCTAAAGGCCTGGGAAACTAAACTCCCTGATATTCCCAGAATCCTGATGAATTCTCACGTTGAACGGGATCGGTGAGATCGTGAAGTGTGATCTTCTCCGGTTGAGGAGACGACTCTTGGGATGAACTGGAAATGATTTCCTGCAGTTTGGGTGGACTGTGAAATCAAAACAAATAGAATTATAATATGTGTGTGTGGCGTGTCTTTAAGCGTGTGTGTGGCGTGTCTTTAAGCGTGTGTGTTGGGTGTGTGTGGTGTGTCTTTAAGCGTGTGTGTTGGGTGTGTGTGGCATGTCTTTAAGCGTGTGTGGCGTGTCTAAGCGTGTGTGTGGCGTGTCTTTAAGCGTGTGTGTGGCGTGTCTTTAAGCGTGTGTGTTGGGTGTGTGTGGCATGTCTTTAAGCGTGTGTGGCGTGTCTAAGCATGTGTGTGGCGTGTCTAAGCGTGTGTGTGGCGTGTCTTTAAGCGTGTGTGTGGCGTGTGTGTTGGCATGTCTTTAAGCATGTGGCATGTGTGTGGCGTGTCTTTAAGCGCGTGTGGCGTGTCTAAGCGTGTGTGTGGCGTGTCTTTAAGTGTGTGTGTGGCGTGTGTGTTGGCATGTCTTTAAGCATGTGGCATGTGTGTGGCGTGTCTTTAAGCGCGTGTGTTGCGTGTCTTTAAGCGCGTGTGTCGCGGGTCTTTAAGCATGTGTGGCGTGTCTTTAAGCGTGTGTGTGGCGTGTGTGTTGGCATGTCTTTAAGCATGTGGCATGTGTGTGGCGTGTCTTTAAGCGTGTGTGTGGCGGGTCTTTAAGTGTGTGTGTTGGGTGTGTGTGGCGTGTCTTTAAGCGTGTGTGGCGTGTCTAAGCGTGTGTGTGGCGTGTCTAAGCGTGTGTGTGGCGTCTGTGTTGGCATGTCTTTAAGCATGTGGCATGTGTGTGGCGTGTCTTTAAGCATGTGTGTGGCGTGTGTGTTGGCATGTCTTTAAGCATGTGGCATGTGTGTGGCGTGTCTTTAAGCGTGTGTGGTGTGTGTGAGGCGTGAGGCGTGTGGCGTGTGTGTGGTGTGTGTGTGGCGTGTGTGTGGTGTGTGCACCTGCAGCTGTGGCGTGTGTGAGGCGTGTAAGTGGCGTGTGTGTGGTGTGTGTGTGTGCACACCTGCTGCTGTGGCGTGTGGTGCTCTTCATCTTGGGGCTGATGTGTGTGTGTGTGTGTGTGTGTGTGTGTACCTGCAGCTGTGGCGTGTGGTGCTCTTCATCTTGGGGCTGATGTGTGTGTGTGTGTGTGTGTGTGTGTGTGTGTGCACCTGCTGCTGTGGCGTGTGGTGCTCTTCATCCTGGGGCTGATGTGTGTGTGTGTGTGTGTGTGTGTGCAGCTGTGGCGTGTGGTGCTCTTCATCTTGGGGCTGATGTGTGTGTGTGTGTGTGTGTGTGTGTGTGCACCTGCTGCTGTGGCGTGTGGTGCTCTTCATCTTGGGGCTGATGTGTGTGTGTGTGTGTGTGTGTGTGTGTGTGTGTGTGTGTGCACCTGCTGCTGTGGCGTGTGGTGCTCTTCATCTTGGGGCTGATGTGTGTGTGTGTGTGTGTGTGTGTGTGTGTGTGTGTGTGTGTGTGTGTGTGTGCACCTGCTGCTGTGGCGTGTGGTGCTCTTCATCCTGGGGCTGATGTGTGTGTGTGTGTGTGTGTGTGTGTGTGTGTACCTGCAGCTGTGGCGTGTGGTGCTCTTCATCTTGGGGCTGATGTGTGTGTGTGTGTGTGTGTGTGTGTGTGTGTGTGTGTGTACCTGCAGCTGTGGCGTGTGGTGCTCTTCATCCTGGGGCTGATGTGTGTGTGTGTGTGTGTGTGTGTGTACCTGCAGCTGTGGCGTGTGGTGCTCTTCATCTTGGGGCTGATGTGTGTGTGTGTGTGTGTGTGTGTGTGTGTGTACCTGCAGCTGTGGCGTGTGGTGCTCTTCATCTTGGGGCTGATGTGTGTGTGTGTGTGTGTGTGTGTGTGTGTGCACACCTGCTGCTGTGGCGTGTGGTGCTCTTCATCTTGGGGCTGATGTGTGTGTGTGTGTGTGTGTGTGTGTGTGTGTGTGTGTGCACCTGCAGCTGTGGCGTGTGGTGCTCTTCATCTTGGGGCTGATGTGTGTGTGTGTGTGTGTGTGTGTGTGTGTGCACACCTGCTGCTGTGGCGTGTGGTGCTCTTCATCTTGGGGCTGATGTGTGTGTGTGTGTGTGTGTGTGTGTGTGTGCACCTGCAGCTGTGGCGTGTGGTGCTCTTCATCTTGGGGCTGATGTGTGTGTGTGTGTGTGTGTGTGTGTGTGTGCACCTGCAGCTGTGGCGTGTGGTGCTCTTCATCCTGGGGCTGATGTGTGTGTGTGTGTGTGTGTGTGTGTGTGTGTGTGTGTGTGTGTGTGTGCACCTGCAGCTGTGGCGTGTTGTGCTCTTCATCCTGGGGCTGCTGGGACTGATGTGTGTGTGTGTGTGTGTGTGTGTGTGTGTGTGTGTGTGTGTGTGTGTGTGTGTGCACCTGCTGCTGTGGCGTGTGGTGCTCTTCATCCTGGGGCTGATGTGTGTGTGTGTGTGTGTGTGTGTGTGTGCACCTGCAGCTGTGGCGTGTGGTGCTCTTCATCCTGGGGCTGATGTGTGTGTGTGTGTGTGTGTGTGTGTGTGTGTGTGTGTGTGTGTGTGTGCACCTGCAGCTGTGGCGTGTTGTGCTCTTCATCTTGGGGCTGATGTGTGTGTGTGTGTGTGTGTGTGTGTGTGTGTGTGTGTGTGTGTGTGTACCTGCAGCTGTGGCGTGTGGTGCTCTTCATCTTGGGGCTGATGTGTGTGTGTGTGTGTGTGTGTGTGTGTGTGTGCACCTGCAGCTGTGGCGTGTGGTGCTCTTCATCCTGGGGCTGATGTGTGTGTGTGTGTGTGTGTGTGTGTGTGTGTGTGTGTGTGTGTGTGTGTGTGTGTGCACCTGCAGCTGTGGCGTGTTGTGCTCTTCATCCTGGGGCTGCTGGGACTGATGTGTGTGTGTGTGTGTGTGTGTGTGTGTGTGTGTGTGTGTGTGTGTGTGTGTGTGTGCACCTGCTGCTGTGGCGTGTGGTGCTCTTCATCCTGGGGCTGATGTGTGTGTGTGTGTGTGTGTGTGTGTGTGCACCTGCAGCTGTGGCGTGTGGTGCTCTTCATCCTGGGGCTGATGTGTGTGTGTGTGTGTGTGTGTGTGCACCTGCAGCTGTGGCGTGTTGTGCTCTTCATTCTGGGGCTGCTGGGACTGATGTGTGTGTGTGTGTGTGTGTGTGTGTGTGCACCTGCAGCTGTGGCGTGTGGTGCTCTTCATCCTGGGGCTGCTGGGACTGATGTGTGTGTGTGTGTGTGTGTGTGTGTGTGTGTGTGTGTGTGTGTGTGTGTGCACCTGCTGCTGTGGCGTGTGGTGCTCTTCATCCTGGGGCTGATGTGTGTGTGTGTGTGTGTGTGTGTGTGTGCACCTGCAGCTGTGGCGTGTGGTGCTCTTCATCCTGGGGCTGATGTGTGTGTGTGTGTGTGTGTGTGTGTGTGTGTGTGTGTGTGTGTGCACCTGCAGCTGTGGCGTGTTGTGCTCTTCATTCTGGGGCTGCTGGGACTGATGTGTGTGTGTGTGTGTGTGTGTGTGCACCTGCAGCTGTGGCGTGTGGTGCTCTTCATCCTGGGGCTGCTGGGACTGATGTGTGTGTGTGTGTGTGTGTGTGTGTGTGTGTGTGTGTGTGTGTGTGTGTGTGCACCTGCTGCTGTGGCGTGTGGTGCTCTTCATCCTGGGGCTGATGTGTGTGTGTGTGTGTGTGTGTGTGTGTGCACCTGCAGCTGTGGCGTGTTGTGCTCTTCATCCTGGGGCTGATGTGTGTGTGTGTGTGTGTGTGTGTGTGTGTGTGTGTACCTGCAGCTGTGGCGTGTGGTGCTCTTCATCCTGGGGCTGCTGGGACTGATGTGTGTGTGTGTGAAGTCTCTGGATGAGCTCATTTCTCCAGCAGGGATCGGGGAGATCTCTCTCTCTCTCTCTGCAAACACCAGTGCCGCTCGCCCGCTGTCAGAGATCATCCTCCGCTCTGATCAACACACACACCAATAAAGCATTAGTTCACTTCAGAATTGAAATATCTTAATAATCACTCGCTACTGGGGATTCTGGGATTCTGGATGAGTGAGATTGGCCTGTTCTGTTATTGCTGGAGTTTCTGAAGCTCGTGTAAAGACTCCGCCCTCTTCTGAACGGAGGCGGAGCTAAAGCTCATTTGCATTTAAAGGGACACACCTTAAAATTGCTCACACCCAAAAAGTGTCCATTATAACAAGCTATAATAAATTATCTGGAATTTTTTTTTGCTGAGATTTCACACACACACACTCTGGGGACACCATAGATGTATATTACATCTTGTGAAAAAGGGCATAATATGTCATCTTTAAAGGAAATGGGGGTGAAATAGTAAAATTACAATAAAAATACACACCTGTGCCAAAATTTATGCAGTTGGCATTAACACCAGGGTTAAACAAAAGCACATTTCGCCAAATGTTTCCGGTTGCTGCTAACCAGTGCAGTCAAAGCGTTACCTTGATCGTCCCGATCCGCGGCTCTGCGTTTGCTCCTGGACACTGCAGGAGAGAGGAGTCTCAGTGGGTCTCTCTCTCTCGGGGAAGGGGTTCTGCTCAGTCTCTCCACGGGACCCAAACTCACTCCACAGGTTCTGGGATCTCTGTTCTGATGGCTCCTGTACGCCTCCTCGAGTCGTTCGGCTTCGAGCTCCAGCTCCCGGATCCGGGCCAGAGCGCCGGTCACCAGGCCGGAGTCACGCTCGTGTTCGGGGGCTTCGACGCGAGTCCACCGGCCCCTGAGGGCCCCTGCTTCAGGCACATCAGCGGCACACGGGGCCCTGGGCTTCCAGGCGGAGTCTGCGTACACGTCAGGGGTCAAACTGAGAACTGATCGGTCTAACAGCGAAAGCTTGGGATTTCGAAGGACCTCGTTCTCCAGAGCTGAGAACGAGAGAGAACGAGAGAGAGAGAGAGAGAGAGTGTGTAAGTGTCAGACAAAACTGTGATGAAACCGTGAACGCTCACGGACGGCAGCTGCTGCAGCTCTGCCGAGGACTGGCTCTGTACATCGTCAACGGGAGACTGCGAGGAGACTCGCTCGGCCGATACACCTACAGCTCAGCTCTGGGGAACAGCACTGTAGACTATACCATCACAGATCTCGACCTTTCCTCTCTGAGAGCATTCACAGTCAAACCCCTGAAACCTTTCTCAGACCACAGCCAAATCATCCTCTATATAAAGCAATCTGAAACATCACCCAAACCAATTAGGACCCCATATCAAATGAGCAAAATAATGTCTTTCAAATGGACTGAAACCAGTGCCAGTAATTACAGCACTGCCGTCGAATCTTCAGAAATACAATCCCTCATACATTCATTCCAAATACAGGAATACCCTAAAAACCAATTCGGCATCAATCAGGAAGTACAAGACCTAAACAATATATTCTACAAAACAGCACAAAAAAGTAATTTGGCAATTGTTAAACCAAAGAAAAAACATTTAGAGACTGATAAATGGTTTGATTTGGACTGTAAGGCTCTGAGAAAAAACCTCAGAAATTTATCAAATCAAAAACACAGACAACCAGATAATCCGGACCTCCGCCTTCTTTACTGTGAGGCACTAAAACAATATAAAGCCACACTCCGGCGGAAAAAAGCACAGTTTTTGCAAAGCCAGTTTGAAGAAATTGAAAAATCTATAAACTCACACAAATTTTGGGATAAATGGAAAATGTTATACAAACCGAATCAAGAGGTTCTAGCAATCCAAGACGGAGAGAAGTGGAAGAACCACTTCCAGGAATTATACAGCCCAACTGAAATTCAAAATTCTAATCAAAATGAAATAATTAATAAACTAGACAATTTGGAAAGATCAATTAAAGCAAATCAAAACCCTTTAGATTTCCCCATAACAATGAAAGAATTGGAAGAAAAATTAGGAGTCCTTGAGTCCAAGAAAGCCTGTGGTGTCGACAGCATCCTGAACGAGATGCTGAAACACACAGACCAAAGCTTCAGACTGGCCATGCTCAAACTGTTCAATGATGTTCTGTGTGTAGGGTTCTTCCCTGAGATCTGGAACAAGGGCCTCATCAGCCCCATCCACAAGAGCGGAGACAAACTAGACCCCAACAACTACCGAGGCATCTGTGTGAACAGTAACCTGGGGAAGGTTCTCTGCAGCATCTTAAACGCCAGACTTCTACACTTCCTTATGAAGCACAATGCCTTGAGTAAATCCCAAATTGGCTTTCTTCCAAAATGTCGCACATCCGATCACATTTTTACATTACAAACACTAATTGACAAATATGTACATCAAAACAAAGAACAAATTTTTGCTTGTTTCATTGATTTCAAGAAAGCATTTGATTCAATCTGGCACGAAGGATTATATCTAAAACTCATCGACAGTGGAGTAGGGGGGAAATTCTATGATTTGATCAAATCGATGTACACAGCCAGCCAATGCGCTGTTAAAATTGGAAACCAAAGAACCGAATTCTTCCCCCAGGGGCGCGGAGTGAGACAGGGATGCAGTTTAAGCCCCACCCTCTTCAACATCTACATCAACCAATTGGCCAATACATTAGAACATGCTCCCTTTCAAGGTCTCACTCTCCACGACACAGAGATCAAGTGTCTACTCTACGCAGACGACCTGGTCCTCCTGTCGCCCACTAAAGAGGGGCTTCAGGACAGCCTGGATCTGCTGGAGGATTACTGTCAGTCCTGGGCCCTGACCGTCAACCTCCAGAAGACTAGAGTCATGATGTTCCAGAAACGCTCCAGATCTCAGGGACCAACACACACATTCACACTCTCACACAGAACCATTGAGAGCACAAAAGCATACACTTACCTCGGCCTGAAAATAACTCCAACTGGTAACTTTACTTTGGCTGTGAATGAACTCAAAGAGAAAGCTCAAAGGGCTTTCTATGCCATAAAACGATCAATCAAAATTGACATCCCAATCCAAATTTGGCTCAAACTTTTCAAATCAATAATTGAACCAATTGTTCTATATGGCAGTGAAGTGTGGGGTCCTTCTATAAAATTTGATTTTTTAAATTGGGAAAAACATCCGATTGAAACTCTACAATTAGATTTCTGTAAAAGAATACTCAAAGTCCAAAGAAAAACACCAAACAACGGATGCAGGGCAGAATTAGGCCAATACCCTCTCCTTCTAAACATCCAAAAAAGAGCCATCAAATTCTGGAAACACCTGAAAACAAGCGACCCCAACTCATACCATTACAGAGCCCTCAAACACCAAGAGCTGAGCATAGCGAGGAGTCCCCTGTGCCAGCTGGTGCTGAGACTGACTGAGCTCTCTCCGGCAGAGATCAGCTCGCCTCAGCACACACACACACTCACACACATTCGGCCTGCACAAATTATCAACACAGAACAAGACAAGTACATCACCCATTGGACGAACACCATTCAAAACCAACACAAACTGCAATGTTATTCGGCACTAAATCGAGAGTACACTGTTGCGAGCTACCTGAGCACAGTGAGTGATGTGAAGCTCAGGAAAACCCTGACGATGTACAGACTCAGCGAGCACAGCCTGGCCATCGAGACGGGCCGGCGCAGACAGACCTGGCTCTCCCGGGAGGAAAGACTCTGCACGCACTGCATCCTGGGAGTGCCGGAGACCGAGCTGCACTTCCTCACAGAATGCCCAAAATATGAACACATCAGAGACCAATATTACCCCAAAATTATTAAGATATTTCCCCAATTTAACACCTGTAATCCAACCCAAAAACTCAGATTCATCCTTGGCGAAGAAGCCAAATGCTCCAATATAGCAGCAAGACTAGTAGCATCTCTCCACATCCTGAGGGACGAGCAGAGCAGCAGACACCCAATAAACACACACACACTCACAGCCTAACACACCCCATCACACACACACACACACACACACACACACACACACACACACACACACACACACACACACACACACACACACACACACACACTAACCCATCCCACCACACCTACACACATATATAATGTTCAAGTTCAGTGTTTGTTTATTTTTGTTTTTTATATACATGATTTCTGCAATATAATCCTTTTTAATTTATTAATCTTTGTTTACACTATTATTATTGCTTTATGTTATCTGTATTATTATTTTTGCAATAACTAGCCAAGATAATATATATAAAACTATCTTTTTTTATTTAATTTAACTATTATTCTAATTTTGTGTACTAAATGTTGTAAATCATTTTCTATGTTGTTGTGATGCTTTGGCAATACAAAATGTACTTTTTTGTCATGCCAATAAAGCTTTCTGAATTGAATTGAATTGAATTGAGAGAGAGAGAGAGAGAGAGAGAGAGAGAGCGAGAGAGAGAGAGAGAGTGACCGAAAACCCCACACCACCAAACACACTACTAGTGAAAGATCAGGGTTCCCACGCCGTTTGATCATTTAAAATAATTGAACGATTCATTGAAAAGAACTTGACTCCTTCTGAATGATTCATTTGTGAATCTTTTGTTTTTTATTCAGTTTGTATTAATGAATCGTTCAAGTGACTTCACAACTCATTCTAAATTATTCATTTGTGAATCATTCTTTTTAGTGTGATTCACTTCAATGATTCATTAACTCTTTCCCCACCAGCACTTTTAATAAAAAAGTTGCCAGCCACCGCCAGAGTTTTTAATAATTTTCACAAAAGTTTCATTGCCCCTGGAATATTTTGTTGTTGTATGAATATTTGAACATGAAATATATTAAAAGAAAGAACAGAATATCTGATTTTATTCAAGCTTCATGCATTCTTTTTTAATCAACACTTGAATGTGGGGAAGTTTCATAAAAAAGCAACATTTTGAGCAAAAAGCTGATAAAATCGTGCTTCTGTCACAGTCTTGGTCCGGATGAGATTGAGAGCAATGATCATAAACACAGAGTCCATCGAGTCCATCAACACCTCAAAGATTCATGTGTTCAACATTTCATTCAGTAACGTTACGCAGTTTTGATTTATATGCTGTTTAATGATGATGATCGCATTATTTTACCTAAGCGATATCGTATGTAATCATATGCATGCTTCTGCTTCTTCGCCTGTGTTTAGATCAGGAGATTCTGCACTCTTTCAGAAGAGATGTTAACAGCGCCCCCTACTGTATAACACTCAAAACACCGAAACACAGAAAATGATGTCAATGGCGGGGAAAGAGTTAATACAAGCTGAATAAAAAGAGTGATTCACAAATGAATCATTCAGAATGAGTTGTGAAGTGGTTTGAATGATTTGTTAATAAATGTCGTCACTATGGTAAAGTTTCAGTCTAAACGAGTTCTGAGTTCATTCTTATTCATATACAATATTACACAATTTCCTCATATATTTTATTGGCCGTGGGAACCCTGAATGAAATAAATACACACTTTTGCAAGTTTTTAGCTTGCAAACGAATCTGAAAGCATTGACAGGAAAGACACTGAAAGGTTGAGTTTGATGGACGGAGCGAGTGTGTCTATGAGACCTTGCTGTGTGTGCTGGAGCTGGAGCTGGAGCTGGTGTGTGTGAGCGTTCATCCATGCGGTGCGTTCCTCACACTCCTGCAGCTGAGCCTTCAACAGCACACACTGCTGAGCCTGCACACACACACACACACACACACACACACGCACATACAGGTTACATTAAAAAAAGTTTTTTTTCCTTTGTACAATTAAGCACCCAGAATTTCCCCAAAATCGTATTATTGTAATGCATTGGAATGTTTTGCTTTTTAGTAAATATTATGATAATGAATAACAATATTAATAATAATAATAATAAATATTATTATTATTATTATTATTATTATTAACATGAATATATTATTAAACAAATACAAATTTTAAAAAGTAATTTTCTTGATATTTTTTGCACAATTAAGCACATTTCACAAAGAATCTCATTATTGTAATGCATATGAATATTTCACCTTTGAGTAAATATTATTATTATTAAAATGTAATTTACATTTTTTCTTTCTTTGGCTTTGAAGGTCATATTCTTAATGTCCATATTCTATTTAAAATCTATATATGTATGCATGTATGTGTGTGTGTGTATGTGTGTGTGTGTGTGTGTGTGTGTGTGTGTGTATATGAACCTTCTTTCTTTCTTTGGTTTTGAAGGTTATATTCTTGGCGTTTTATGAGATTCATCCATAAAATCAAAAGCGATCTCTACACGATAAAGAATAATAAAGCTCATCACGTCTCAGACTGATGCCGGGAATGAGCGTGTAAACACTGGATCCTGTAGAGACACACACCTCGTGCTGGAGCTGTGTGTGCAGGACACTTCTCTGAGTCTCGAACTCCTGCTGGTCCAGTGCTCGTGTGTTCTCCAGTCTCCGGATCTCAGCCTGCAGAACCAGCTCCTGCTCAGACGGGCCACTGTGCTCTGGAACACACACACACACACACACACACACACACACACACACACACACACACACACACACACAAACACACACACAATTACACATTAGCAGTGGGAGAAACAATAGATTCTTAAGGTCTTTGCACAACGAGTCTGAAATTTTCATATGCGTTTTTTTGTATTTGTGATTCTGTGGCTCTGAATTGTCAAAACACTGTTCAAAATACTTGCTACGGATGCGAAAAACACAGAAAATTATTGTTTTTTATGGTCCTCTACATCTACTGTACAATAATGTACTCTACCTCTACTGTATACAACTGTACTCCACATCTACTGTACTCCACATCTACTGTACTCTACTGTATTCTTCCTCTACTGTACTCTACTGTACTCTTCCTCTACTGTACTTTCCCCTCTACTGTACTCTTCCTCTACTGTACTCTACTGTATTCTTCCTCTACTGTACTCTACGGTACTCTTCCTCTACTGTACTCTACTGTACTTTCCCCTCTACTGTACTCTTCCTCTACTGTACTCTACTGTATTCTTCCTCTGCTGTGCTCGTCCTCTACTGTATTCTACTGTACTCTTCCTCTACTGTACTCTTCCTCTACTGTACTCTTCCTCTACTGTACTCTACTGTATTCTTCCTCTACTGTACTCTACTGTACTCTTCCTTTACTGTACTCTACTGTACTTCCCCTCTACTGTACTCTTCCTCTACTGTACTCTACTGTATTCTTCCTCTGCTGTACTCGTCCTCTACTGTATTCCACTGTACTCTTTCTCTACTGTACTCTTCCCCACTGTACTCTTCCCATACCGTACTCTTCCTCTACTGTACTCTTCCCATACCGTACTCTTCCTCTACTGTACTCTTCCTCTACTGTACTCTTCCCCACTGCACTCTTCCTCTACTGTACTCTTCCCCACTGCACTCTTCCTCAACTGTACTCCACTGCACTCTTCCTCAACTGTACTCTACTGTACTCTTCCCCTACTGTACTCTTCCTCTACTGTACTCTTCCTCTACTGTACTCTTCCTCTACTGTACTCTTCCCCACTGCACTCTTCCTCTACTGTACTCTTCCCCACTGCACTCTTCCTCAACTGTACTCCACTGTACTCTTCCTCTACTGTACTCTTCCCCACTGCACTCTTCCTCTACTGTACTCTTCCCCACTGCACTCTTCCTCAACTGTACTCCACTGTACTCTTCCTCTACTGTATTCTTCCCCTACTGCACTCTTCCTCTACTGTACGCTACATCTGCTGTATTCTACTGTACTCTTCCCCTACTGCACTCTTCCTCTACTGTACTCTTCCCCACTGCACTCTTCCTCTACTGTACTCTACTGTACTCTTCCCATGCCGTATTCTTCCCCTGCCGTATTCTTCCCCTACTGCACTCTTCCTCTACTGTACTCTACTGTACGCTACATCTGCTGTACTCTACTGTACGCTACATCTGCTGTATTCTACTGTACTCTTCCTCTACTGTACACTTCCCCACTGCACTCTTCCTCTACTGTACTCTTCCCATACCGTACTCTTCCCCTACGGCACTCTACATCTACTGTACTCTACTGTACACTACTACTGTACTCTACTGTACACTGCTACTGTACTCTGGCTCTACTGTACTCTACTGTACACTGCTACTGTACTCCACCTCTACTGTACACTGCTACTGTACTCCACCTCTACTGTACTCCACTGTACACCGCTACTGTACTCCACCTCTACTGTACTCTACTGTACACCACTACTGTACTCCACCTCTACTGTACTCTACTGTACACTGCTACTGTACTCTACCTCTACTGTACACCGCTACTGTACTCTACCTCTACTGTACTCTGCTACTGTACTATGCCTCTACTGTACACCGCTACTGTACTCTACCTCTACTGTACACTGCTACTGTACTATACCTCTACTGTACACTGCTACTGTACTCTACCTCTACTGTACACCGCTACTGTGCCTCTACTGTGCTCTACTGTACACTGCTACTGTACTCTACCTCTACTGTACACTGCTACTGTACCTCTACTGTGCTCTACTGTACACCGCTACTGTACACCGCTACTGTACTCTACCTCTACTGTACACTGCTACTGTACTCTACCTCTACTGTACACCGCTACTGTACTCTACCTCTACTGTACACTGCTACTGTACTCTACCTCTACTGTACACCGCTACTGTACTCTACCTCTACTGTACACTGCTACTGTACTCTACCTCTACTGTACACCGCTACTGTACTCTACCTCTACTGTACACTGCTACTGTACTCTACCTCTACTGTACACTGCTACTGTACTCTACCTCTACTGTACACTGCTACTGTACACTGCTACTGTACTCTACCTCTACTGTACACTGCTACTGTACTCTACCTCTACTGTACACCGCTACTGTGCCTCTACTGTGCTCTACTGTACACCGCTACTGTACTATACCTCTACTGTACACTGCTACTGTACTCTACCTCTACTGTACTCTACTGTACACTGCTACTGTACTCTGCCTCTACTGTACACCACTACTGTACTCTACCTCTACTGTACTCTACCTCTACTGTACTCTACTGCACACTGCTACTGTACTCTAGCTCTACTCTACACTGCCTCTACTGTACTCTGCTGTACCTCTACTGTACTCTACCTCTACTGTACAGGATTAAATATTAAATATGCATCCTTCAGCCTGAGGATTATTCACTTCACTTTCGGTGTGAAAGGGCCTTAACATTTGCAAAAAATATAATGTTTTTTGTTGTTGTTAAAAAACAAACAAGCAAGCCCAGCCCAGGTGAGAAAAAGTAACACAAAAGTAATGTAACGCATTACTTTTCATAAAAAGAAACTAAGAAACGCAATTAGTTACTTTTTCTTGTGACGCAATATTGTAATGCATTACTTTTAAAATTAAGTTTCCCCAACACTGATCATAATACACAATTCAGAGCATGAACGAGGAACAGAGGGACATGCTCAGAGTCTCTGCTGTATTAGAGGAAACGATGAAGTGCTTCTCTGTCAACCCCCCCCCCCGCCATCGCCCCCCGCTCCCCGCCCCCCCACCCCCCGCTCCCCGTTCTCCCGCCCCCCGCTCCCCGTTCTCCCAGCAAATGCACAATTCCAGCCAAGAGCACCAAATTAACAAGCGGAGCACATCTACACTGGCCACTGGTGTGTGTGTGTGTGTGTGTGTGTGTGTGTGTGGATGTTGTCCCCGTCTGACCCCTTCAGATCCTGGCCTGAACTGCTCCAGCCTCACAGGAGTCCAGCGCACCTTTCCCACAAATCACTCTGCTTGTTTTTACATTTTTAGTCTGCAAATGTTTGTTGTTTGTTTTTTTCCTCCTCAGAAAAGATGCATAAGCAAATATAAAAGAGTTTTCCATCCCAATCCTGCTGAAACATTATTATTGATCAATGGAATCATTATAAAAGGTTGTTATAATGTTAGTTCATCAATTCATAAAAATAAAGCTCCTTCAATTGATAATCAAACTTTGATTTTAATTAATAATGCTAGAAGAAGCTTTTTTAAAGTCTAATGGAAGTTTAAACAAAAATAAAAAAATTATGTATATATATATATAGTTAATATTTTTAAAAGAAGTATCTTCTGCTCACCAAGACTGCATTTACGTGATCAAAAATACAGAAAATACAGTAAAAATTGTGCACATTATTTCAATTTAAAATAACTGTTTTCTATATGAATATATTGTAAAATGCAATTTATTCCTGTGATCAAAGCTGAATTTTCAGCTGAATATTTTGATGAATAGAAAGAAAAAGAAAAACCTTCTGACCCCAAATGGCAGTGTATATATTTAAGAAATGAAACAATTTCTTTAAAAAAAAAGAAAGATATTTACTGTTACAAAACATTTATATTTCAAATAAATTCTGTTCTTTTGAACTTTCTATTCATCAAAGAATCCTGAAAAATAAAATGTATGACCGTTTCCACAGAAATATGAACTGTTTTCAACACTGATAATAATCATAAATGTTTCTTGAGCATCAGATCCTCATATTAGAGTGATTTCTGAAGGATCATGTGACACTGAAGACTGGAGTAATGATGCTGAAAATTCAGCTTTGATCACAGGAATAAATTACACTTTACTGTATATTCACATAGAAAACAGATGATTTACATTCTAATAATATTTCACAATTTTTACTGTATTTTTGATCATAATAATGCAGCTTTGCTGAGCAGAAGAGACTCTTTCAGAAACAATGTAATCTCAGGTTGTTTGAGGTGTGTTGTTCCTATAATAAGTGTGTTATAGCTATAATAGGTGTGTTGTTCCTATAATAAGTGTGTTATAGCTATAATAGGTGTGTTGTTCCTATAATAAGTGCACTGTGATTGACTGTAGATCTTCAGAACCTCCAGCAGAACGAGGATCTGACACACAGAGAGGAAGGACCCGGAGGAACCCGAAGCACCTTGTCTGAGCCGCTGGTTCTCCTGGAGTTTCTCCTCCAGCTGGAGCTTCATCAGTGCGATGTGAGTCTGCAGCTCTTGTGTTTCTGTCTTCAGCGCTGAATAATCACTCATGTTCTCCAGTCTCTGTCGGAGGCGCTCGTTCTCTCGGGTCAGGAGAGACGTCTGCGATCGGGCCGACTCCAGCTCCGTCTGCGGGAATGTGCTGTTAAACACTACCACTGCAAAATACTGTTTTCACACACACACACACACACGTGACCCTGGACCACAGAACCAGTCACGTCACACGGGTAAAAAAGTATTTCTGTCTTGTTTCCAGTCCAAATAAATCAAGAAGCATTTACTAGAGAAGTACAATTATATAAGAATTCTATCTTGCTTTCTGATAAAACATTTTTAAATTGAGTGAGTTTTTGCTTAAAATAAGCAAATTATCTGCCAATGGGGTAAGAAAAATAAGCTTGTTTTCCACTTGAATTAAGATTTTTTTCTTGTTTTTCATTTGAATTTAGATTATTTTTCTTACCTCATTGGCAGATAATTAATTTGCTTGTTTTAAGCAAAAAATCACTTCATTTAAAAATGTTTTATCAGAAAGCAAGATAGAATTCTTATTTCATTTTACTTCTCTGGTAAATGCATCTTGATTTAAGAATCTGTAGATATTTGGACTGGAAACAAGACAAAAATGCTAAGTAAGAAAAGCAATATTTGCAGTGTATATTTGTGGCAATAGTCAATTGTATGGGTCAAAATTATCGATTTTTCTTTTATGCCAAAAATCATTAGGATATTAAGTAAAGATCATGTTCCATGAAGATATTTTGTAAATTTCCTAGCGTAAATATATAAAAAAATTATTTTTGTGAGTGAATGCAGCACAATTGCGAACATAAATGAACTTTAAAGTTGATTTTCTCAATGTTTTCGATTTTTTTGCACCTTCCATACATTAATGGAAAGCTTAAAAGAAGGCCTAAAAGCAACTTTAATATGAATATCAGCACATCAATGTCATGCTTAGAAAGATCCATGCCTCACTTGCTTTGGCACAGATGAATTATGGGATCAGATCTGCTTTACCTGCAGACGTTTGACTTCTGATAGATGTCTCTCATGCTCTTCTGCTTTTGCATCAGTAATAGCAGACTCCTTCTGCAGACGAAGCGTTTCTGCTGCGAACAGGAAAATAAGGCCGTTCATTATCAATACATCTACTGTACAGATCAATAAAATACAACAACGGTAAATGATTCCCGTTAATCCTTCAATACCTTTAATCCTCTTCTCTTGTTCTGTCAGTGTCTCCGTTCTCTTGGTGTAATCCTCCTTCAGCTCCAGCTGATATCTGAAACATCGGACTATTACTGTAACTGCTTCACTCTCACTGAACAATCACTACTGATCAAACGACTGGAGCGATTTCTGGAAATATTATTAGAGTTTAAATCAGCTGTTTTCTATGTGAATATATAATAAAGTGTAATTTATTCCTATGATTAAAGCTGAATTTATCTGATCAAAAATACAATAAAAATTGTAAAATATTATTACAATGTAAAAAAGCTGTTTTCTATGTGAATATACAGTAAAGTGTAATTTATTCCTGTGATCAAAGCTGAATTTTCAGCATCATTACTCCAGTCTTCAGTGTCACATGATCCTTCAGAAATTAAAAATAAAATGAATAGAAAGATCAAAAGAACAGCATGTATTTGAAATTGAATATTTTGTAACATTATAAATGTCTTTACAGTCACGTTTGATCAATTTAATGTGTCCTTGCTGAATAAAAATGTTAACATTTTTTAATTATTCTTAATGACCTCAACTTTTGAAAATGAAAGCTCATCAATGCAAACTTTATTAAAGCCTTGTCTGAAGGTTATAAATAAAGGCCCAGTGTAGAAACACACACAGCATCATTACTGGACTAGATATGAAACAACAACTGCATCACAAATGAGGTTTCCGAGTCGTGTCACAAGAGCGACATCTGCAGGATTAATCAGTCAGTCTGAGAGCATCAGCAGAACTCAGGAGAGATTCACAATTAATCGTTTTTTTTAAAATGTGGTCGATTCAAGATTGATTCACGAATCTATTTTTTCGCATATTTATTTATCCATCACCCAGAAGCCAGTATTAGTGTTCCTCCACTGGTCACATGTTACAGCGAATGCTGTGAGATATTATGTGTGTTTAATCTTAAACCTGATCCGGTTTGATCAAGGCGTGCGACGGTTCAGACTCGGCCAGCTTTCAGCGTCAGCATCAAAATCCTGTCGAATCATCGCATGCATTTAAAATATAGAGTTGGTTCTGTGTTAATGTACACAAGTGTACCTGAAATAAAAAGAGTTTAAGAGTTCCTCATTTATTTTTATTAATTAACCTCTTGTAAACTTATGTTCACTGTTCTTTTTTATAAATATAGGATTTGTGTTAAATCTATATTCATCGAGTCGAATTTCGAATCGAAATCAAAAATCGAATTTCGAATCGAAATCAAAAATCGAATTTCGAATCGAAATCAAAAATCGAATTTCGAATCGAAATCGAATTTCGAATCGAAATCGAATTTCGAATCGAAAACAAAAATCGAATTTCGAATTGAAAACAAAAATCGAATTTCGAATCGAAATCAAAAATCGAATTTCGAATCGAAAACAAAAATCGAATTTCGAATCGAAATCAAAAATCGAATTTCGAATCGAAATCAAATCGAATTGGAACATGTTACATGTATAATCTGTTTCCCATGTTTGATAGTGTTTATGGTTTAGTCCTGTGACCCAGTTTCCCCCAGTCTGTGTAATTAGTCGTCTCCTTCACCTGAGTCCTGTTAATTATCTAATTTAGTTCCTTTTGTTTGCTCTGTGTATTTAAACCCTGTTCTCCCTCAGTCTCCGTCCGTTCTCGTTAATGTAAGGTTGTGTGAGGGGCTGTTTGCACGACACCGGTGTTCTGGTGCCTGGAAACACAAAAACTTTGGAAAACGGGTTTCAAAGTGAAAACGGTCTCTGTGTAAACAACAGAAACAGAATCTCTGAAGAGGATGACGTCATGCTCATGCGTGTTACGTGTTCAGTCTATAGTGTTTCATCGCCATCTACTGGCCTGACAGCAGAATACAGCCATTATAGTCGTTTAAGCGGATCCGTGTGAAAATCGTCTGGACGCGCAAAACTCACAGGAAAAGATTATCCAGTTTAAGCGTATCGCTGTCGTGTGAACATACCCTTCTCCTGTTCCTGATTCCAAGTTTATCCCATTAAATCCCACAGTTCTCCTGCGTCTTCGCCGGTCTCCACTACACGTGACGAGTGCGATCTCTGCTCACCTCAGCATCTCGCTCTTCAGTCTCTGGTCGAACGAGTCCTCCGCGCTCTTCACACACAGCTCTCTCCTCCTCAGAAGATCCTCCACAGTCTTCATCTTCTCCTCCTGCAGCCGACAGCTTCTGAGGCGTTCAAGATATCAGCACATCAAACCACAATCTATTCACACTCCTTCAACATCATCACAGTTTATTCGCTATAGTTTAGAAAACGGTGATAAAATATGAGCAGAACTCAGCTGATGTTTGACTGGTTTTGTCCGTCCTTCTGTTAGACTGTCTCACACATGAATTATGTTGAATATCTGTCAGCTGTTAAATTTAACTACACAATTAGATAATACCAGTTTAGCTCAACCAATCACCAAGCAATGCTTCATTGTGTTCAGTCTGTGTGTAAAAAGAGCATTAGCAATTAAAGACAACACACTTCAGCAGAACATGATCAGCTCAAAGTGTCCGAATCATTTCTGGTCCCACATTTGTATTAATGTCACTGGTAGTCTCTGAATGAAGAATATTTGGGTATAATATGTCACAGTTTACTTTATTCTGCTCTCCTCACTTACAGAAATGAACTATAGTGTCCTGATCACACTAGTGAAACAATATCAATAATGATATCTGGTGTCTGGTTGGATGTTTCGATTGACTGTAAGAGATTTCATGATATTATAAACGAGATTCACAGTCAAAGAATAGTTAAAGAGCTCGTATCACACTGCACTATAATACTATAATACTGTCATAGAACGTGATTGACAGAAGTGTTCATCAAAATAGCATTTATTAATATTCTGAATTATCATTTTTTGGGTAGCCCTTTACTTTGCCTGTTTTATAAAGGTATTCATAATATTTGTGCATTACATATTTTCATAAATAATTGTAAGCAAAGTTAAAATGCATTCTAATATTTGCAGACTGAAATTGGTTGTTTGTCGTGTGTTTTAATGAATAATACTTTCTAAAGGCGTAACAATGTATAGATCGGCATTATAACCCATTAAATCATGCAGTGCATTATAAGGTGCACAATTAATGCATTAAAACACTTTCAGAATGCATTATATACACAGGCTTTACGTAAAGCGGTACCTTTTTTTATTTGTATATTTTCAGTTTTCATTTTAGAGTAATTTTATGTTTATAAACTTTTTACATTCATTTTTAATTATGTATTATTTGTTTTAGTCTAGTAATTTTAGCACTTCAATTTGACATATTTAATCTTAAATTTAAATTTTTCCTCTAATATTTCAGCTTAATAACTTAATATTGGCTTTTTTCAATTACTATTTAAAAAAAAAAAGCTTTAGTTTTAGTTTTGTTTTGTTATTTACTAGTTTGCTAATTATTTACTAAATTATTTATAGATTTTAGCCTATATGCAGCCATCTAGTGGCTATTGATATTTTTGCTTTTTTGTTATTTTTATACCAACATATGTCATCAGACGTCACCAAACTCACCAAATGTTGAGGTTTTGGGCTGAAGTAAAAGAAATATTAAATATAACATAAAAATAACCATATTTTACATCAAAAATATGGTACTTTTAGAGGTAAATAAATGAAAAAATACCTCAAAAAATCACAAAAAAATGGCATAAATTGCTAGATTTTATTTGATTGAAGATGGTGATATGACGAGGGTGTAAAGAGCGAGTGTGACTCACTTCTGGAAGGCCTCGATCCTGAGCTTCAGCTCCATCTCTCCGCTCCGCACACACTCCATCTCTCTCAGCACAGCTTGTCTCTGAGCATAAAGATCTTTTTCCTCTATCTGGACAATTTCATCCAAACGGGGAGCATTGAAGGATTAACATCTGGTTTGTGCTGATGTGGTGGCATTAGTTCTAGTGCTGGGCGGTATACCGGTTCACACCGAATACCAGTGTTTATTTGTGTTATGATATGAATTTTTAATATACCGCAATACGGTGTATGTCGCTTTAACAGCGATATGAACGCCTCCTGCTGGAGCTCTTTATAAACACTGCAAACCTGTATTAATACTAGTGTTAATATTTTCTCTACAATATTCACTCATGACAGTAAAATAGGGCAAGTCAGTCTACTGCAGTATTTCCTCTCTCACTCCGTAGAAAATGTGGTTAACACCCAGTCATGCTTGAAGAAATAATAATAGCCTATCATCATATACTGTGAAACCGGTATAACTCAGAAAAATACCGTGATATGGATTTTTGGTCACACCGCCCAGCACTAATTGTGTGTATTTTCTGACAGCACCTCCTGTTGTCTGTGTAAGCGCTCGATGGCGTTCTTCTCTCGACTCATCAGAGCCTCAGACTTCAGCTCATGCGTTCTCTCCATGTCTCGTCTCAGCTCCAGGATCTCTCTCCGAGAAGCCTCTTTCTCCTCACGCTTCACCTTCGCCATCTCCACCTCCATGAAGTGCTGCATCTGCAGGAACACAGCACTATTAAAGGGCTTTCGCTCCGGATAGCTCTACACTGCAAAAAATGCTTTTCTTACTCCACTGACAGATAGTTTTGCTTTTTTTTTAAGCAAATACTCTCTTAATTTTGATTTATTACCCCAGAAAACAAGAGACAATATCTTATGGCATTTTACTACTTTAGTAAAGGCATCTTGAGTTAAGCATTTTTAGATATTTGGACTGGAAACAAGACAAAAATACTAAGTAAGAAAAGCAAGCCTCCAGGGTGTTTCCCCGAGAACTAGTGGTCATTTTTGTGTTACCCAGATCCTGGGTCAGGCGTAACCCAGTGTTTGGGAAGTTTCCGGGAACTCTGAAAAGGTTCCTCCGCCCCTTTACTCATGTAAACTCCTGAACATGCTTTTCTTGCAGACCTTTGCGTTGAGCTCGAGCTGGGCCTGCTCCTGGATCTCCTTCCTATACTCCGCAAGCTTCGCCTCGACTGACGGCCAGCGCTCTCCTCTGTGCCGGAGCACTTCATACTCCTCGTCGATCAGCTGCATCTTCTCAACTTAAAAATACATTAGAAAATAGAGTAAAAATTGTGAAATATTATTCCAGTGTAAATCAGCTGTTTTCTATGTGAATATATAGTAAAGCGTAATTTATTCCTGTGATCAAAGCTGAATTTATCTGATCAAAAATACAGTAAAAATTGTGAAATATTATTAAAATATTAATATTATGAAAATTGAAAGTGCACATATTAGGCTAGTTTATAACATTTAATATCACAGAATTATCTGACTTTTTTGCATCTTCTGGGTAGATTTTTGGAGGAAAATCTGCTAAATATGGTTAAATATGGTAAAAGATCATACGCTTTAAGGCAAAGCATGTGTAAATTCATAAGTCGACTCCATTGCTGAGTGTTTCCTCCTTAAAACTGCAGTGAACCAAAGACAGTCTCAAAAACACGCTTTGAAATCGCTGGTGTTTCTGACGTCACAAACTACCTTGTAACCAATCAGATCAACGTGTGATCGTCAACCAGTGGATCTCTGAGTGAGTGAGTGAGTGGAGGCGGGGCTCATTTGCATATTCATAGAACCGCGCATACTAAATGAGGCGAGGGTGTCGAGTTACATTCAAAATATTTTAAGACATGAAGAAGGAAAAAAAAACATTAAATGTCATTTTGGTGATCAGAGATGAGTTTTAAGGGATAAATGATTGACTGCAGGGGGACTTTAAGAAATGAACGCTCTACACAAGGAACGTGTAATTCAGTGTGACACACAACAGATGTGCAGGCTTACCGAGAGACTCCTGATGTGCGGATATAGAGATGGTTTGGGTCGAAGTGTCACAGCAGTGTCTGTCGGTGTGCCGGTCCGTCAGCTCCGTGAAGAGGCTCATCAGGAAACCTGTCGAGTTAAACAACAGTCATCACAGAGAGCAGATGCTGAAACAACAGCAGCGGAAACACTTATTAGCGAAACACGAGCCACAACCCATTTACTGCAGTTCTCTGTGGAAGCTTGTTTCCGCCACAGATCTAAACATTTTAAAAGATAATTGCGACTTTATATCTCACAATTCTGAGATAAAAAGTCAGGATTGTGAGAAAAAAAGTCGCAATTATCTTTTTAAATGTTTAGATCTGTGGCGAAACAAGCTTCCATAGTTCTCTGATGATGTACTGAGCAAGAAAAATTTAGGATGGGATTTTTTGTACCAAAAAAGGAATCAGGAATAGTGTCTACATGACAGGGAAATATAACAGGGATTGATTAAGTCAGCCGAAAAGGAAAATCATTTTAGAGATGAAGCATATTTATATATTTAGAAAAAAAGATGTGCAAAGACGAATCGTTCACAATAAGACCAGCATTAAAAAAAAAAGTAAATAAGATCAATTTGTATTTTATGCCAACTTTAACAACCAGCACAGGGATTTATTAAAGTCCCCCTGTGGTGAAAATCCAGCTTTTAATGTTGTTTATGTGTCTGTGGTGTTTTTAATGTGCTTTAAGACAAACCATGTGTAAATTCATAAGTCGACTCCATTGCTGAGTATTTCCTCCTTAAAACTGCAGTGAACCAAAGACAGTCTCAAAAACACGCTTTGAAATCGCTGGTGTTTCTGACGTCACAAACTACCTTGTAACCAATCAGATCAACGTGTGATCGTCAACCAGTGGATCTCTGAGCTGAGTGAGTGAGTGGAGGCGGGGCTCATTTGCATATTCATAGAACCACGCATACTAAATGAGGCAAGGGTGTCGAGTTACATTCAAGATATTTTAAGACATGAAGAAGGAAAAAAAAACATTAAATGTCATTTTGGTGATCAGAGATGAGTTTTAAGTAATAAAATGATTGACTACAGGGGGACTTTAAGAAATGAACGCTCTACACAAGGAACGTGTAATTCAGTGTGACACACGACAGATGTGAAGGCTTACCGAGAGACTCCTGATGTCATTTTGGTGATCAATTATTGACTACAGGGGGACTTTAAGCAAAGTTTTGAAAAAGAAAGACATTTAATTTTATCTGCATCATATCATGACCTACCCGTCTGTCCCGACTGGATATCTGAAACCTGCTGAATGTGAAAGAACGAGAAACAGAGGAATGTGTTACACAAAACAACAACTGATCAATCCACTGGTATTTCAGCATTAGTGCGTCACCAGAGATCTGTGCAGCGGCGAGTGCGGACTGATCTTCATGAGCTGCAGAAGCTCTCGGCCTGAGAACACCTGCAAACACAAACAAGAGATTACCATATATTATTACACGGCTCTGTGGAATACTCGATTCTGATTGGTCGATCGCTCCATCCAGCGGTGTATTATTCCCAGATAACAACAGAAACACCGGCTCATCCGGGTCACTGAAGTCAGCAGCGCTACACACTCACTACACACTCGCTACACACTCGCTACACACTCGCTACACCCTCGCTACACACTCGCTACACCCTCGCTACACACTCGCTACACCCTCGCTACACCCTCGCTACACACTCGCTACACCCTCGCTACACACTAGCTACACACTCGCTACACCCTCGCTACACACTCGCTACACCCTCGCTACACACTCGCTACACACTCGCTACACCCTCGCTACACACTCGCTACACCCTCGCTACACACTCGCTACACACTCGCTACACCCTCGCTACACACTCGTTAAACCCTCGCTACACACTCGCTATACACTCGCTACACCCTCGCTACACACTCGCTACACACTCGCTACACACTCGCTACACACTCGTTAAACCCTCGCTACACACTCGCTATACACTCGCTACACCCTCGCTACACACTCGCTACACCCTCGCTACACACTCGCTACACACTCGCTACACCCTCGCTACACACTCGTTAAACCCTCGCTACACACTCGCTATACACTCGCTACACCCTCGCTACACCCTCGCTACACACTCGCTATACACTCGCTACACCCTCGCTACACCCTCGCTATACACTCGCTACACACTCGCTACACCCTCGCTACACACTCGCTACACACTCGCTACACACTCGCTATACCCTCGCTACACACTCGCTACACCCTCGCTACACACTCGCTACACACTCGCTACACCCTCGCTATACACTCGCTACACACTCGCTATACCCTCGCTACACACTCGCTACACACTCGTTACACACTTGCTACACCCTCGCTACACACTCGCTACACACTCGCTACACCCTCGCTACACACTCGCTACACACTCGCTACACACTCGTTACACACTTGCTACACCCTCGCTACACCCTCGCTACACACTCGCTACACACTCGCTAGGAACGGGTTTTCTTCGTGGAAGTTTTGCGTTTGGTGAGCCCATAAAATATTAAAACTCAGTCGAATCAATATTTAGTGTAGAGTTATTTAATTATGCCATCCAGTATCATGGACTCGCTCTCTCTCTCGTTTCATACAAACGCAGCGGCGGCCATTTTGTGTCTATTGTTTTGTACACTGTTGGATTATAAGATACAAACAGGAACGGTTTTAAAACAGTTTAATCTGAAATATCAATATCTCTGATCTCCATAATTATTGATGTGTTGAAATGCTGTGTAATAAGTGTTATGACTGTATGCCGTATCTCTGAAATCTCCGTCTTTGATCTCGCCGCTGAAACTGCTCTCTCAGAAGCGTTTAAAGAGCTGATAAAATATTACAACTCAGATCAATATTTCATGTCTAATTATTTACTGATGTGGAAGTATTCGTGTAATAAGAGGATAATGTTCATCCAGCAGGTTGTTCTCTCAGAATAAACCCCTTCAGGTGTGTGTGTGTGTGTGTGTGTTATCTCAGAATAAACCCCTTCAGGTGTGTGTGTGTGTGTGTATAATCACCGTGTCTCGGCTCATCCCGCACTCGGGGAGGAAGACGGAGAGTGTGTACTCGTATCCAGCGCTCCGCAGATGATCCGCGATTACACTGTTGCACGCAGTGACCAACACCGAGTGTGTGTGGCGAGCAGCTTCTCCCCTCGGCCGCTGCAGGTCCTGGATCAGCTGATTACGCAGATGCGTCTGCAAAACAGGACACACACAACTACTGGAGGAGGAAGGGCTGTAACACGAGCTTAGACAGGCTTGAGCAGATTTAGAACATTTACGATTTTGAGTTTTAGGATCAGTGTTTCTCAACCCTGAATGTGACACACTCGTTTCTTAACACACACACAGAGAGAGAGAGAGAGAGAGAGAGAGAGAGAGAGAGAGAGAGAGAGAGAGAGAAGGAGTGTGAGAGTGAGTGAGTGAGTGAGTGAGTGAGTGTGTGAGTGAGTGTGTGAGTGAGTGAGTGTGAGTGAGTGAGTGTGTGAGTGAGTGAGTGTGTGTGTGAGAGTGAGTGTGAGAGTGAGTGAGTGAGTGAGTGAGTGAGTGAGAGTGAGTGAGAGTGAGTGAGAGTGAGTGAGTGAATGTGTGAGTGAGTGAGTGAGTGAGTGAGTATGGACGGATGGACAGATAGATAGTTAGTATACTTTATTGTCCTTTTTCAGGAAATTTGTCTTGGACTCAAAGCTGCAGTAGTACACTACTAAAAGAAAGAAAGAAAGAAAGAAAGAAAGAAAGAAAGAAAGAAAGAAAGAAAGAAAGAAAGAAAGAAAGAAAGAAAGAAAGAAAGAAAGAAAGAAAGATAGATAGATAGATAGATAGATAGATAGATAGATAGATAGATAGATAGATAGATAGATAGATTTTTAAAAACAAGATTGTACAAAAAACAGTACGTTAAATATATCAAGATAATAGTGATGATAATAACTCATAATCTCAGCACCTTCAGAGTGTCCAGCAGCCCGCGGCTTTTGAAGGTCTGATAGAGTTTCTGTCGCATCTCATCCGGGGACAAACTCTCCTCTTTACTCACAGACATGATTACTGAAATTAATAAACACTATCATTCATGATAATCGATCCAACATCGCTGATTCTCCACAGTCGGTTCCTCGGCAACGCGAACGCGCGCAGCGGCTCCTTTAAAATCTCTAACTGACAACAAACTGTTGTGTTGTGTTTCCGGCATCGTCGTTATCACGTGTGACGCATACAGTCCTCTCATTGGCCGTTTGTGTCAGCTGGGTCAGCGCACCGGAAACGGGAACTCTGTGTACAGTAAGCGTATGGTCCTCATCGGCTGTGGTATCATTCTTCCTAATATTTGCTTTGTGAATTATACAATTAGTTATTTATTTAAAGAAGGTGTGTTGTTATAATGTGCCATTTGTAAAGGAATCCAAACTGACGTCATTATTCCTGCGGTAAGATGTATTGTGCGTATTCTTCACTGTTTACATGTCGAGTATTGTCAATAACTGACTGTTGATTTCATGTTTACAGCTCTAAACACTGACGAGTCACAATGTCAGGGAGTTTCTATTTCGTCATGGTGGGTCATCATGATAATCCAGTGTTTGAGATGGAGTTTCTCCCTCCTGGAAAGACAGAAGCAAAGGTGGGCATGATGACGTCATTTATACCTGACAACAACATGATGATGATGTCACTGATACCTGACAACATGATGATGTCACTGATACCTGACAACAACATGATGATGTCACTGATACCTGACAACATGATGATGTCACTGATACCTGACAACAACATGATGATGTCACTGATACCTGACAACAACATGATGATGATGTCACTGATACCTGACAACATGATGATGATGTCACTGATACCTGACAACATGATGATGTCACTGATACCTGACAACATGATGATGTCACTGATACCTGACATCATGATGATGTCACTGATACCTCACAACATGATGATGTCACTGATACCTGACAACATGATGATGTCACTGATACCTGACAACAACATGATGATGTCACTGATACCTGACAACATGATGATGTCACTGATACCTGACAACATGATGATGATGTCACTGATACCTGACAACATGATGATGATGTCACTGATACCTGACAACATGATGATGTCACTGATACCTGACAACAACATGATGATGTCACTGATACCTGACATCATGATGATGTCACTGATACCTCACAACATGATGTCACTGATACCTGACAACATGATGATGTCACTGATACCTGACAACAACATGATGATGTCACTGATACCTCACAACATGATGATGTCACTGATACCTGACAACAACATGATGATGTCACTGATACCTCACAACATGATGATGTCACTTATACCTGGTAACAACATGATGATGTCACTGATACCTGACATCATGATGACGTCACTTATACCTGACATCATGATGATGTCACTGATACCTGACAACATGATGATGTCACTGATACTTCACAACATGATGATGTCACTGATACCTGACAACATGATGATGTCACTGATACCTCACAACATGATGATGTCACTGATACCTAACAACATGATGATGTCACTGATACCTGACATGATGATGTCACTAATACCTGACAACATGATGATGTCACTAATACCTGACAACATGATGACATCACTTATACCTGACAACATGATGATGTCACTGATACCTGATAACATGATGATGTCATTAAACAGTGATGATGCTGATGGTGTTTTCTGCTGACAACATGATGATGTCATTAAACAGTGATGATGCTGATGGTGTTTGTGCTGTATTCTGCAGGATGATCACCGGCACCTGAACCAGTTCATCGCTCACGCCGCTCTGGATCTGGTGGATGAGAACATGTGGCAGTCCAGCAACATGTACCTGAAGACCGTGGACAAGTTCAACGAGTGGTTCGTCTCCGCCTTCGTCACCGCTGGCCATATCCTCCTCCTCACGTGATGCACGCATGTAATAAACATACCCCTGTCTGTCATAACCATCCCACCTCAGGACTGCATGAAACACAGTCTGTAATGAATCATGTCCTATTTATCCTTAACTTTCCTTGCATACATATGAGATTCATTATGCTCCATGACGTCCGGCAAGAGGACGGAATCAAGAACTTCTTCAGTGATGTTTATGATCTGTACATCAAGGTCAGTCATGCATGATTTCTGCATTCCAGCACCATATGAACACACTGCGTTTGTTCTAAAACATGTTTATGTGTGTTTTTACCCAGTTTGCAATGAACCCCTTCTATGAAGCCAACGCTCCGATACGCTCCACTGCGTTCGACAGGAAGGTGCAGTTCCTCGGGAAGAAGCATCTCCTCGGCTGATGCGCTTATACACGGATGCTTTTGTTTTGTGCTTTTTTATTATACATGAGTCATATTTCTTGTTTATACTCTGTGTTTTCACAGTTAATGTACAACTAATGGTGTCTGAATAAAGGAGTGCAGAAATACATGAAGATTTCACGCTTGTACATTATTAAATTAAATCAAATAAACAGTTTCAACAAGTATTGTTCCATTCTTTTTAATTTCAATTTAACAATCTACAATATTGAGATTTTAGTGCATCTTTTTAAAGTAAGTGCTTAAACTCTCCACCATATTATCCATATCTTTAGTACAAGTACTTTGTATATATTTGGCACACGCTACACAATTTTGTAATGTTAATATATTAGAAATCAACCAGAGAGTATGAACGCCTGTCCTGCGCATGTTAATCATCGTTATTAAGAACATCTCAGTACTTCTGTCTTGTTTTCCAGTAAAAATATCTGAAAATCCATCAAACAAGATATATTTACTAGACAAGCATAACGGCGTATGATATATTAAGACTTGTTTTCAGTAAATAAGACAAACTATTTGTCAGTGAGGTAAGAGAAATACACACTCTCCGACACAGCTGTTCTTCTTCAGTGTTCCGTCTCGTTTTACAGGTGTTTGTGCTGGAAAACGAGACACACATACTTGAGTCTCAAGTAAATTCCTTTTGTTTTAATGAGGTTTCGATATTTTTAAAATGGAAAACAAAAGCCTTGGTGCAATAACGCAGTGCATTTGCTCTTCTTCACTATCGGACTCTCATGCTGAACACAAAACCACATCCGTCTCACACAATAACCCACTCAAACCCCGTAAGAGAGATAAATATACGTATATATATAAACATCTGAATGCGCAGAATCGTCAGGCAGTTCAGATGCAGGAATGACACCCAGAATGAAACCAAACCAGTGTTTAGTGCATATCAAAGTGCGTGCATGTTCAAAACATAACGCAGATTCTTCCAGTTCATTCAAGACACGTTAAATATCTAGCGAGTCCCGCTAATTAACAGCACGGCGAGGATCTGCGTGGCTTTCTGTGCAGGTTAACGGTGTCTGTAGGAATCAAATGCTCGTGCCGTTCCTCCAAAGCCAAGACTCGTCTCACGGCTTCCTCGAACGCATCCGCCACATTCGTAGCATCTTTAGCGCTAGTCTCGAAATACGGGTATCCGCCGCTATCCCGGCACCACTCCTGAGCTTCTTCGCTCGACACTTGCCTCTCAGTCACGTCTACTTTGTTTCCCAGAAGCACGAACGGGAAGCTTTCGGGCTCCTTGACGTCTGCGTAGTAGATGAACTCCTTCTTCCAGTTGACGAGGTTGTGGAAGCTCTGGCTGTCGTCGACGCTAAAGGTTAGCAAGCAACAGTCGGAGCCGCGGTAGAACGGCGTTCGAAGGCTTCGGAAGCGCTCCTGTCCCGCCGTGTCCCAGATCTGGAGCGTAACCGTACGCCCGTCCACCTCCAGGTCCTTGTTGAGGAACTCCACGCCGATGGTGTGGAAGAGGTGCGCGTCGAACTTGTTGGTGACGTAGCGGTTCATTAGCGAACTCTTGCCCACGCCGCCGTCGCCCAGCAGAATCACTTTCAGAAGGGAAGATTTGGATGACATGGTTGTTGTCCTCGTCCTGTAAAACTGAAGACTGCATTTCAGACTTGGCTTTAATTAAGATTTTAATGTTTTTAAAGGATGCATTTATTTGATCAAAAATACAGTAAAAATTGTGAAATTTTATTTGAACGTAAAACAGCCGTTTTCTGTGAATATATAGTAAAATTTAATTTATTCCCGTGATCAAAGCTGGATTTATTTGATCAAAAATACAGTAAAAATTGTGAAATATTATTATAATGTAAATCAGCTGTTTTCTATGTGAATATATAGTAAAATTTAATTTATTCCCGTGATCAAAGCTGGATTTATTTGATCAAAAATACAGTAAAAATTGTGAAATATTATTATAATGTAAATCAGCTGTTTTCTATGTGAATATACAG
>CM040823.1:862500-902500 GCA_022828995.1 Vimba vimba | reverse complement strand
TTTCAGGCCCACTTTCACACACTGCTACTGTGTTGCACACACATTCTGTGACTACATTTTAGTCTAAAACTACTAATATAATATATTATATGATACAACCTCAGAGCTCATGGTAAAGCAAGGCTAAATATCATCGCTAAATATATCCAATGAATCTGTCAGTTATTAATTTGAAATTAATTATTTATGTGGTCACATTTTGGTGTAAAACTAGTCATATAATATGATATGATACAATATGATATAGTAAGGCTAAATATCTTCTCTAAATATCCATTTCTGACAATGATTATTCACTTGAAATGAACTATTTAAAAAAACTCTATGAACAGAAGTGTAAAAATGGTAAATCTCTTTAACTTTTTAATGTAAAGCAAAATGTACAGCCGCTATAATGTCACAATGTTTCTATAATCATACAAATAGTGAATGATATATACCTACAAACCGGTCAGAAAACAAACAATATCGATAACACTTCTACAGTGAGAGTCCCTCTGCTTATTTCCCCGCTGAGCGACAGCTGATCGAGTCTTTGGTGTGTGTTGAGGTGTGTGTGTTAGAAGATGTGTGTTGAGGTGTGTGTGTTAGAAGATGTGTGTTAGAAGATGTGTGTTTTCTCGTCTGAACAGGGTCCCGAGAGCAGAAGCACGTGATCCAGAGCGATCTCTCCACTGACTGACCTCCCGCGCTCCGCCTCGAACACCACCTGAACACACACACACACACACACATCATTAATATTCATCATTACACCTGAACACACACATCATTAACATATTTACATTCGTCATCACACTGCAATACAACACATTACACACTTTCCTTTTCTATCATCAAATCGATTCAATTTAATTTATTCCTCATTATCCTGATTGGCTCAAATATCACACACTCTTAAAGCGGTGGTGTAATGCCTCTTTCACAAGATGTAAATTAAGTCTCTGATGTCCCCAGAGTGTGTGTGTGAAGTTTTACCTCTAAATCCCCCACAGATCATATTTTACAGCATGTTAAAATTGTCCCTTTTTGAGGGTGAGCAAAAACACACTGTTTTGTGTGTGTCCTTTAAAGGCTGAAGGAGTGTGTGTTCTCACCGCTTCGGGCCGGGTCTCGGTGCCGCTGATGCTGATCTTCTCTGATCTCCTCCAGCCGTGAGTGTGTGTCTGTCCCCTCTCCCACACCGCAGACGCGCTGTTGTCCAGCTTCACTCGTAAGATGTTCTGCTGGCCCAGGATGAGGTAGTCGAAGGTGAGACAGAAGCTGCTCTGCCGCATGTGGTCGTCCAGGAGCAGCTTGATCCTCGACAGCTCGCGCCGCAGCCCCACGGGGCCCTCGAGGGCCAGGTAATACTCTCTCCCTTAAACACACACAACAACCACAGCATGAGATCCGGTGAAGCGCTCTCCACTGGGAACTTTCTTTGAGAGGAAATGAAATGAAACTAATATATATAAATATATATAAAAAAATATATATATATGTGTGTGTGTGTGTGTGTGTGAATATATGATTAAAATAAATTTAAATACTAATATCTTGGTATATATATGTGTGTGTGTGTGTGTGTGTGTGTGTGTGTGTGTGTGTGTGTGTGTGTGTGTGTGTGTGTGTGTGTGAATATATGATTAAAATAAATTTAAATACTAATATCTTGATATATATAATATAATATAATATAATATAATATAATATAATATAATATAATATAATATAATATAATATAGTGTGTGTGTGTGTGTGTGTGTGTGTGTGTAAATATATGATTAAAATAAATTTAAATACTAATATCTTGGTATATAATATAATATAATATAATATAATATAATATAATATATGTGTGTGTGTGTGTGTGTGTGTGTAAATATATGATTCAAATAAATTTAAATACTAATATCTTGGCATATATATATATGTGTGTGTGTGTGTGTGTGTGTGTGTGTGTGTGTGTGTATGTGTATATATATAAAGTATAAAGTAATATTGCATATATATATAGACATTATAAAATATTAAAATGACTAAACAAAAAATGTGTTTTAATATCTTAATATCATACATATACATATATATATATATATATATATATATTTAATAAAATAATCGAACACAATATTAATATCTTGTTTATATTATTAGTCACTTAAATATTTTAATTGTAATACATATTTAAATATACAGTATGTAAGTGACTAAATATAAATGTAGTTACTTTAATATTAATTTATTTTGCAGTACTAATGCTTTACTCCATCACTGTCTGATAGTGAATCTGTCAGTATAAGAGGAAACTGTGACTTCTGATTCTGTACCGTTCTCATGATACTTGATGATCCAGTCCAGATCGTCCTCATGGTCCTGAACCCACTCACACGCTCCACGATCAAAGTCACAGTCCGTCAGGAATCCTGATCCCAGAACACACACTCTCAGCACTCGGACAAATCATCCAATGTTCAAAACACAGGAGAATCTACAAGAGCTTCCTTACTTTCCTTCAGCGGCGCTGCTTGGATCTCCTCCGGCTCTGATTCTGGATTATACACGGGCACAAACTCCTCTGGAACTACACACGGGAAACACACAGGTCAGGAAAACACACAGGTCAGGAAAAGTGTTTGTTCAAACAGAAGAGCACATAACGACCCAGACGCTGTTCCAGAATCAGTCAGCAGGGGGCAGTGCAGCAGAAGACTGACAGACTCGCGTTTCCTGAGGGAAATCTCAGTGCGTGTGGAATAGTGAGGATATTACAGTGTTTTCACGACACACTTGAACCAATAATGCAGTATAAAGACAGTAAATAGGCTTAATTCTGATTTCATGCTTAGATTAAGCAGGTTTAAGATGATTTAATTGCAAACGTTGACTACGGTTATTAGTTAAAAGTGTCCTATTGTAGTTTTTTTCCATCTTCATCTGTCTTCAGTGTGTAATGTTCAGTGTTAGTGTGTAAACTCCAATCAATCAATCAATCAATCAATCAATCAATCAATCAATCAATCAATCAATCAATCAATCAGTGTTGCTGTTTGAGCATTAAAAAGTGAGTTCTTCTCTATATCAGTGTCAGTGTTCCTGAACTCCTGAAACGCCTCCATTGTAGTCTTGAGTTTCTTCCGGGAACGAACACGTCACAATATTCCTCATTTGCATAATTCATGCGCAGAGTAAAGGGGCGGGGCCTGGTTGAGTTAGTCAGTAGTGTGTTAAACTGGCGGTTATGGTAAGGGGCGGGGCATTTCCTAAACACACTCGAAGTGCTCGACCAATCACAACACACTGCTCCAGCCGACCAATCAGAGCACAGTGTGCTTTTCAGAAGGAGGGGCTTCATAGAGACAGGAAGTAAACAGAGCGTTACTGACAGACTGGGAAGAGAGGAGCCGCAACAATGGAGAATATGAGGAGAATAAAGTAGGATCTTGCAAGCGGACACTTGTCTGCACTTTCAGAGATGCAGATTCTGGATAATTGCAAGAGCGACGGATGAAAGACTGTCAAACAGCTGTTCTGATAATAAAAGGCTCTGGGTCTTTCCGGCCGATCCTCCCTCTGGGAATATGGATTTTCCCCGTTTGAGCTGGCGTGTGTCTCGGCCTGTCTCCTGCCTTATCTCTAACATTATCACGGGAATCTGCAGTTTTCTCTCTTATTGAGAGGTTTAGAGGGAGTAGATCATCAGACACGTCCTTTTGTCACGGCTGTTCTTGGTTTATGTTCACGTCTTCATGTCTTTATGTTGTATATTGTCATAGTCATGGTTCCTCTGTTTCCTAATGTCTTGTTTTCATTGGTTCACTGTGTTCGTTAACTTCTGGTGCGTCTTTTTATGTTATTAGTCCTTGTGTATATATATATTATTTTTTTTATTCTATTCTTTCTTTTATTTGGCGAGTCATGTTCAGGTTTATGTTCAGTTATGTTCATAGTCAAGCCAGTTCTAGTCATTGTCTTGTTTTGTTTATGTCTATATTGTTCAATAAACTGCACTTGGATTCTAAACTCTACTCATTATACCTGTATATTTCATTAAGTGATATAATGTTATTATACCTTTAACTACCAAAATCTGCCTTTTTGCCTTAAAATGTACTGATAAACACCACAATAACACAGGTGGCACAACAGAAAGCCACGAGGACTCAGGGTTCACCGTAAGCTGTTCATAATAAATATGATCAGAACTCATATATAGACGGTGCACATGTTCAAAACACACATGACACTGAAATTATGCAATAAACATGAACTAAATGATGTGCACTAATGTGTATTACTGAAAAAAATTCCTGGGACTTCAGAGAATGTCCTTTTTTTGTTTTCTTTTACTGTAAATTATGTGGTAATTCACAGTTTTTACTTGCAAAATGCATCATTTTTTATAGTATATACATTTTTATAGTATATATCAAATCAAATCAAGTATATTTGTATAGCGCTTTTCACAATACAGATTGTATCAAAGCAGCTTCACAGTATTAAAATAAAATAATACAACAAAGTTTGTTTCTAGTGGAATTTATTGATTGATAGAATAAAATTAAATATCCCCAAAATATCCCCAACTGAGCAAGCCAAAGGCAACAGTGGCAAGGAACCGAAAAAACTCCATCAAGTGACCTAATGGAGAAAAAAAACCTTGGGAGAACCCAGGCTCAGTCGGGGGCCAGTTCTCCTCTGGCATTTATGAACTAGAGGCCGGATTGTAGTTTGAAACTGTGAGATTAACAATATTATATGAATGCCTGGCTGAAAAGATGCGTCTTTAATCTAGTTTTAAACTGGGAGAGTGAGTCCGAGCAACGAACAGTATCAGGAAGACTATTCCAGAGTTTCGGAGCCAAATGTGAAAATGCTCTCCCTCCTTTGGTTGATCTGGATATCCTAGGTATGACCAAAAGCCTCGAATTTATTGATCTTAAAGAGCGTGATGGATTATAGGGTGATAGAAGATCCGTTAAATAGACTGGAGCTAAGCCGTTTAGGGCTTTATAAGTCAGTAGCAATACCTTATAATTAATACGGAACTTTATAGGTAGCCAATGTAGTGATGATAAAATCGGTGTTATATGATCATATTTTCTTGATCTAGTAAGAACTCTAGCGGCTGCATTTTGGACTAACTGTAGCTTGTTTATTGAGGATGCAGGACAACCGGCTAATAAAGCATTACAGTAATCTAGTCTCGAGGTCATGAATGCATGAACTAACTTTTCTGCATCAGAAACTGATAGCATATTACGTAGCTTAGCAATGTTTCTAAGGTGGAAAAAGGCTGTTTTTGTAACATACGAAATATGATTTTCAAAAGACAGGTTACAATCGAGTATAACACCCAGGTCTTTTACTGTAGAGGATAAAGTAACAGGACATCCTACGATGTCAAAGTTGTATTGTGAGAGGTTCTGTGGGCGGTTTTTTGAACCGATAAGTATTACCTCTGTCTTGTCTGGATTTAATAAAAGAAAATTACGCGTCATCCAATCTTTTATATCTTTAACACACTCTGTCAATTTGGATAAGTTAGCGTTTTCATCCGGCCGTGATGAAATATATATTTGAGTGTCATCAGCATAACAATGGAAACTAATTCCATGTTTCCTTATAATATTTCCAAGTGGCATCATATATATTGAGAATAATAGAGGGCCCAACACAGATCCCTGCGGCACTCCATAGTTTACTGGAGTTATGATCGATTTTTCTCCATTTAAATAGACAAAATGGTAGCGGTCAGATAAGTATGATCTAAACCAGCTTAATGCTTGTCCTTGAACACCAGTATAATTTTGTAGTCGATCTAAGAGTATTGTATGATCTATAGTATCGAACGCAGCACTTAGATCAAGTAAAACTAGTATTGAGATGCAGCCTTGGTCAGAAGCTAAGAGTAAATCATTTGTGATTTTAACGAGCGCAGTTTCAGTGCTATGATGCGACCTGAATCCTGACTGAAACTTTTCATAGATATCATTTTCTTGCAAGAAAGAGCCCAGTTGAGTGGACACAACTTTTTCTAGTATTTTAGACATAAAAGGTAGATTTGAAATGGGTCTATAATTTGCTAGATTATTATGATCTAATTGTGGTTTCTTAATGAGAGGTTTTATAACTGCCAGTTTAAATGTTCTTGGAACATGACCTAAAGATAAAGACGAGTTAATAATATTGAGGAGAGGCTCTTCCACTACAGGTAACACTTCCTTCAGTAGTTTAGTTGGTATAGGATCTAATAAACATGTTGTTGTTTTAGATGAAGTAATAAGTTTATTTAACTCTTTTTGTTCTATAGTTGTAAAGCACTGTAATTGTTCTTGCGGGGGGAAAATTGAGGCTGAATTATAAGGCGCGATTGAGGATTGAACGTTTACAATTGTGGTTCTGATGTTTTCTATTTTCTCAGTGAAGAAGTTCATGAAATCATTACTACTAAACTGTAACGGGATATTTTGTTCAGGTGACATCTGTTTATTTGTTAGTCTAGCCACGGTGTTAAATAAAAACCTAGGATTGTTTTGGTTGTTTTCTATTAGTTTGCGGAGATGCTCAGCCCTGGCCGCTTTTAGGGCCTTTTTATAACGTGACGTACTGTCTTTCCACGCGATTCTAAAGACCTCTAAATTAGTTTGTTTCCATTTACGCTCTAAATTACGGGTTTCTCTCTTTAGAACATGCGTAGTATTATTGTACCATGGTGCTTTAATTTTCTCTGTGACCTTTTTTAATCTAACGGGTGCAACAACATCCAATGTTCTAGAGAGAATGGTGCTCATAGTGCTAGTTAGTTCTTCTAGTTCATCTGTTTGTTTGGGTTCAGGCAGCAGCTGAGACAGATCAGACAAGCAACTTGAGAAATTATCTATGGTGGATGGAAGGATTGTTCTGCCTGGTCGATAACGCGGCGCCGCATGACATATTACAGCAGTACGTAATATGCAAGTTACCAAGTAATGGTCAGTGACATCATCACGTTGTGGAATGATATCTATATCGGTTGGATCGGTTCCATATGATATAATTAAATCGAGTGTGTGATTAAGACGATGAGTTGGTCCGGTGACGTTTTGTTTGACCCCAAAGGAATTTAATAAATCTATAAACGCAGCCCCTAACGCATCATTTGGATTATCTATGTGTATGTTAAAATCTCCAACAATTAATGCTTTATCTACATTGACCAATAGATCTGAGAGAAAATCTGCAAACTCTTTTAGGAAATCAGCGTAAGGCCCAGGCGGTCTATATACGGTAGCCAAGGCTAGAGATAATATGGATTTTTTTCTAACATCTAAGAGCGTAACATTTAGTACAAGTACTTCAAACGAAATAAACTTATAACCCGTTTTCTGAGTAACATTGAGAATATCTCTATAGACCGCTGCAACACCGCCACCACGACCAATCAGACGGGGTTCGTGCTTATAGGAGTATCCTGATGGAGTAGACTCATTTAGACCGAAATAATCATTAGGTTTTAAGCCAAGTTTCAGTAAGGCAAAGTACATCGAAGCTATTATCTGTGACTATTTCATTTACAATAACTGCCTTAGGTGTGAGTGATCTAATGTTTAGAAGACCTAGCTTTAGAAATTGTTTTTGATTACTAATAGCAACATTTTCTGGTTTAATAACAATTAGATTTTTTCTAGATCCTGCAGTAGATTTATTATTTGATCTCACTAAACGAGGAATAGACACAGTTTCTATGCAATGTTCTACACTATTTATATCAGTTAATTTGGTGCAGCAGAGACTATGATTTGGACTTTTGGTTACTAGTCAAAAGGTATTTAACATTTTGGAGATGTTATCTGACAGAAGATCCGATCCGAATCTGCTTGGGTGTAAGCCATCAGCACGGTAAAGCCTAGGACGCTCCCAAAACAGATTCCAATTATTTACAAAGAGCAGTTTCTGCTCATTGCACCATGATATTAACCATTCATTTAGCGCAAATAATCTACTAAACTTTTCATGACCTAGTCGGTACGTGGGAAGCGGTCCTGACACAATGATCGTTATATCAGGCGATGTGCTGCGTACCGTATCGATCAGATTCCTGAAGTCTTTCTTCAGAACCTCTGTCTGTCGCAGCCTGATGTCGTTCACTCCCGCGTGCAGGACCACAGTTCCGACGCGCTCGTTCAGAATCTCGGGAACGTGAGCAGCGATTTCAGAAACACGAGCACCAGGAAAGCAGTGACTATGCACCTTACTTTTATTTATTTACATATAGTATGATACATATTTATAGTATATGAATGTTATATAATTTTATTGTATATTATATGTAATTTTACTGTAATATGTAATTTTACTGTAAAGTGATGTATCATATATGGCTAGGTAACTTACAGTCAATAAACATGTTTTACTGTAGCATTTATACAGTAAAAATTACAAATATTTTTACAGTGAACACTCCCCCTTATAATAATAATTATTATAATTATTTTTATTTCTATCGTTAATTATTTTATGAATCTGTATGCATGCATACATTAATGTTATGTATTATTAATATTATTGTGCCTTTTGGTTTTACATCTTCATTTAAATCTTCAAGTTGTTAAATAAAGATGATTGGAGTGAGTTACATATTACAAGAAAATACTATTTCAGTTTTTCTACATCAAAATTTCATGTTTAATTCAATTGTTTCTTTGTAACTTTGTAATTTTCTAGTGATTTCTGTGTGAAAATATATTTTTTTCCAGTGTAGATTGACTTAGTATTGGATATTTGTATCTTTATTGTGAGAATTATTGTATCACAGAGTTCCGACTCAGAACAAACATTTAAAAGTAGAATAACTGGCTGAAGAACAATGTTTTTCAGAGAAACAAGTATGTTTCCTAAATGTCTGCAAACATATTTTGGTATTTGTATGCTTTAGTTCAGTCCAAAAGCGTGCGTCAGCCCCTGTAGAGGGCGTTCCTCCTGCAGGTCACATGATGCAGAGTTATTGATCATGTGACGCGTGATCGATCGCTTCGGCTCTCCTGAGCTGAACACTATAATACAGCCATCAGTCAGTTATTGAGTGTGAACAGAGTTTAACGGCGTGTTTGGGTCGGTCACACTACACTTGTGTTGCATGGGAACACAGGAGTGACCTCTGACCCCTCGATCGGTGCTGAATAACGTCTGAACAGCACAGACCCATCCATTCGGCTCAGTTAAGAAAAAATACAAACGCCAGGAAAGTGGAGTTGTGTATATATTGTAAGATTTTTAATGTATTATTATTTGCTATTTAAAATGTATTAAAGAGAGAAACCCCATATTGTTCGTATTCAAATCATTAAATAAAACTAAAACCATATAAGAAAATTGTTTTCATTATTATTTGCCAAGGCAACATGTTCATTTAGTTTAACCTGAAGTACTAAAATAACTAAAACTGAAATATGAATAAAAAAATATAGACATTTAAAAATAATAATAATAATAAATATATATATATATATATATGGGAACTACCAAAAACTACCAAAAAACAAGTTTAATAAACACTTATTTCATGAGCATTTCCCTCCATCAACGCTGCTTTCCTCTCCCGGGAAATATTAATCTCGGGAATGTGGTTGGGAATGGGAAGTTTACTCATAGTCTCCCTGTCCGTACATGTACAGTAGATATCCATATACGACTACGGCTCACGGTTCAGTCCCAGCATGCCCTGCAAACAGACCCCTTGTCTTATGAATAGCACTAAACATTAGTGCTGATATTGTAAGCTAAACTAAACTAAAAATCATGTTGTTCATTTAAATGGAGCTGAGTGATTTCTGAAGGATCATGTGACACTGAAGACTGGAGTAATGATGCTGTAAATTCAGCTTTGATCACAGGAATAAATTACACTTTACTATATATTCACATAGAGAACAGATGATTTACACTGGAATAATATTTCACAATTTGTACTGTATTTTTTTTAAATCAAATAACCGCAGCTTTTGTGAGCAAAAGAGACTCTTTCAGAAACATTAATGACTCTTTTGAGCGGTGTGTGTATGAGTGGACTCTGCAGTACAGCTTCCCTGGAGCTCTAACAGTCGAGCGCTGGCGCTGGCGCTTGCAACACTAAGGTCATGGGTTCGATTCCCAGGGAAAGCAAGAACTGATAAGAATGTAAATGTGTAGCTTGAAATGCAATGTAAGTCGAATGTATAAACAGGAGTGATGTTGGTGAGAGCCGAGGATCACTCACAGAACACGTCTCCTCTGGGGTCCAGCTGGTTTCCGGTGTCGTCCTCCTCCTCCTCCTCCTCGTAGATCTTCTCCTCCTCCTCAGGGCCGATGTAGAGCCCGTCGCTGTAGTCGAAGGGTTGCAGGAGGAGTCGAGGAGAGTCCGTCACCGCCGGCTCTGGGATGCTGTTGTCAAACCGGCCCAGAATACGAGTCTTGGACGGGGAATCGGGAATAACTGCAGGGAAATGCATGAGGAAACTGGGATGAAGTCCTGTGTGCTGATGTCAAATGATCTTCTAAAGCCATTAAAGGAGACATATCATGAAAATCTGAGTTTCTCCGTGTGTCAGTGCTGTAATCGGTGCTTCTACCAACACAGAAAACATGAAAAGTGAAACCCAGTATCTTAGTTTTACTGAGCCTTTCTCTGCAAGCATGTCTAAAATAAGCCGATCAGATTTCGCTCTCCTTCTGACGTATGAAGAGGATCTTATTATAATATCACCGGCCCTTAATCTGCACGTTTACACACACCAGCCGACATTTGGGTCCACACGCGACAACAGAGCCCAGCTCTAACGCAATGATGAAGATCCAGCAGAGCCTGAAGCTGTTCTGTGGTTGAGCTCAGACGAGCACTGAACACTATTGACCAGAACATGTCACCGCTGTCTTATAAACACCTCAGGAACTGTGGACACTTGTGGAGAAGTTCAACATGATGATGAGATGATCAGTGTAACTCCACAACAACTACAGAAATGTCTCCACTAACATTCAGAAGCTCCTCCTGAGTCTCTCCGTAAGGCTGCACTCGCTGCTGGGGATTCTGGGATTCTGGATGAGGGAGATTGGCCTGTTCTGTTATTGCCGGAGTTTCTGAAGCTCGAGTAAAGACTCCGCCCTCTTCTGGACGGAGGCGGAGCTAAAGCTCACTTGCATTTAAAGGGACACACACAAAAATGGCGTGTTTATGCTCACACCCAAAAAGGGGCAAATTTGACAAGCTGTAATAAATGATCTGGTATTCTGAGCTGAGATTTCACACACACATTCTGGAGACACCATGCATTTATATTACATCTTGTGAAAAGGGGCATAATATGACACCTTTAAAAGTCAAAAATGCATATATGGAGACTGATTCATACAATCGCAGCATTATTGCATTAATCACACAACGTGCTTTATATGCTCCATGACTGCATGTTCGGATCCGCAGGAGAATTCTCCATGCGAAGTGAATATTCAAGCGTCTGTCGTGCATGAAGCCATAATCCATAATGAAGTCGCATATAAACACTTTACAGTAAGGTTTCGTCTGTTAACATTAGGTAACTAAATGAGTGAACATTAGAGCTGGACGACACTGATATATATATGAAGAGTTCAGATGCAAAAGCCCCTGAGTGCCATGTGAAATTTTCTTCTAGAATGATCATTTGTATCAAGCTCGTATATTTAAGATCAGTAATTTCACTTAAATGACAATTAATAGGTAATCTTCATTGTCATTTAAGTGAAATTACTGAACTTAAATATACAAGCTTGCTAAAAATGATCATTCTAGAAGAAAATTTCACATGGCACTCAGAGGCTTTTGCATCTGAACTCTTCATATATTTATATATACACACAGTATATAGCAAAAAAAAAAAGTAAAATAAAAATAATTAAAAATAAAACAAATTTAATAAAATAAAATGCAATTTAAAAAATAAATAAATAAAGACTTTAATCATGTAAATGTAATCAAATAAAAATAATCAATAAAATAAATAAATGTAATTTAATTAAATAAAATATTATTATATTATATTATATATTGCGAATGTGGCACAATATGTGGCAAAATTTATCTTGATTATTTTGTTTTCGTAATTCAAAACAAAATTCAATGAATCCCCTAAAGCCCTGTAGATAATACATAACTAATATTAACAAGTGAGATCTTATTGTGAAGTGTTTCCAGATGCATTAAAGCGCTAGCAGGAGTTTCACACGTCCTCATGCTCTGCTTCTCACCGTTGAGAAACGCTTCTGCTTTTCCTTTATCTCCTTCCCAGGATCTGTGATAAGGCTTGACTACAGAAACACAAAGGATTCAAGTGACGTTGCTCAGGTTGAGAGCTCAGATTTCTTGTTTATCCTAAAAATGTGTGGACTTTCATTCATTACTCAGAGATGAACGGATGAAACCGTTTCCTTTGAAGAACATCATTTTTCTGTTGTGGTCTCTTACCTGAACAGTCGAATCCACTGCCACGGAAACCCTGCTTGCATTTACACCTGAAGGATCCGTGTGTGTTGATGCACTCAGCGTGAAGACTGCACTTATGTGTGTCCGACACACACTCATTAATATCTGAAATATGAGCACAGAGTCTCATTATCGCCTTCCAAAGCATGAACCAATCAAAATATTCTTTTGCATTTCAGGTGAGCAACTTTCTGTTATGCATCTGAAACGTATTCACCAGAACAGATTCTGGAAGTATTTTATTAAAGAGATTCTTCATTAAAGAGATACATAAGATGTTCTTCCTCAGTGTTTCTGTCTCGTTTTCCAGCACAAACATCCAAACATTCTTAAATCAAGACACATTTACTGGAGAAGAAGCAGAATGACTGAAGACATTATATTTATGAAACAAAATATCTTTAAAATGACACGAGTTTGTGTTTAAAACAAGTACAAATATCTGCCAATGGAGTCAGAAAAAGAATCTTGTTTTCCCTTTGAATTACGATTATTTTTCTGACTCCATTCAACATGATTTGCATCTGATTTGTCTCTTTCACAGAAGCGAATATCACCACTAAACGACTCCAGAGCTCATACATGGAGAGTGTTTCTGTTACTCTGCTCATAACAGTGAGTTACTCGGTTTCTTTCTTACCGACACAGTCGTATTTCCCGTTGACGTATTTGAGGTCGTAACCCTCCTGGCACTTGCAGTAGTAGCTTCCGAATGTGTTGATGCACTGCCGGTTGAACGGACATTGATTTTTCCCAGTTGCACATTCATCGATGTCTACAGAAGACCATGAGGGAAACAACCAGAGTTAATGCAACATCTGAAGCCGTGCTTCCCAAATCCCACACTTTAGACCAATGATTTCTCCAGCGGTTGTTGATTCAGCGATGCCATCGAAAAAACATTTTAGAAAACATTCTTAAAAGAACCATTTTTTCTTAGTGTAAAAAACATTTTAATAATCTAAAGAACTGTTTTCTCCATGGTTACATTTACAGTAAAAAACGGCAGCTGTGGTTGCCAGAAATCTACCGTAAAAAAATATGGTAGCAACATTTTAGATTTTTCCATAAGCTGAGAAAGTTAATAATAATTTATAGACACTGGACAGTGTCATTCACACTAACACTAAACACCATCATGGTAACACACATGACAATATTAATTTAACAACATTAAATGTAACATAAAACCCTAATGTACATCACTGATTAGATAAAACTAAGAAAAACTATGAAGAAACAGTTATTTCAACAAAAATACATCAAATGTGAAGTGTCACGCAGGGAATTGTGGGAATGTCAATTTACGGTATTTTACTGTAAAATTACATTAAATCTACGGTTAGATCTATCACAGGTATTCACCGTATACGGAAACTTTCTGTTAACCAATTAACAGTTTTTCACCGAAGCATTTTTACAGTCTTTTACCGTTAAAATCACAATAATTTTTTACAGTGTTCTGGTTCCATCCCAGACAGCAATATAGTGTCGGCCCAGATCCGGCCCACATCCGGTACACTTGTGGCGCTTTTCCACTGCATGGTACGGCTCGCTTCAGCTCGCTTTACAAGTGTGCCGGACCAGTACTAAAATGTGACGTGAAAACACTACAGATTACGGATTGGTCAGAGAGAATCGTCACTTCCAGTGTCGTTAGACACCAAACCCGCTAGATTTAAACAGTCAGCAACATTGGTCAAGCGGCATTGGATTCCACACGGATCTGGGCCGACACCATGCCTGGGACTGATGTTAAAGGTTCTTCATGGAACCATCGATGCCAGTAAAGAGCCTTTATAAGAGTGAGACTGAAGACTGGCTCTCTCAGTGGAGCATCACCCGGATCCGAGCCGGTTCACCCTGATCCGAGCCGGTTCACCCTGATCCGAGCCGGTTCACCCGGATCCGAGCCGGTTCACCCTGATCCGAGCCGGTTCACCCGGATCCGAGCCGGTTCACCCTGATCCGAGCCGGTTCACCCTGATCCGAGCCGGTTCACCCTGATCTGAGCCGGTTCTCACCCACGCAGGTCTTGGCATCGGGTCCCAGCTGGAGGCCCGGGGACGGGCACACACACCGCACCTCGGCCTGGACCTCCTCACACCCGTACTGACAGTGGGCCAGAGAACACGTCCTCGAGTCTGCACACAGTCACACCGTGAATCACACAATGTGAAAATGGTGATCATAGAAGATTACGTAAAGTCAACTTTCAGGCCGTTTTTTGGCCGATAAATATATTAACAGTTGTTTTATAATGATAAAACCCCAAAAATTTGGGGTGAACTTCATTTAAAGGTTTGAATGTATTGTGTTTTGATCCTTTTAAGAACATAAGCATGAGTAAATAATGACATTTAATTAATTCATTTAATATTCATCAATATTATTGATCTCCTGCATTGACTCCATTATATGAGAACTGAACTGAGCTGGACGAGGACATCACGGTTTTCTCCAGAGCCGCTATATACATACACAACTAAATTAATAACTTTTTACAACAAAAATGAACTTACTTAAGCTGGACTGATGCTATTTTCTTCTAGACACAAACTTTGTTGCATTATTTTCCTGTTATCTCAGTAAAGCTGCTTTGAAACACTGTGTTGTAAAATGCGCTGTATAAATAAAGGTGTCTTGACATAACTTCAATATGTTTGGGTGAACTATTGATTTAAACGTTTGAATATACAACAACACAGATCCGGCCCACATCCGGGCTGTGTGTAATCCAGGTGTTCCGGATCCGGCCCACATCCGGGCTGTGTGTAATCCAGGTGTTCCGGATGTGGGCCGGATCTGCCGAGTGTGTGTTGCTGTGTCGTGTGTGGGCCGGATCTGCCGAGTGTGTGTTGCTGTGTCGGGTGTGGGCCGGATCTGCCGAGTGTGTGTTGCTGTGTCGTGTGTGGGCCGGATCTGCCGAGTGTGTGTTGCTGTGTCGGGTGTGGACCGGATCTGCCGAGTGTGTGTTGCTGTGTCGGGTGTGGGCCGGATCTGCCGAGTGTGTGTTGCTGTGTCGTGTGTGGGCCGGATCTGCCGAGTGTGTGTTGCTGTGTCGGGTGTGGGCCGGATCTGCCGAGTGTGTGTTGCTGTGTCGTGTGTGGGCCGGATCTGCCGAGTGTGTGTTGTTGTGTCGGGTGTGGGCCGGATCTGCCGAGTGTGTGTTGCTGTGTCGTGTGTGGGCCGGATCTGCCGAGTGTGTGTTGTTGTGTCGGGTGTGGGCCGGATCTGCCGAGTGTGTGTTGCTGTGTCGTGTGTGGGCCGGATCTGCCGAGTGTGTGTTGTTGTGTCGGATGTGGGCCGGATCTGCCGAGTGTGTGTTGCTGTGTCGGATGTGGGCCGGATCTGCCGAGTGTGTGTTGCTGTGTCGGATGTGGGCCGGATCTGCCGAGTGTGTGTTGCTGTGTCGGGTGTGGGCCGGATCTGCCGAGTGTGTGTTGCTGTGTCGGATGTGGGCCGGATCTGCCGAGTGTGTGTTGCTGTGTCGGATGTGGGCCGGATCTGCCGAGTGTGTGTTGCTGTGTCGGATGTGGGCCGGATCTGCCGAGTGTGTGTTGCTGTGTCGGGTGTGGGCCGGATCTGCCGAGTGTGTGTTGCTGTGTCGGGTGTGGGCCGGATCTGCCGAGTGTGTGTTGCTGTGTCGGATGTGGGCCGGATCTGCCGAGTGTGTGTTGCTGTGTCGGGTGTGGGCCGGATCTGCCGAGTGTGTGTTGCTGTGTCGGGTGTGGGCCGGATCTGCTGAGTGTGTGTTGCTGTGTCGGGTGTGGGCCGGATCTGCCGAGTGTGTGTTGCTGTGTCGGATGTGGGCCGGATCTGCCGAGTGTGTGTTGCTGTGTCGGGTGTGGGCCGGATCTGCCGAGTGTGTGTTGCTGTGTCGGGTGTGGGCCGGATCTGCCGAGTGTGTGTTGCTGTGTCGGATGTGGGCCGGATCTGCCGAGTGTGTGTTGCTGTGTCGGGTGTGGGCCGGATCTGCCGAGTGTGTGTTGCTGTGTCGGATGTGGGCCGGATCTGCCGAGTGTGTGTTGCTGTGTCGGGTGTGGGCCGGATCTGCCGAGTGTGTGTTGCTGTGTCGGGTGTGGGCCGGATCTGCCGAGTGTGTGTTGCTGTGTCGGGTGTGGGCCGGATCTGCCGAGTGTGTGTTGCTGTGTCGGGTGTGGGCCGGATCTGCCGAGTGTGTGTTGCTGTGTCGGGTGTGGGCCGGATCTGCCCCGTGTGTGTTGCTGTGTCGGGTGTGGGCCGGATCTGCCGAGTGTGTGTTGCTGTGTCGGGTGTGGGCCGGATCTGCCGAGTGTGTGTTGCTGTGTCGGGTGTGGGCCGGATCTGCTGAGTGTGTGTTGCTGTGTCGTGTGTGGGCCGGATCTGCCGAGTGTGTGTTGCTGTGTCGGATGTGGGCCGGATCTGCCGAGTGTGTGTTGCTGTGTCGGGTGTGGGCCGGATCTGCTGAGTGTGTGTTGCTGTGTCGGATGTGGGCCGGATCTGCCGAGTGTGTGTTGCTGTGTCGGGTGTGGGCCGGATCTGCCGAGTGTGTGTTGCTGTGTCGGGTGTGGGCCGGATCTGCCGAGTGTGTGTTGCTGTGTCGGGTGTGGGCCGGATCTGCTGAGTGTGTGTTGCTGTGTCGTGTGTGGGCCGGATCTGCCGAGTGTGTGTTGCTGTGTCGGGTGTGGGCCGGATCTGCCGAGTGTGTGTTGCTGTGTCGGGTGTGGGCCGGATCTGCCGAGTGTGTGTTGCTGTGTCGGGTGTGGGCCGGATCTGCCGAGTGTGTGTTGCTGTGTCGGGTGTGGGCCGGATCTGCCGAGTGTGTGTTGCTGTGTCGGGTGTGGGCCGGATCTGCCCCGTGTGTGTGTTGCTGTGTCGGATGTGGGCCGGATCTGCCGAGTGTGTGTTGCTGTGTCGGGTGTGGGCCGGATCTGCCGAGTGTGTGTTGCTGTGTCGGGTGTGGGCCGGATCTGCCGAGTGTGTGTTGCTGTGTCGGGTGTGGGCCGGATCTGCTGAGTGTGTGTTGCTGTGTCGTGTGTGGCCCGGATCTGCCGAGTGTGTGTTGCTGTGTCGGATGTGGGCCGGATCTGCCGAGTGTGTGTTGCTGTGTCGGGTGTGGGCCGGATCTGCTGAGTGTGTGTTGCTGTGTCGGGTGTGGGCCGGATCTGCCGAGTGTGTGTTGCTGTGTCGGATGTGGGCCGGATCTGCCGAGTGTGTGTTGCTGTGTCGGGTGTGGGCCGGATCTGCCGAGTGTGTGTTGCTGTGTCGGGTGTGGGCCGGATCTGCCGAGTGTGTGTTGCTGTGTCGGGTGTGGGCCGGATCTGCCGAGTGTGTGTTGCTGTGTCGGGTGTGGGCCGGATCTGCCGAGTGTGTGTTGCTGTGTCGGGTGTGGGCCGGATCTGCCCCGTGTGTGTGTTGCTGTGTCGGATGTGGGCCGGATCTGCCGAGTGTGTGTTGCTGTGTCGGGTGTGGGCCGGATCTGCCGAGTGTGTGTTGCTGTGTCGGGTGTGGACCGGATCTGCCGAGTGTGTGTTGTTGTGTCGGGTGTGGGCCGGATCTGCCGAGTGTGTGTTGCTGTGTCGGGTGTGGGCCGGATCTGCCGAGTGTGTGTTGCTGTGTCGGGTGTGGGCCGGATCTGCCGAGTGTGTGTTGCTGTGTCGGGTGTGGGCCGGATCTGCCGAGTGTGTGTTGCTGTGTCGGGTGTGGGCCGGATCCGCCGAGTGTGTGTTGCTGTGTCGGGTGTGGGCCGGATCCGCCGAGTGTGTGTTGCTGTGTCGGGTGTGGGCCGGATCTGCCGAGTGTGTGTTGCTGTGTCGGATGTGGGCCGGATCTGCCGAGTGTGTGTTGCTGTGTCGGGTGTGGGCCGGATCTGCCGAGTGTGTGTTGCTGTGTCGGGTGTGGGCCGGATCTGCCGAGTGTGTGTTGCTGTGTCGGGTGTGGGCCGGATCTGCCGAGTGTGTGTTGCTGTGTCGGGTGTGGGCCGGATCTGCCGAGTGTGTGTTGCTGTGTCGGGTGTGGGCCGGATCTGCCCCGTGTGTGTGTTGCTGTGTCGGATGTGGGCCGGATCTGCCGAGTGTGTGTTGCTGTGTCGGGTGTGGGCCGGATCTGCCGAGTGTGTGTTGCTGTGTCGGGTGTGGGCCGGATCTGCCGAGTGTGTGTTGCTGTGTCGGGTGTGGGCCGGATCTGCTGAGTGTGTGTTGCTGTGTCGTGTGTGGCCCGGATCTGCCGAGTGTGTGTTGCTGTGTCGGATGTGGGCCGGATCTGCCGAGTGTGTGTTGCTGTGTCGGGTGTGGGCCGGATCTGCTGAGTGTGTGTTGCTGTGTCGGGTGTGGGCCGGATCTGCCGAGTGTGTGTTGCTGTGTCGGATGTGGGCCGGATCTGCCGAGTGTGTGTTGCTGTGTCGGGTGTGGGCCGGATCTGCCGAGTGTGTGTTGCTGTGTCGGGTGTGGGCCGGATCTGCTGAGTGTGTGTTGCTGTGTCGGATGTGGGCCGGATCTGCCGAGTGTGTGTTGCTGTGTCGGGTGTGGGCCGGATCTGCCGAGTGTGTGTTGCTGTGTCGGGTGTGGGCCGGATCTGCCGAGTGTGTGTTGCTGTGTCGGGTGTGGGCCGGATCTGCTGAGTGTGTGTTGCTGTGTCGTGTGTGGGCCGGATCTGCCGAGTGTGTGTTGCTGTGTCGGGTGTGGGCCGGATCTGCCGAGTGTGTGTTGCTGTGTCGGGTGTGGGCCGGATCTGCCGAGTGTGTGTTGCTGTGTCGGGTGTGGGCCGGATCTGCCGAGTGTGTGTTGCTGTGTCGGGTGTGGGCCGGATCTGCCGAGTGTGTGTTGCTGTGTCGGGTGTGGGCCGGATCTGCCCCGTGTGTGTGTTGCTGTGTCGGATGTGGGCCGGATCTGCCGAGTGTGTGTTGCTGTGTCGGGTGTGGGCCGGATCTGCCGAGTGTGTGTTGCTGTGTCGGGTGTGGGCCGGATCTGCCGAGTGTGTGTTGCTGTGTCGGGTGTGGGCCGGATCTGCTGAGTGTGTGTTGCTGTGTCGTGTGTGGCCCGGATCTGCCGAGTGTGTGTTGCTGTGTCGGATGTGGGCCGGATCTGCCGAGTGTGTGTTGCTGTGTCGGGTGTGGGCCGGATCTGCTGAGTGTGTGTTGCTGTGTCGGGTGTGGGCCGGATCTGCCGAGTGTGTGTTGCTGTGTCGGATGTGGGCCGGATCTGCCGAGTGTGTGTTGCTGTGTCGGGTGTGGGCCGGATCTGCCGAGTGTGTGTTGCTGTGTCGGGTGTGGGCCGGATCTGCCGAGTGTGTGTTGCTGTGTCGGGTGTGGGCCGGATCTGCCGAGTGTGTGTTGCTGTGTCGGGTGTGGGCCGGATCTGCCGAGTGTGTGTTGCTGTGTCGGGTGTGGGCCGGATCTGCCCCGTGTGTGTGTTGCTGTGTCGGATGTGGGCCGGATCTGCCGAGTGTGTGTTGCTGTGTCGGGTGTGGGCCGGATCTGCCGAGTGTGTGTTGCTGTGTCGGGTGTGGACCGGATCTGCCGAGTGTGTGTTGTTGTGTCGGGTGTGGGCCGGATCTGCCGAGTGTGTGTTGCTGTGTCGGGTGTGGGCCGGATCTGCCGAGTGTGTGTTGCTGTGTCGGGTGTGGGCCGGATCTGCCGAGTGTGTGTTGCTGTGTCGGGTGTGGGCCGGATCTGCCGAGTGTGTGTTGCTGTGTCGGGTGTGGGCCGGATCCGCCGAGTGTGTGTTGCTGTGTCGGGTGTGGGCCGGATCCGCCGAGTGTGTGTTGCTGTGTCGGGTGTGGGCCGGATCTGCCGAGTGTGTGTTGCTGTGTCGGATGTGGGCCGGATCTGCCGAGTGTGTGTTGCTGTGTCGGGTGTGGGCCGGATCTGCCGAGTGTGTGTTGCTGTGTCGGGTGTGGGCCGGATCTGCCGAGTGTGTGTTGCTGTGTCGGGTGTGGGCCGGATCTGCCGAGTGTGTGTTGCTGTGTCGGGTGTGGGCCGGATCTGCCGAGTGTGTGTTGCTGTGTCGGGTGTGGGCCGGATCTGCCCCGTGTGTGTGTTGCTGTGTCGGATGTGGGCCGGATCTGCCGAGTGTGTGTTGCTGTGTCGGGTGTGGGCCGGATCTGCCGAGTGTGTGTTGCTGTGTCGGGTGTGGGCCGGATCTGCCGAGTGTGTGTTGCTGTGTCGGGTGTGGGCCGGATCTGCTGAGTGTGTGTTGCTGTGTCGTGTGTGGCCCGGATCTGCCGAGTGTGTGTTGCTGTGTCGGATGTGGGCCGGATCTGCCGAGTGTGTGTTGCTGTGTCGGGTGTGGGCCGGATCTGCTGAGTGTGTGTTGCTGTGTCGGGTGTGGGCCGGATCTGCCGAGTGTGTGTTGCTGTGTCGGATGTGGGCCGGATCTGCCGAGTGTGTGTTGCTGTGTCGGGTGTGGGCCGGATCTGCCGAGTGTGTGTTGCTGTGTCGGGTGTGGGCCGGATCTGCCGAGTGTGTGTTGCTGTGTCGGGTGTGGGCCGGATCTGCCGAGTGTGTGTTGCTGTGTCGGGTGTGGGCCGGATCTGCTGAGTGTGTGTTGCTGTGTCGGGTGTGGGCCGGATCTGCCGAGTGTGTGTTGCTGTGTCGGGTGTGGGCCGGATCTGCCGAGTGTGTGTTGCTGTGTCGGGTGTGGGCCGGATCTGCCGAGTGTGTGTTGCTGTGTCGGGTGTGGGCCGGATCTGCCGAGTGTGTGTTGCTGTGTCGGGTGTGGGCCGGATCTGCCCCGTGTGTGTTGCTGTGTCGGGTGTGGGCCGGATCTGCCGAGTGTGTGTTGCTGTGTCGGATGTGGGCCGGATCTGCCGAGTGTGTGTTGCTGTGTCGGGTGTGGGCCGGATCTGCCGAGTGTGTGTTGCTGTGTCGGGTGTGGACCGGATCTGCCGAGTGTGTGTTGTTGTGTCGGGTGTGGGCCGGATCTGCCGAGTGTGTGTTGCTGTGTCGGGTGTGGGCCGGATCTGCCGAGTGTGTGTTGCTGTGTCGGGTGTGGGCCGGATCTGCCGAGTGTGTGTTGCTGTGTCGGGTGTGGGCCGGATCTGCCGAGTGTGTGTTGCTGTGTCGGGTGTGGGCCGGATCCGCCGAGTGTGTGTTGCTGTGTCGGGTGTGGGCCGGATCCGCCGAGTGTGTGTTGCTGTGTCGGGTGTGGGCCGGATCTGCCGAGTGTGTGTTGCTGTGTCGGGTGTGGGCCGGATCTGCCGAGTGTGTGTTGCTGTGTCGGGTGTGGGCCGGATCTGCCGAGTGTGTGTTGCTGTGTCGGGTGTGGGCCGGATCTGCCGAGTGTGTGTTGCTGTGTCGGGTGTGGGCCGGATCTGCCGAGTGTGTGTTGCTGTGTCGGGTGTGGGCCGGATCTGCCGAGTGTGTGTTGCTGTGTCGGGTGTGGGCCGGATCTGCCCCGTGTGTGTGTTGCTGTGTCGGATGTGGGCCGGATCTGCCGAGTGTGTGTTGCTGTGTCGGGTGTGGGCCGGATCTGCCGAGTGTGTGTTGCTGTGTCGGGTGTGGGCCGGATCTGCCGAGTGTGTGTTGCTGTGTCGGGTGTGGGCCGGATCTGCTGAGTGTGTGTTGCTGTGTCGTGTGTGGCCCGGATCTGCCGAGTGTGTGTTGCTGTGTCGGATGTGGGCCGGATCTGCCGAGTGTGTGTTGCTGTGTCGGGTGTGGGCCGGATCTGCTGAGTGTGTGTTGCTGTGTCGGGTGTGGGCCGGATCTGCCGAGTGTGTGTTGCTGTGTCGGATGTGGGCCGGATCTGCCGAGTGTGTGTTGCTGTGTCGGGTGTGGGCCGGATCTGCCGAGTGTGTGTTGCTGTGTCGGGTGTGGGCCGGATCTGCTGAGTGTGTGTTGCTGTGTCGGATGTGGGCCGGATCTGCCGAGTGTGTGTTGCTGTGTCGGGTGTGGGCCGGATCTGCCGAGTGTGTGTTGCTGTGTCGGGTGTGGGCCGGATCTGCCGAGTGTGTGTTGCTGTGTCGGGTGTGGGCCGGATCTGCTGAGTGTGTGTTGCTGTGTCGTGTGTGGGCCGGATCTGCCGAGTGTGTGTTGCTGTGTCGGGTGTGGGCCGGATCTGCCGAGTGTGTGTTGCTGTGTCGGGTGTGGGCCGGATCTGCCGAGTGTGTGTTGCTGTGTCGGGTGTGGGCCGGATCTGCCGAGTGTGTGTTGCTGTGTCGGGTGTGGGCCGGATCTGCCGAGTGTGTGTTGCTGTGTCGGGTGTGGGCCGGATCTGCCCCGTGTGTGTGTTGCTGTGTCGGATGTGGGCCGGATCTGCCGAGTGTGTGTTGCTGTGTCGGGTGTGGGCCGGATCTGCCGAGTGTGTGTTGCTGTGTCGGGTGTGGGCCGGATCTGCCGAGTGTGTGTTGCTGTGTCGGGTGTGGGCCGGATCTGCTGAGTGTGTGTTGCTGTGTCGTGTGTGGCCCGGATCTGCCGAGTGTGTGTTGCTGTGTCGGATGTGGGCCGGATCTGCCGAGTGTGTGTTGCTGTGTCGGGTGTGGGCCGGATCTGCTGAGTGTGTGTTGCTGTGTCGGGTGTGGGCCGGATCTGCCGAGTGTGTGTTGCTGTGTCGGATGTGGGCCGGATCTGCCGAGTGTGTGTTGCTGTGTCGGGTGTGGGCCGGATCTGCCGAGTGTGTGTTGCTGTGTCGGGTGTGGGCCGGATCTGCCGAGTGTGTGTTGCTGTGTCGGGTGTGGGCCGGATCTGCCGAGTGTGTGTTGCTGTGTCGGGTGTGGGCCGGATCTGCCGAGTGTGTGTTGCTGTGTCGGGTGTGGGCCGGATCTGCCCCGTGTGTGTGTTGCTGTGTCGGATGTGGGCCGGATCTGCCGAGTGTGTGTTGCTGTGTCGGGTGTGGGCCGGATCTGCCGAGTGTGTGTTGCTGTGTCGGGTGTGGACCGGATCTGCCGAGTGTGTGTTGTTGTGTCGGGTGTGGGCCGGATCTGCCGAGTGTGTGTTGCTGTGTCGGGTGTGGGCCGGATCTGCCGAGTGTGTGTTGCTGTGTCGGGTGTGGGCCGGATCTGCCGAGTGTGTGTTGCTGTGTCGGGTGTGGGCCGGATCTGCCGAGTGTGTGTTGCTGTGTCGGGTGTGGGCCGGATCCGCCGAGTGTGTGTTGCTGTGTCGGGTGTGGGCCGGATCCGCCGAGTGTGTGTTGCTGTGTCGGGTGTGGGCCGGATCTGCCGAGTGTGTGTTGCTGTGTCGGATGTGGGCCGGATCTGCCGAGTGTGTGTTGCTGTGTCGGGTGTGGGCCGGATCTGCCGAGTGTGTGTTGCTGTGTCGGGTGTGGGCCGGATCTGCCGAGTGTGTGTTGCTGTGTCGGGTGTGGGCCGGATCTGCCGAGTGTGTGTTGCTGTGTCGGGTGTGGGCCGGATCTGCCGAGTGTGTGTTGCTGTGTCGGGTGTGGGCCGGATCTGCCCCGTGTGTGTGTTGCTGTGTCGGATGTGGGCCGGATCTGCCGAGTGTGTGTTGCTGTGTCGGGTGTGGGCCGGATCTGCCGAGTGTGTGTTGCTGTGTCGGGTGTGGGCCGGATCTGCCGAGTGTGTGTTGCTGTGTCGGGTGTGGGCCGGATCTGCTGAGTGTGTGTTGCTGTGTCGTGTGTGGCCCGGATCTGCCGAGTGTGTGTTGCTGTGTCGGATGTGGGCCGGATCTGCCGAGTGTGTGTTGCTGTGTCGGGTGTGGGCCGGATCTGCTGAGTGTGTGTTGCTGTGTCGGGTGTGGGCCGGATCTGCCGAGTGTGTGTTGCTGTGTCGGATGTGGGCCGGATCTGCCGAGTGTGTGTTGCTGTGTCGGGTGTGGGCCGGATCTGCCGAGTGTGTGTTGCTGTGTCGGGTGTGGGCCGGATCTGCCGAGTGTGTGTTGCTGTGTCGGGTGTGGGCCGGATCTGCCGAGTGTGTGTTGCTGTGTCGGGTGTGGGCCGGATCTGCTGAGTGTGTGTTGCTGTGTCGGGTGTGGGCCGGATCTGCCGAGTGTGTGTTGCTGTGTCGGGTGTGGGCCGGATCTGCCGAGTGTGTGTTGCTGTGTCGGGTGTGGGCCGGATCTGCCGAGTGTGTGTTGCTGTGTCGGGTGTGGGCCGGATCTGCCGAGTGTGTGTTGCTGTGTCGGGTGTGGGCCGGATCTGCCCCGTGTGTGTTGCTGTGTCGGGTGTGGGCCGGATCTGCCGAGTGTGTGTTGCTGTGTCGGATGTGGGCCGGATCTGCCGAGTGTGTGTTGCTGTGTCGGGTGTGGGCCGGATCTGCCGAGTGTGTGTTGCTGTGTCGGGTGTGGACCGGATCTGCCGAGTGTGTGTTGTTGTGTCGGGTGTGGGCCGGATCTGCCGAGTGTGTGTTGCTGTGTCGGGTGTGGGCCGGATCTGCCGAGTGTGTGTTGCTGTGTCGGGTGTGGGCCGGATCTGCCGAGTGTGTGTTGCTGTGTCGGGTGTGGGCCGGATCTGCCGAGTGTGTGTTGCTGTGTCGGGTGTGGGCCGGATCCGCCGAGTGTGTGTTGCTGTGTCGGGTGTGGGCCGGATCCGCCGAGTGTGTGTTGCTGTGTCGGGTGTGGGCCGGATCTGCCGAGTGTGTGTTGCTGTGTCGGGTGTGGGCCGGATCTGCCGAGTGTGTGTTGCTGTGTCGGGTGTGGGCCGGATCTGCCGAGTGTGTGTTGCTGTGTCGGGTGTGGGCCGGATCTGCCGAGTGTGTGTTGCTGTGTCGGGTGTGGGCCGGATCTGCCGAGTGTGTGTTGCTGTGTCGGGTGTGGGCCGGATCTGCCGAGTGTGTGTTGCTGTGTCGGGTGTGGACCGGATCTGCCGAGTGTGTGTTGCTGTGTCGGGTGTGGGCCGGATCTGCCGAGTGTGTGTTGCTGTGTCGGGTGTGGGCCGGATCTGCCGAGTGTGTGTTGCTGTGTCGGGTGTGGGCCGGATCTGCCGAGTGTGTGTTGCTGTGTCGGGTGTGGGCCGGATCTGCCGAGTGTGTGTTGCTGTGTCGGGTGTGGGCCGGATCCGCCGAGTGTGTGTTGCTGTGTCGGGTGTGGGCCGGATCTGCCGAGTGTGTGTTGCTGTGTCGGGTGTGGGCCGGATCCGCCGAGTGTGTGTTGCTGTGTCGGGTGTGGGCCGGATCCGCCGAGTGTGTGTTGCTGTGTCGGGTGTGGGCCGGATCTGCCGAGTGTGTGTTGCTGTGTCGGGTGTGGGCCGGATCTGCCCCGTGTGTGTTGCTGTGTCGGGTGTGGGCCGGATCTGCCGAGTGTGTGTTGCTGTGTCGGGTGTGGGCCGGATCTGCCGAGTGTGTGTTGCTGTGTCGGGTGTGGGCCGGATCTGCCGAGTGTGTGTTGCTGTGTCGGGTGTGGGCCGGATCTGCCGAGTGTGTGTTGCTGTGTCGGGTGTGGGCCGGATCTGCCGAGTGTGTGTTGCTGTGTCGGGTGTGGGCCGGATCCGCCGAGTGTGTGTTGCTGTGTCGGGTGTGGGCCGGATCTGCCGAGTGTGTGTTGCTGTGTCGGGTGTGGGCCGGATCCGCCGAGTGTGTGTTGCTGTGTCGGGTGTGGGCCGGATCCGCCGAGTGTGTGTTGCTGTGTCGGGTGTGGGCCGGATCTGCCGAGTGTGTGTTGCTGTGTCGGGTGTGGGCCGGATCTGCCCCGTGTGTGTTGCTGTGTCGGGTGTGGGCCGGATCCGCCGAGTGTGTGTTGCTGTGTCGGGTGTGGGCCGGATCTGCCGAGTGTGTGTTGCTGTGTCGGGTGTGGGCCGGATCTGCCGAGTGTGTGTTGCTGTGTCGGGTGTGGGCCGGATCCGCCGAGTGTGTGTTGCTGTGTCGGGTGTGGGCCGGATCCGCCGAGTGTGTGTTGCTGTGTCGGGTGTGGAGTCACTCACTTGCGCAGGAGCCGTCAGACATTAGCATGTAGCCGTTTAAGCAGTAGCACATGTAGCTGCCGAAAGTGTTCATGCACCGATGCTCACAGGGACGAGGCTTCAGACCGCACTCGTTCAGATCTGAACCAGGAGGAAGAGTTCATTCAGCCAATACTTCAGTCAAAATAATGACAACAATTCTAAATTATGACTTAAAAAGTCAAAATTATGACATACTAAGTCGAAATAATGACATAAAAATCATAATTATGACATACTAAGTCGAAATAATGACATTAAAAAGTTATTTAATTATGACTCAATAAGTCAATTATTACATAAAAAGTCAAAATGATGCCAGTAATCATTTTACACATAATTATTTTAATTTTGATCATTTTACGTATTTAGTTCATTTATTTAGGTTTAATTCATTTTTAATTACATGTTATTAGTTAATCAGCCCCCAAACATACTTTATCACTAGGAAAAAAAATTAAAATAACTTGTTAAACATGAAAGTATGATGCAATCATGTGAGGCATTTCTTCTTATATAGATCTTTTTGGCATCAAGTGTTGTTTAACGTTGAGTCGAGAACCCCGTGAAGCTTCTATATCTAGAAGAGTGTGTGTTGAAGCGCACAAACCTTGACTGCACGTCTTCCCAGTGTATCCGGGGAAGCACTTGCACTTGTTGGGCCCGACACACTCGCCGTGTTTGCATCCCAGGTCACACTGAGCTGGGGACACATTCAACAGCAGAGATATATATATATATATATATACAGACAAGGTCAAATCTGCTCACGTCTGGAAAACAAAGCCAGATTTACCCTGAAACAATCAACATATCACATGAGTTTATGACTAGATTCAGCTGAGAAACTCTCACTCACACCACAGACACTTCATTCTTCTGGATAAATGAACCCTTGTGTGTGTGTGCTGAAAATCCTTTACCTAATGGTGTTTTAAATTGCTTTAATATTTCAAGTGCAAGAAGGTGGGAAGAAAACAAAAAAGTACAAAAATTATCAAACATAATTTCGACTCTTTAATCTCATAATTTCAACATAGTATGTCATACTTTCAACTTTTTGTCTCGTAAATTATGACTTTAAAAGTCAGAAGTTAGATTTAGTAAGACATAATTTTGAATTTTTATGTAAATTTTTTTTTTCTTTTGTGGCGGGAATGCGCTTCCATACATACTACGTCAAAATAATGACAAAAAATCAAAATTCTGACTTGAAAAGTCAAAATGATGACATACTAAGTAGAAATAATGACATAAAAATCATAAGTATGAACTACTACGTCAAAATAATGACAAAAATGCAAAATTCTGACTTGAAAAGTCGAAATTATGACATACTAAGTCAAAATAATGACAAAAATCATAAGTATGACATACTAATTTGAAATAATGAATTAAAAAGTCAATTTTGACATACTAAGTCGAAATAATGATTACAAAAATGATCAAAACATTTTTGGGAAGTTGTTACACTCTGTGTGAGCAAAGTCAGTATATGTTTTATCCCAATGCACTAAAGTGATGAAAGTTCTGACTGGTTCTGGTTAAATCCTCATTCTGCCCACTGGCACTGGTTCACCTTCACAGTGCCCTTCACTGCTCTTCCTCCAGCCGTAGCAACACTCGATCCTGCTGCCGTATCGACACACTCCGGACAGACTCCTCACCGGGACCTGCCGCCCCTCTCTGTCAGGACACAGAACACAGCACTGACCCACAAACACTTCCTTTTATCATATTTCTTGGAGTATCGCAATAATATGGTACCGTGAGTTCAGTATCGTGATATGTGTCGAATCGTGACATGAGGGTTTCGTTACACCACTAATCGCAGACATACTTTATCACAAGAAAAAAATTAAAATAACCTGTTAAGCATGAAAGTATGATGCAATCATTTCAGACATTTCTTCTTATATAGAACTTTTTGGCATAAAAGTTCTTTAAAAATTTAGTCAAGAACCCTATAAAGTTCTATATAGCCCTAATCTAAATGTGACAATATGAAAGCAGAATAATCTTCTGCACTGCAAAGAAAAAATTATCAAAATGAAGTGAGTTTGTATTAAACCGATAACGGATATCTGCCAATGGGGTTAGAAAAACAGTTTCCCTTTGAATCAAGTTTATTTTTCTGACTCTTTTATCGTTTTAAGCAAAAACTCACTAACTTTAGATGTTTGTGCTGGAAAGCGAGACAGAAACACTGAGGAAGAGTGTGTGGTTGTGCAGTGTGTGAGGTTGTCTGAAGGTCGTTTGAGGTGAAAACGGGCCTTGATTTGAAGCTGTAAAACACAGACACGACGAGTGTTGTTGATCCAGTGAGGATCTGAACTGACAGAATCCAGGAACCTCTCGCTTCTCCTCAGGGTTTATGGCTCTTTAAGCGTTTAACAGAAGCTTCTAACAGGAACAGATAAAGCAGATTTCCGCTGTCATTAAAGCCTGTTGTATTGATGATCACACCTCAGCAGAACACAGGAGTTTGAGCACTAACACCTCAACAGATGTCCAACACTTCACAGTCAGGGTTCGCTCGGAGATCGTGCAGCTCTACAGGTTTTAAAAGAGCCTTTCACAACTCTCTTGCTTTTTTACAGGCCTAATTATAATATGTGTTTTATATCGTTCATGGAACATTTTTTCTGAAACATTGTTTCATACTCGTTTCAGAACGTTCCGAGAAATTCAAAAGTAACGTTTGCAGAATGATACAACAGAGTGTTCGAATAACCAACATTAAAAAGGTTTTAAAAACTGGACATTTTCAACATTCACAGAACACTTGTGAACAGAAACAACCTTTTCTTAATGCAAAATGTTCCTAGACTATATTTATTGTTAGTAATCTTGGCAGGAACAGTTTTGATTTGTAAATGAATTAAATCGCATCATCTGCAATGAACACGATGTACAGTTATAGATGCATATGTCTTCGTCATTATGTTGAGAAGTTTTGCATGCAACATTTTTTAATTATATCATTAAATACATTATATACCTGCTCATTTGCATAAAGTTAAACATTTCTCAACTTCGTCTAGCCGCTGCACATACAAACATTACATCGTTGCAAAACACACTTTATCAGATTATATATATAATAGGGTTACAAAGATTGTACTACAAACTTACAATTAATATTCAAAAGGTTTATAGAAGAAAATTTATATTCAGCAATATTTTGGATTCAACTGCACTGATACTATCAGATAAGAGCAAAACCTGAACTGAATTAAACGTGACATTAATTTAGCAACACTGACAGTGTTAAGAACTGAACTAAATCAACATTGAATGGAGTTGAGATGAAAAATGACACTATTATCTTCTGTATCTTCTGTAACTATAAATTATGCATAATTACATGCGACGAACCCTAAACCAAACCCTAACCCTATAGTCAGTACATGCAGTTAATCATATTAATAAGTACTTAAAGTTAATATAAAGTGTAACCAATAATGATAATAATACTAACTTTAAGCAAATATACAAATAAATATTTAAAATTGTTCTCTTTTGGACCAAAACATAGACCAAAAATAACTCTGATGACTCATCCTGCACTATGCAAATTTTTGTCCAATCAAATGCTCTCTAGAATAAGCAGGCCCCTCCCCCCAATCCCATCCGCCTAGCAACAGAAAGGCAACTAAAGCCAGTGAAAAAACAACAACAGTGAAACTGGCAGCTCTGGTTACTAACTTCTCCATATAAACACGATAGCAACATTGTAAGTTTTACATACTGAACTTAAATTTACAGTAGAAAATGTATAAAGTAGCTTGAGGTAAATATACACACATATACAAAACAATGCTAATACTAAAATACTGCATTCATTTAACGACATAATAACAATCTAAAGCACATAAGTGAATAGATGTTCCAGATGCGAGCTTCTCATGTTGGTCTCTAAATCTGGTGTGGCTCCAGAGGGACGGAGAGAATCTGTGAACCGACCGAAATAAAACTGACCGAAATAAACCGGGAGCCGGTCGTGTGAACAGGTGCCGCCGCTTCATTACAGACAGAGTTAGCAGCTCATCGTGCAGATCACAAATCAACACAGATATTACTTCAAATCTATTCATGCTTGTGCATCATTTACAGATACTTTAGGATTCAGTAGTGAATTGATTTGATAATTGACAGCCATTTACACTGGTGTCCAAAAGTGATGCACAGCCTAGGAAAATCTTCATCGTTTATTCAAATATTATTATAGATTTTGTAGTCATATTGTGTAGTTGTGCCCTCCAGTCGATTGTTTTATTTGTGATAATAACGCAATGAAACATGACAAATTGTGCAACATCATTTTTGTCCAGGCAAAGAAATTATAAACACATGCAAAAACAAGAGAGAACTGACCAAATGTTAATTTTTTTGCATAGTAAAATAATCTTGTTGCTGTAGTTTGACACTTTTGCCAAATAATTTTGTCAGATACACATGTTTTAAATATAGTTTCCTCATATTTTGAACTTGTCCATTCATTAAAAACAAAATATGGCCAATATTTTGGCAAAGACCTTTGGCCAATATTGTAGGTGGAAAATGTTTTCAGCTTTACTGAAAGTCGTTAATTGTCAAAATAAATAGTACTAATATGGTTCAAAAGGAATGAAAATCAAATATTGATCCTTAATCAAAAAAGTTGATTATGTTCATGCACATTAATTACTGTCGCCTCTTTAATCTTATGAAAACTGCAGATATGCTAAAGGAGATCTTGTTTGTTTCTCAGTGACATTAGTTTCTCAGATGTTTGATCAGTAATCTTACACGTTTCTCCTATGAACTAGCATTTTCTCCACAACTTTAAGCAGGAGAACGTTTCTTACCTGTAATCTGCAGATCCCAAGGAAAAATAAAGCAGGAATGAAAGAGCGCTGATCCATGGCAAATGTTTCATGTTTAAAAGCAAGCCTCTTTATTTCTCTGCTATTCTTTTCTCTTCTGTTTGCTTTTCCTTGTAGTTTGATTCCAGCAAGAGTCCAATATAAAGTCTGCAGTCTCTCTCTCTCTCTCTCTCTCTCTCTCTCTCTCTCTCTCTCGTCTTGTTGAAATTCCAGATGTCATTGAGTTGAGTGACGGAAGGGCTGGAAGTGTTTTGTGGGTTAGGGTTAGTGGGGGTGTTTCAGACGTCTTCTCTCTGAAACTCAATCCATGACGTCTAGATTGATGGTGTCGCGTCAAACAACTCACTTTACACTTCAGGAGAAAGAAAACCTGCTTTGAGGGAAATTCAGAATGAAAGAAAAAACACTTTTTATTCATGAATGTAAATTTGAACTGGCCACAATATGCAGGAAGTTGAATTTACTTAATTGCAATTTAAATTCATAAGTTATGACAAACTGATTCATTTTAGTAATCATGCCTATTTAAAAATATATAGACATTTGTACATTCTTCAGCATACAAATGTAACTGAAAAAAAAAATATGTACAGTATATATACAAATATAGTCACGGGTGTTTATATACAATTAGCACATGACGAAGGATCAGGAAACAGTCTTTAATATAAAACTTGCCAGATGGAGCCGAAGGTGCAGGCAGGATGATGTCTGACCAAGGCGGAGCAGTTGGGACAAAGGAGCCCGGTGGAGCCGAGGGAGGGAGGAGCCAAGCTGGAGCGATGGGTCGACAGGTCAAGGTGGAGCCGAGGGAGGGAGGAGCCAAGCTGGGGCGATGGGTCCTAAGAATGGAGGTGGAACCAGGGAACCAGAGGACTGAGGGAGAGCCGGTGGGACCGAAGACAAAGGTGGATTGCGGGGAAGATGGAGCCAGATGGAGCCGAAGGTGCAGGCAGGACAACATCTGACCAAGGCGGAGCCATTGGGATGAGGGAGCCTGGTGGAGCCGAGGGAGGGAGGAGCCAAGGTGGAGACGATGGGTCGACAGGTCAAGGTGGAGATGATGGGTCCTAAGAATGGAGGTGGAACCAGGGAACCAGAGGACTGAGGGAGAGCCGGTGGGACCGAAGACAAAGGTGGATTGCGGGGAAGATGGAGCCAGATGGAGCCGAAGGTGCAGGCAGGACAATATCTGACCAAGGCGGAGCCATTGGGATGAGGGAGCCTGGTGGAGCCAAGGGAGGGAGGAGCCAAGGTGGAGACGATGGGTCGACAGGTCAAGGTGGAGATGATGGGTCGACAAGTCAAGGTGGAGACGATGGGTCGACAAGTCCAGGTGGAGACGATGGGTCGACAAGTCAAGGTGGAGACGATGGGTCGACAAGTCCAGGTGGAGACGATGGGTCGACAAGTCAAGGTGGAGACGATGGGTCGACAAGTCAAGGTGGAGACGATGGGTCGACAAGTCAAGGTGGAGACGATGGGTCGACAGGTCAAGGTGGAGACGATGGGTCGACAGGTCAAGGTGAAGACGATGGGTCGACAAGTCAAGGTGGAGACGATGGGTCGACAAGTCAAGGTGGAGACGATGGGTCGACAAGTCCAGGTGGAGACGATGGGTCGACAGGTCAAGGTGGAGACGATGGGTCGACAGGTCAAGGTGGAGATGATGGGTCGACAGGTCAAGGTGGAGACGATGGGTCGACAAGTAAAGGTGGAGACGATGGGTCGACAGGTCAAGGTGGAGACAATGGGTCGACAAGTCAAGGTGGAGACGATGGGTCGACAAGTCAAGGTGGAGACGATGGGTCGACAAGTCCATGTGGAGACGATGGGTCGACAGGTCAAGGTGGAGACGATGGGTCGACAGGTCAAGGTGGAGATGATGGGTCGACAAGTCAAGGTGGAGACGATGGGTCGACAAGTAAAGGTGGAGACGATGGGTCGACAGGTCAAGGTAGAGACAATGGGTCAACAAGTCAAGGTGGAGACGATGGGTCGACAAGTCCATGTGGAGACGATGGGTCGACAGGTCAATGTGGAGACGATGGGTCGACAGGTCAAGGTGGAGACGATGGGTCGACAAGTCAAGGTGGAGACGATGGGTCGACAGGTCAAGGTGGAGACGATGGGTCGACAAGTCAAGGTGGAGACCATGGGTTGACAGGCCAAGCTGGAGCGATGGGTCCTAAGAATGGAGGTTGAACCAGGGAACCAGAGGACTGAGGGAGAGCCGGTGGGACCGAGGACAAAGGAGGAGCAGGGGGAAGATGGAGCCAGATGGAGCCGAAGGTGCAGGCAGGACAACGTCTGACCAAGGCGGAGCCATTGGGATGAGGGAGCCTGGTGGAGCCGAGGGAGGGAGGAGCCAAGGTGGAGACGATGGGTCGAAAGGCTGAGGTGGAGCGATGGATCCTAAGACTGGAGGCGGAGCCAGGGGATCCTTCATAGTGGGTGGAGCTGATGACCTGAAGATGATTATTTTTATGATCAAAGCTCTGTACAGTTTTAAAACATAGAATGCAATGCAATACAAAGATGATCGAGAGACGATCAAATAAACCTTCCTCAAAAGCCTGATGATCATATTTGATACTCGTAGTTTTTCTAATTAATGATGATGGATAATCAAGTAAACCTCAGTTCAGTTGAAATATTAATAAGAATATCAAAGTTATTCTTGCGTTTGATAAAAATCAGAGCAGATTTAAAGACACGTGAAGCACGAGCTGGAGGAGGACGTTTGTACAATTAAAGACCTTTTACCTGATAAAACAGTGGAAACTATCAGTCAGACACAGGAGGACTGGAGAGATTGTGTGCAAACAATGTTTTGATCATCAAGAGGATTTATAAGGTTAATGCATCTTGATGAATCTGATCATATGTTGAAGCTGAATGAGTTCACACAGTCCTGACGGGTCTGTGGTTGTGAAGTTCTCTTGAGGAACTGTGTTTGGGCTTGTCATGAGCAGCTGGAACGCTCTTTGAAGTGTTTCACATAATTATTACGTCTCGAGCCTGCCAAAGTAGTTCAAGAACAGAGAATATCCATCATTAGATCAGTTTTATGGTTTCTGCATCTCCATGTGAAAGCTAACATCTGGTCAGGCCTGACAATGAATCTCACTAATGCAAGAAACACTTTACACAGATGCACAAACACACACACATTCATGTGTGGCAGAAAACATCCTCAGTCCTCAAGAGGGCGATAGAGTTTCCTTCAAATGTCTGTCATTAAACCCCATCAACTTGTTGATGTTTTTACGATCTTCTAAGATTTTTTTGTGACATTTTTCAAGAATCACTGGTTTCTAGTAAATGCATATTGTCTTATGTTGAATGTAAAACAGCTTCCATACACTACCGTTCAAACGTTTGGGGTCAGTAATATGTTTTTAAAATAATACTTATATTGAGCAAGATGCATGAAAATTGATCAAAAGTGACAGTAAAGACATTTATAATGTTACAAAAGTTTCTATTTCAAATAAATGCTGTTATTTTCTAGCCATCAAAGAATCCTGAAAAATAACATGTATGATGGTTTCCATAAAAAATATGAACTGTTTTCAACACTGATAATAATCATAAATGTTTCTTGAGCATCAAATCATCATATTAGAGTGATTTCTGAAAGGCTGAAAGGCAAGTTTTTAAGAAGACTCTGGCGGGTAAAGAGTTAAACAGACTCAAATGTCCTCAAACGTCCTGCAGTCGAGAGTTCTTCAAATGTTTGTGTGTCGTCCGGATGTTTCTCGGCTCCTCTGGGCAAATGCAGTCTGTCTGACAGGAGATTATTTCACTTCAGGACGAAACAAGCTTGAATTCGCCCTAAAGCCTGTTATTAGACAGCAGAGATATGCTGTTACCCGAGAGCAAACACCGGTTCAAGAGCCCGCAGGGACAGACATTCCTTCATAGCTCAGTAAAGCAGGATATTTACTCTGACAATAGAGAATACACAACATCATTTTCATGCTGCCTTTACATTCAACATTTAGCTAAAACTATTAATACAACTATAATAGTTTCTCAGTGATACTAAAATAACTCTGCATTTAGAATTATTGACGGATGAAATGTGACAGTAAATGAGTTCAGTGACGTGAAGGCAGAACGATGTTGACCTCAGTAACTCACCAGGTCAAAGGTCACACTCATATGACCTGTAGCAGGAGGATTCACCCAGCGAGGATGAAGCAGATCGAAACTTTTACACTTTGATTCTTCAGGTTAAAGGTTTGGTGTATTATATAAACATAACGAGACGAAGATTATATATGCACTGCATGAAATGATAAATCAAGATATATTTAAATCTAAGATTTATTTCCTGGAGAAACAAAATGAAAAAAAATGAAGTGAGTTTGCGCTTAAAACAAGAACAAATATCTTCTAATAAAGTCGGGAAAAAAATCTTGTTTTCCCTTTGAATTAAGGTTATTTTTCTGACTCCATTAGCAGATATTTGTTCTTGTTTTAAGCACAAACTCACTTCATTTAGACACATTTTTCATTAAACAAGTCTTAATATCTTCAGTCTTTTGCTTCTTCTCCAGTAAATGTATCTTGATTTAAGAATGTTTAGATATTTGTGCTGGAAAACGAGACAGAAACACTGAGGAAGAACAGTGTTTTTTTGGCATCACTGATATTTTAGAGTGGCTCAATCTGTCCACAAGGGGTCAGCAGTGACAAAAGGTTATTTTCTTGACGGTTTCAGTGCATGCATCTGAACGTTTATCTGGTTTTTAATGTTGTAGCTTCAGTTCTGCATATTCCTCATCTCTGCAACTACTTCCTCTTAAATCCCCTGGAGAAACTGCAGACAGAGCGAGTCTCAGATGAACGGCAAAGCTTCATCTCATTTCTACTGTCACTGCGAGTGGAATTTTACAGACTAAACCAGCGTGTGTTTCTTCAGGCCACTAGAGGACTCAGTGTGTTTAACACAAGCATGTTCGCTATGAGGAAGAAGCCGTGAGGAAGAGGAGGACAAGCTTCATCACGGTTGCCAAGTCCACTTATTATAAGCAAATTTAGGCCTGTTTTTAGGCCTGTCACGGGTTGCGCTTTTAGCTGATTCCCAGAATATGCGTAGGCTATTTGGGCTTGTTAGTGGATGACATAATACGATTATCTTAAAATAAGAGAGAAGTAAGAAAAATAAGTAAGAAAAATCGGTAACACTTTACAATAAGGTTCAGTAGTTCATGTATTTACTAACATGAACTAACAATGAGCAATACATTTGTTACAGGATTTATTAATCTTTGTTAATGTTAGTTAATAAAAATACAGCTGTTCATTGTTTGTTCACAGTGCATTAACTAATGTTAACTAACACAACCTAACGTATTAGTAAATGTTAAAATTAATATGAACTAAAATTAATAAGTATTGTTCATTCTTAGTTCATGTTGATTAATGTTAACTAATGAACCTAATTGTAAGGTGTTACCGAATAATCTTTCAGAAAACTGACTGTATCTTCAGTCTGTTTTGGCATTTGATTCAGCATTTTCATGCCATCTTTATGCCTTTGATGCGACTGTAAGAACGGTTTCTGGGAAGTATGAGGACTTTTTTGAATCAAAGGGACTAGAAACTATAAAAGTAAGTGATCAATGCTTCTGGCAGAACAATATAATAGGAAACTGGAACACAAACCCTTTTTGCTTATTTAGGGCTTGGTTTTTCAGACCGGTTCGCTTATTTCTCTAGCCAAACTTGGCAACACTGGTTTAAAGTCAAACTAGGAAGGAATGTGGAGAAACATTCATTAACCATTGTGTGTTTAAGGAAACAGCCAAAGCAGGAAGCCTAATATGTTTTTCAATCATATAGACTGAGATTTAAGATGAGCATTAATGCTAATGAGCCTCTGGAGAATAATTAAAGATGAAAAAGCCTGTCCTCAGAGGAGAGTAAACACAGGAGATCTCGTATTATAGTTTTCCTGTGAGGGATTCAAAGTGCATCTGATTATTTGCATTGTTTTTAAGCACACAAATCTCTAAAGAAATTATGCAAATCAGGTAACGGCACACCTAATAAATTAATGCTAAAGAACAATTTGCCCTCGTACAGTGTCTTGATGTGGATGACATTAATTTACCACTGGGACTGTCCAGCATTACAGCTTCTGGATATACTGGTCAAAAATGTGGAATAATTAGAAATTATGTTTTACAGTAAAAATAGTGAAATATTATTCCAATGTAAACAGCTGTGAATATATAGTAAAGTGTTATTTATTCCTGTGATCAAATCTGAATTTTCAGCATCATTACTCCAGTCTTCTTTTAGCGAATAACTTTTTAAATTAAGTTTATTGCATTGCAATGTCACATGCAAGTGGTTGCAGTGAGTTTCAATAGAGCGCAAACAGACTTTTGCTGCATCTCAGTATATGAACTCATTTCAAATTCTCATTTGCACAGCTATTGATTTATTTGTCTGTTTTTTTCTTCTAAGGATTCAGAGGAAAAAGTTGATGCATAAATGAGCGGTATAGCTAAGGACTCTGACAGTGCACTGAATGCATTAAAGACGTGGTGAAGCGTCAGGAGCCTCTGAGTGAGTGACTGCAGGATAAATGTTCACTTGTGACAGCGATAAAAAAACAATGCTTGTCGTTGTGTTTGACTATAAAAGGAGAGGAGTCTGTAAGGGTAGAGAGTTATTTCGAAAGCACGACGCGACCACATCCGCCTCTGAGAGGGAGTTTTACAGCGTTCACTGACATGACCTGATAATAGCAGACTTCAACACTGACTTTAACTAATCTCACCAGGAAACTGTTTAGATGTTTAAAACAAGGGAAATGCAAAAGCTGCGTGTGAGAATTTGACGTTTAGTTTTCAGGAAATGTGTCTTAAATTAATGACTCCATTGGAAAAGTCTCGTTGGTTTTTGTCATGTTTTGAGCATAAACCTCACTGAACCTCAGGCAATGTTTTCTGAAAGCAAGGCATTTTTATTTTATGCAATTCTATGACAAGTAAATTAATTTTGTTATTGGAATGTTTAGAAATTTTTACTGGAAATATGTGCAAAAATGTGGATAAAAAAATAAACATTTGTTGCCCTTAAATGATGTAGATAGATAGACAGACAGACAGACATCCAGACAGACAGACAGACAGACAGATAGATAGATAGATAGATAGATAGATAGATAGATAGATAGATAGATAGATAGATAGATAGATAGATAGACTAAAGAGAGATAGATAGATAGATAGATAGATAGATAGATAGATAGATAGACTAAAGATAGATAGATAGATAGATAGACTAAAGATAGATAGATAGATAGATAGATAGACTAAAGATAGATAGATAGATAGATAGATAGATAGATAGATAGATAGATAGACTAAAGATAGATAGATAGATAGATAGATAGATAGATAGATAGATAGATAGATAGATAGATAGACAGACTAAAGATAGATAGATAGATAGATAGATAGATAGATAGATAGATAGACTAAAGATAGATAGATAGATAGATAGATAGATAGATAGATAGATAGATAGACTAAAGATAGATAGATAGATAGATAGATAGATAGACTAAAGATAGATAGATAGATAGATAGACAGATAGACTAAAGATAGATAGATAGATAGATAGATAGATAGATAGATAGATAGATAGATAGATAGATAGATAGACTAAAGATAGATAGATAGACAGACAGACTAAAGATAGATAGATAGATAGATAGATAGATAGATAGATAGACTAAAGATAGATAGATAGACAGATAGACTAAAGATAGATAGATAGATAGATAGATAGATAGACTAAAGATAGATAGATAGATAGATAGATAGATAGATAGATAGATAGATAGATAGATAGACTAAAGATAGATAGATAGACAGATAGACTAAAGATAGATAGATAGATAGATAGACTAAAGATAGATAGATAGATAGATAGATAGATAGATAGACTAAAGATAGATAGATAGATAGATAGATAGATAGATAGATAGATAGACTAAAGATAGATAGATAGATAGATAGATAGATAGATAGATAGATAGATAGATAGATAGACTAAAGATAGATAGATAGATAGATAGACTAAAGATAGATAGATAGATAGATAGATAGATAGATAGATAGATAGACTAAAGATAGATAGATAGATAGATAGATAGATAGATAGATAGATAGATAGATAGATAGACTAAAGATAGATAGATAGATAGATAGATAGATAGATAGATAGATAGATAGATAGATCATCAGTTTTCATCGTGCTGGATCTGTTAATCCTGAAGACGAAGGGCATCTCGGGATGCACTCCAGTGGTTCAGGTCTTCTCGTCCCTCAGGGTGTCGTGGAGGGGTGAGGTGTCTAAGACCCAACATCTAGCTACTGGAGTGCCTCAGGGCTCAGTGCTGGGACCGCTTCTCTTCTACATGCCATCACTAGCGTCTGTGATTCAGAAACATGTTTTTTCCCATCACTGCTACGCTGACGACACACAAACTCTACCTCTCATTCCAGCCGGAGGATCCGACGGGAGCTGATCATATCTCAGCCTGACAGACATTTACTGCTGGATGAAGGACCACCACCTTCAACTAAACCTTGCGAAGACAGAGTTACTCGTGGTCCCGGCCAACCCCACACTCCACCACAACTTCTCCATTCAGCTAGCCTCGTCATCCAGAGCTCCATCAAGGTCAGCCAGGAACCCTGGAGCTGTGACTGATGATCAACTGAGCTTCACAGAGCACACTGCTAGCACTGCCGGTCCTGTAGATATCTGCCTTATTCAACATCAGGAGGATCGGGCCCTTCCTATCAGAGCTACACAACTCCTGGTCCAAGCGCTT
>CM040823.1:777500-857500 GCA_022828995.1 Vimba vimba | reverse complement strand
ATATATAATTACACTGTAACAATGACATCTTAAAATAAAAGTGTAACTTAGTTTTGTATGACTTCAAACAACATTTTTGTGATTTCCTTCCTAATAAAATTGCATTACCATCTTATTTTTGTTTTGCATTTCCTAATTGTTTTACTGTTATATAATCGTTATAGTGTCTTGATTTTGTGACTTATCAGCATCCAAAGTACACTGTGCAATGAGGAACTTTCTGTATTGAATATGATTAAAATGATTAAATATGAAGACTGACGTGATCGGAGTGAAGAGGTCAGATAACGTTAGAATAATGTTCTACAAACCAAAAACTAACGTTCTGTTTCCATTAAGAAAACGTTCCTGCATAACCAAAAACAAACCTTAAAAAGATCATTCTGGGAACCAAAAATTGACAGCTGTTTATGCAAAAGACAATGTGTATTGTGAAACAACTTCTTCTCCAGTAAATGTGTCTTAATTTAAGAATGTTTAGATGTTAGTGCTGGAAAACGAGGCAGAAACACTGAGGAGGAACATCATTTTATCCAGTAAAGCTGTTTGAAAGAGCATTGAACTAAAGAGGCTCCTGGTTGTTTCCTCAGACACAGGAAATGATGTCATCATGATGTTAAAATCTCACAACGCCACATTTCCTGCTGACCTGAGCCTGAAAACACGACGCGAGCTTCAGAGAAACAGGTGTTTCAGCTCTAGTTCTACAGCTGGAGTCCTGATGGGGATAACATCCACTGACATGATAACATGTGTGTTATACGAACACATCAGCTCTTCGCATGTTTCCTGTGACAGACTGCGTGTCACACAGCTGAAGGCCACAGAGTTGCACACACACACACACAGAGAGAGAGAGAGAGAAAGACTAAAAGAGTTGCTCAGGAAGTTTCACTTTGACAAGTCACGCTGTGACTATATTAAACACAAAGGTCAAACATGCAAATACACTGAAAATAATGATGTTCCTCCTCCTCAGTGTTTCTGTCTCGTTTTCCAGCACAAATATCTAAACATTCTTAAACCAAGACACATTTACTGGAGAAGAACAATGACTGAAATGGGCAAAAAGATATTAAGTCTTGTTTTCTTAAAAAATGATCAAAATGAAGTGAGTTTGTGCTTAAAACAAGAACAAATATCTGCTAATGGAGTCTGAAAATAATCTTAATTCAAAGGGAAGACAAGATTATTTTCTGACTTTATTAGCAGATATTTGTTCTTGTTTTAAGCACAAACTCACTTCATTTTGATCATTTTTTTCAGAAAACAAGACTTAATATCTTCAGTCATTTTTCTGGATATTAAGTAACTTTGAAACATGTTCACTCAGAGATTATTATAATATTATTATGTTATTATAAGACAGAATGTCTGTTTAAGTGCTGAAACTGATGAGATGATGATGTGCATTAAAGGCATTAGTTAATGTTTAACTCGCAGTCTCGCACATTTATACACACTGAGCTTTATTTCTTCACATCTAAAACTACTGCATATGACACCAATGTTTATGAACACAGGAACATTCACAGAGTGAGTGAGTGAGGGTTTCGTGCCGGAGCTTTTGAACGCTTGATCGTGTGTCTCTTGGTGCAAGACCACACAACTTCCTGACAGCAGAACTGAGCTCTTCTGAAGATTCTATTTACATTCTATTAAAGGGATAGTTCACCCAAAATATGAAAATCAGCCCATGATTTACTCTCCAGTCATCCTAGGTGTATATGACATTCTTCTTCCAGACGAATACAATCTGAGTTATGTTAATAAATGTCCTGGCTCTTCCCAGCTTTATAATGGCAGTGAATGGCTGTTTCTGTTTTGAAGTCCATAAAAGTGCATCTGTCCATCATAAAAGTGCATCTGTCCATCATAAAAGTGCATCTGTCCATCATAAAAGTGCATCTGTCCATCATTAAAGTGCATCTGTCCATCATAAAAGTGCATCTGTCCATCATTAAAGTGCATCTGTCCATCATAAAAGTGCATCTATCCATCATAAAAGTGCATCTGTCCATCATAAAAGTGCATCTGTCCATCATAAAAGTGCATCTGTCCATCATTAAAGTGCATCTGTCCATCATAAAAGTGCATCTATCCATCATAAAAGTGCATCTGTCCATCATAAAAGTGCATCTATCCATCATAAAAGTGCATCTGTCCATCATAAAAAGTGCATCTCTCCATCATTAAAGTGCATCTATCATCATAAAAGTGCATCTATCCATCATAAAAGTGCATCTATCCATCATAAAAGTGCATCTGTCCATCATAAACGTGCATCTATCCATCATAAAAGTGCATCTGTCCATCATAAAAGTGCATCTGTCCATCATAAAAGTGCATCTGTCCATCATTAAAGTGCATCTGTCCATCATAAAAGTGCATCTATCCATCATAAAAGTGCATCTGTCCATCATAAAAGTGCATCTATCCATCATAAAAGTGCATCTGTCCATCATAAAAAGTGCATCTCTCCATCATTAAAGTGCATCTATCATCATAAAAGTGCATCTATCCATCATAAAAGTGCATCTATCATCATAAAAGTGCATCTATTCATCATAAAAGTGCATCTATCCATCATTAAAGTGCATCTATCCATCATTAAAGTGCATCTGTCCATCATAAAAGTGCATCTGTCCATCATAAAAGTGCATCTGTCCATCATAAAAGTGCATCTATTCATCATAAAAGTGCATCTGTCCATCATAAAAGTGCATCTATTCATCATAAAAGTGCATCTGTCCATCATAAAAGTGCATCTATTCATCATAAAAGTGCATCTGTCCATCATAAAAGTGCATCTGTCCATCATAAAAGTGCATCTGTCCATCATAAAAGTGCATCTGTCCATCATAAAAGTGCATCTGTCCATCATAAAAGTGCATCTATCCATCATAAAAGTGCATCTATTCATCATAAAAGTGCATCTATTCATCATAAAAGTGCATCTGTCCATCATAAAAGTGCATCTGTCCATCAAAAAAAGTGCATCTCTCCATCATTAAAGTGCATCTATCATCATAAAAGTGCATCTATCCATCATAAAAGTGCATCTATCCATCATAAAAGTGCATCTGTCCATCATAAACGTGCATCTATCCATCATAAAAGTGCATCTGTCCATCATAAAAGTGCATCTGTCCATCATAAAAGTGCATCTGTCCATCATTAAAGTGCATCTATCCATCATAAAAGTGCATCTGTCCATCATAAAAAGTGCATCTCTCCATCATTAAAGTGCATCTATCATCATAAAAGTGCATCTATCCATCATAAAAGTGCATCTATCATCATAAAAGTGCATCTATCCATCATTAAAGTGCATCTATCCATCATTAAAGTGCATCTGTCCATCATAAAAGTGCATCTGTCCATCATTAAAGTGCATCTGTCCATCATAAAAGTGCATCTATCCATCATAAAAGTGCATCTGTCCATCATAAAAGTGCATCTATCCATCATAAAAGTGCATCTGTCCATCATAAAAAGTGCATCTCTCCATCATTAAAGTGCATCTATCATCATAAAAGTGCATCTATCCATCATAAAAGTGCATCTATCATCATAAAAGTGCATCTATTCATCATAAAAGTGCATCTATCCATCATTAAAGTGCATCTATCCATCATTAAAGTGCATCTGTCCATCATAAAAGTGCATCTGTCCATCATAAAAGTGCATCTGTCCATCATAAAAGTGCATCTATTCATCATAAAAGTGCATCTGTCCATCATAAAAGTGCATCTATTCATCATAAAAGTGCATCTGTCCATCATAAAAGTGCATCTATTCATCATAAAAGTGCATCTATCCATCATAAAAGTGCATCTGTCCATCATAAAAGTGCATCTGTCCATCATAAAAGTGCATCTGTCCATCATTAAAGTGCATCTATCCATCATAAAAGTGCATCTGTCCATCATAAAAAGTGCATCTCTCCATCATTAAAGTGCATCTATCATCATAAAAGTGCATCTATCCATCATAAAAGTGCATCTATCATCATAAAAGTGCATCTATTCATCATAAAAGTGCATCTATCCATCATTAAAGTGCATCTATCCATCATTAAAGTGCATCTGTCCATCATAAAAGTGCATCTGTCCATCATAAAAGTGCATCTATCATCATAAAAGTGCATCTATCCATCATAAAAGTGCATCTATCATCATAAAAGTGCATCTATTCATCATTAAAGTGCATCTATCCATCATTAAAGTGCATCTATCCATCATTAAAGTGCATCTGTCCATCATAAAAGTGCATCTGTCCATCATAAAAGTGCATCTATTCATCATAAAAGTGCATCTGTCCATCATAAAAGTGCATCTATTCATCATAAAAGTGCATCTGTCCATCATAAAAGTGCATCTATTCATCATAAAAGTGCATCTGTCCATCATAAAAGTGCATCTATCCATCATAAAAGTGCATCTATCATCATAAAAGTGCATCTATTCATCATAAAAGTGCATCTGTCCATCATAAAAGTGCATCTATTCATCATAAAAGTGCATCTATCCATCATAAAAGTGCATCTATCCATGATAAAAGTGCATCTGTCCATCATAAAAGTGCATCTATCATCATAAAAGTGCATCTATCCATCATAAAAGTGCATCTATCATCATAAAAGTGCATCTATCATCATAAAAGTGCATCTATCATCATAAAAGTGCATCTATTCATCATTAAAGTGCATCTATCCATCATTAAAGTGCATCTATCCATCATTAAAGTGCATCTGTCCATCATAAAAGTGCATCTGTCCATCATAAAAGTGCATCTATTCATCATAAAAGTGCATCTGTCCATCATAAAAGTGCATCTATTCATCATAAAAGTGCATCTGTCCATCATAAAAGTGCATCTATTCATCATAAAAGTGCATCTGTCCATCATAAAAGTGCATCTATCCATCATAAAAGTGCATCTATCATCATAAAAGTGCATCTATCATCATAAAAGTGCATCTATCCATCATAAAAGTGCATCTATCATCATAAAAGTGCATCTATTCATCATTAAAGTGCATCTATCCATCATTAAAGTGCATCTATCCATCATTAAAGTGCATCTGTCCATCATAAAAGTGCATCTGTCCATCATAAAAGTGCATCTATTCATCATAAAAGTGCATCTGTCCATCATAAAAGTGCATCTATTCATCATAAAAGTGCATCTGTCCATCATAAAAGTGCATCTATCATCATAAAAGTGCATCTATTCATCATTAAAGTGCATCTATCCATCATTAAAGTGCATCTGTCCATCATAAAAGTGCATCTGTCCATCATAAAAGTGCATCTGTCCATCATAAAAGTGCATCTGTCCATCATAAAAGTGCATCTGTCCATCATAAAAGTGCATCTATCCATCATAAAAGTGCATCTATTCATCATAAAAGTGTATTTGCTGGAGAAGCAAAATGACTGAAGATATTAAGATTTGTTTACCAAAAAAATTATCAAAATGAAGTGAGTTTGTGCTTAAAACAAGAACAAATATCAGTCAGTGGAGTCAGAATCATAATCTTAAAGTCCTCCTGTAGTCAATAATTGTCTCTTTTAATACTCATCTTTGATCACCAAAATGACATATTTAAAAGTTTTTTTTTCCTTGAAACAAAATTCTTCATGTTCAATCCTTCAAAACAAGGTTATTTTGCTGACTCTATTGGCAGATATTTGTTCTTGTTTTAAGCACAAACTCACTCCATTTTTCACTAATATCTTCACTCATTTCGCTCCTCCAGTAAATGTGTCTTGATTTAAGAAAGTTTAGATATTTGTGCTGGAAAACGAGACAGAAACTCTGAGGAAGAACATCATTTTATGAGATGTATAATATTTCAGGGCTTAGTATGAAATCATTCAAATGCATGAAGCACTTTTTATACAGAGCATTAACGCAAATGCAGTGAGACGAACACTCATCTCTTGTGTGATTGAATTTGATCATGCTAACAATAAGAGCATGGCTCTCTCTATTCCACACTAATCTGTAACGTCCCTCATCACATTACAGCCAGACGTGTAAATGAGTCCCTTATAAGGGTGTGAATGAGGGAGATTCTGTAGCCTTTGTCATATTTATCTATTGTAGTCCAATGGAAAGGGTCTGTTTTCAGGAAAACGTCACACTTTTCCCCCAGAATTCCTCACTCCGAGCACTAGAGATGATGTAAGCGCACAACTATCTCACTGCCTTTCACCATATTAGGGACTGGGAAAAAAAAGAAAAAAGAAAAAAAAAGGTTTTTTTCCTGGAGAGGAATGTTGCTCTCCGTATCACACACACACACAATGATCTCTTGTTTCAAGTGTTCTGGAGGATTGGATATTCGTGGAAGGACAGAGAGGCGGGATTAATAGTGTGTGACGATCACTTGAGATTTAGTGCATATAATGTGAGGGAAACAATAAACTTTAGTTCTGCTTCAGCCAAACATCAGCACAGAAACTAGAGAAGTTCCTCAAGAGTGTAAAGGTTAAGGCCTTACCCAGCCAACAGGGAACGTTCTCTCAAAGCTATCAACAAACCCTCTTCCAGGAACAGTAATAGAGTGTGTTCGAGTGCTGGAAGTGTTCTCTTTGGTTTAAAGCGTCTGCTAAATGAATAAATGTAAATGCAGAAGTGTTTCTCCATTCATTTCTCCCTTATAGGGATTTCAAAAGCGTCTTGGTTAAAGCGTTTTAAAGCATGAACCAAACCAGCCAGAATCACAACACTACACACTTTTGAAGCAAAAAAACTTGAAAATTATGAAAAACTCCAAAAAATGATGTTCTTCCTCAGTGTTTCTGTCTCGTTTTCCAGCACAAATATCTAAATATTCTTAAATCAAGATACATTTACTGGAGAAGCAGCAGAATGATCAAAATGAAGTGAGTTTGTGTTTAAAACAAGAACAAATATCTGCCAGTGGAGTCAGAAAAATAAACATAATTCAAAGGGAAAACAAGATTATTTTTCTGACTCCATTGGCAGATATTTGTTCTTGTTTTAAGCACAAACTCACTTCATTTTGATAAAAAAATTAATTTCCAGTCATTTTGCTTCCCAGTAAGTGCATCTTAATATCTTCAGTCATTTTGCTTCTCATTCTTGATGTATATCAGCATCTATAATCTGTTAAATTCAACAAAAAAAAAGCAAAGAAAAAAGAAAAAAGCAAAGAATCGGGAATTGATTGGATCATGAAAAGTGATAATTATTCATACCAGAATGGAGCCAGTTGATTGGACGGGAGGATCTGAAAAACAAAAGGAATTCATGACGTCAACTGAAAGCGAAAGTTGTTTTACAAGCAGATATCATGATGATATCATTGTTTTATTTGGAATAATGTGCACTGATAAGGCATGCGTGCCATAAGATTGTGAATGTGGATTATGACCATAAATAGGGTCGATTTAGTTTTCTTGTTGACTTTAAAATCTGTTCTAGTCATTGTCACATCCGCACAGAACTATCCAGCTGCTCATATTCAAGTCTCTCTAGAGTTCTTTTATTAAATATTTCCATGATGAGTTTCCTTGTAGTGCATTTCTAATCTTAAAAGTATGTTTAAAAAAAAGTTGCATAGCACTGTAAAAAATATATTGTCAATAAGTTATGACAACATATGTTTTTAAGTCTTTTTTAAAGACTTCAGTTTTTAAACTTAATTTTTTTTAAGTCAGTTTGATGTAATTTAAGTTGAAATGACTTAAACATCAACGTGATTTTACTTTAAAATTTAAAGCAGAATCTTTTTTTCTTTTTTTTACAGTGAGCAACTTAAGATTTTACATTACTTTAACTGATCAGAATCAAAGATTGAACTAAATTTTTAAGTCAGTTTAATATAATTTAAGTTGTTGTGATGATCAAATAACTTGAACAACCAAGTTGATTACACTTGAAAATTTAAGGCAGCAACTGAACTTTTTAGTTGTTAAGTTTTTAAGTTTTTAAGTTTTTAAGTTGAAATAGGCACTGTAATTTTTACAGTGCAGATAATATACACGAATGAAATAAAAGGCCACTTAAGTGTACTTAAATAGAGCACACTTTCATGATTGTTTCTTAACACATATAAGTACATTTTAACAGACTGGGAAGAGAGGAGCTGCAACAATGGAGAATCTGAGGAAAATAATCATAATGGCAAACTGTAGACTGTTGAGATGATCGGCTTAGTAATGCCTTCTCTGCAATGTTGTATTGTAATCTGGAGAATATGGGACTATTTAGCTGCAAAAAAAAAAAAAAGGTCTATTGCATAACCAACAGCTTGACAGGCTGATGTTGTGAAATGCCCGCAGATTTAGGTCAGTACCTCAGAACAAGGTACTTTTGTGGTCTGAATGTCAGCTTCATTCATTCAGCTGTCATGAGGCTGAAAAAACAAACAAAACAATACACATTTCTCAGGATAGTTTGACCTTTGACCTTTTGATGCTGAGAGATATTAAAGGGATATTCTGGACTCAATAATAACAATAGTTTCAACTGTAAGTCTCTGTGATGTAATGTGATTTCTACGTTTGATCTTTCTATTTACGCATCAGGAGAGATATTTTACTGCTCTACTGGATGAAAAATGTTGTCATAATTTTGTGCTTCTTGGACAACAAACAAAAAAGGTTAGAAAAATGTCTGACAAAAATCACCAAGATATTTTATAAACATAATCCATATTACATGTGCACTTTTTTTCCAACCTCTAAACATTCAAAGTTCAATGGAGATTTTCAAAATTCCATTGAAAGAATGTTCAGCATGTTTACATAGTGGATGTGGCCAAACAATTGCTACTACTGCAAAAAATGATGTTCATCCTCAGAGTTTCTGTCTCGTTTTCCAGCACAAACATCTGAACATTCTTAAATCAAGATACATTTACTGGAGAAGCAAAACTGAAGATATTAAGTCTTGTCTGACTGTTTATTATTCCCAGATGTTGTGAGTTATTTTTGGTGCATGTGAGACACAAAGACATTTCACATGATGCGTTGAATGCTATCAGTTCTTTTGGTCTGAGCTTTATTATCATTTTTCCCATGAATATGTTCTGGATAATGGAGCAGAAGTGTAAACAAACATCTTCCCCGGATCCCCTGGAGCATTTATAACCAGATGTGAGTGTGTGCTTGTGCGTAGATATGAGTGTATTTATATGCTTTTCATTTAGCAATGCAGGGAGTTTTCCTTTAATCAGAAATAGATACACAACTACCTACAAGCCATGAAAAAATAACACATTTAAAATAACTCATGAGTGAAATGACTATGTAGCAGAACAGCATCTCTGTGTGTTTATTTCAATAGTAAACTTTGGTCATTCGACTAACTACAAGTAACTTTACACCTACATGTCAACTATCAGTCATTAGAGTATTAGTAGACTGACTGCTTAATATCTGATAACACTTTAGTTTGGTGCTCCCAACAGATATTCTACTGACTACAAGTAACTACATGTCAACTTATTCTACTAACCCTAACAGTACTAATACTCTCCTCTAGTTAGTTGACATGCAGTTGCAAAGTTACTTATGGTTAGTAGAATGTCTATATTGAAATAAAGTGTATAACAGTGATCCTATCCTAACACTGATTCTCTGGAATTGAAGAGGCTGTGATTATTTTATTATGACATTAAACCCAATTTGTCTGACACAGTCTGTGGAATATTCATTATTGATTTTTATTTATTAATATTTAATCAATTTCCCTGAGCAAGTCATTTTAAGCTCAAGAAAAATTAATGAAAATACTTTGATTTGGATGTTTGTCTCTGTTTAAATGACAGACTGTAAAACGCTGTTCCCAAAGTGTTTTATGTAAATAATACAGATATATAACTTACTCTAAGATAACTGATTAACTAACAAACCTCACCACAGATATGTGAAACCAAAAACCAAACTTGACTGTTTCTCTATTTAACCAGATGTAATTAGCAACACCAGAGACAAGAAAAGCAGACATTTGTAGATAAGACCTGCTTCTAATTCAGTTCCTTCAGAGAGATTTCAGAAAATTCTTCAATAAAGAGCTCTGTACGGAAGGGTATTGCATTCACTTGAGGAAAAATAATCTACTCTGTTTTTCTGAATTAACGAGTTAATTATCTCAGAATTACGAGATAATTTTTCATGAAAAAAAGTTTTTGCTCTGTTTTTCTGAATTAACGAGTTAATTATCTCAGAATTACGAGATAATTTTTCATGAATAAAAGTTTTTGCTCTGTTTTTCTGAATTAACGAGTTAATTATCTCAGAATTACGAGATAATTTTTCATGAATAAAAAGTTTTTGCTCTGTTTTTCTGAATTAACGAGTTAATTATCTCAGAATTACGAGATAATTTTTCATGAATAAAAAGTTTTTGCTCTGTTTTTCTGAATTAACGAGTTAATTATCTCAGAATTACGAGATAATTTTTCATGAATAAAAAGTTTTTGCTCTGTTTTTCTGAATTAACGAGTTAATTATCTCAGAATTACGAGATAATTTTTCATGAATAAAAAGTTTTTGCTGTTTTTCTGAATTAACGAGTTAATTATCTCAGAATTACGAGATAATTTTTCATGAATAAAAAGTTTTTGCTCTGTTTTTCTGAATTAACGAGTTAATTATCTCAGAATTACGAGATAATTTTTAATGAATAAAAAGTTTTTGCTCTGTTTTTCTGAATTAACGAGTTAATTATCTCAGAATTACGAGATAATTTTTCATGAATAAAAAGTTTTTGCTGTTTTTCTGAATTAACGAGTTAATTATCTCAGAATTACGAGATAATTTTTCATGAATAAAAAGTTTTTGCTCTGTTTTTCTGAATTAACGAGTTAATTATCTCAGAATTACGAGATAATTTTTCATGAATAAAAAGTTTTTGCTCTGTTTTTCTGAATTAACGAGTTAATTATCTCAGAATTACGACATAATTTTTCATGAATAAAAAGTTTTTGCTGTTTTTCTGAATTAACGAGTTAATTATCTCAGAATTACGAGATAATTTTTCATAAATAAAAAGTTTTTGCTCTGTTTTTCTGAATTAATGACTTAATTATGTCATAATTATGAGATAGTTAAGTCATTAATTCAGAAAAACAGAGCAAAAACTTTTTATTCATGAAAAATTATCTCGTAATTCTGAGATAATTAACTTGTTAATTCATAAAAACAGAGCAGATTATTTTTCCTCAAGTGAATGCAATACGCTCCATAAACTAAAACAACCAGCTGCATATGAATTACAACATTACAAACACTGATTTTATATGATTTGATACTGATTTTCAGCCTATAAGACAATCATCTTCATCTTTAGTGAGTTGTGCTTAAAACAAGAACAAATATATGGGTCAGAAAAATAAACTTAATTAATTCAAATGGAAAACAGATGATTACATTAAGCACATTAATTTACATTACGTATTAATCTTGCAACGCACTGACTGAGCATTCTGCATTCAAGTAGTTGTGTAGGTGAGGGGCTGTTTACACGACACCGTTTTCAACTAAAAATGTAAAACTTTTTATGCGTTTTGGCCATTCGTTTACACGACAACGGCGTTTTGGGTGCCTGAAAATGCAAAGTTTTGAAAACAGTTTTCAAAGGGTACGTTTGCACGACAACGATATGCTTAAAACGGAGAAGTTTTTCCTTTGAGTTTTCCGCGTACAGACGACACCATTATCAAAACGATCCCCATTCACACGGATCCGCGATAACAACTAAAAATGCTGTATTCCGCTGTCAGACCAGTAGATGGCGATGAAACACTATAGACTGAACACGCATGACTCATGAGCATGGCGTCATCGTCTTCAGAGATTTCGCGATTTTGTTGTTTACACGGAGACCGTTTTCAAAAACTTGCACTTTGAAACCTGCAAACGAACGGCCAAAACGCATAAAACGTTTTACGTTTTTAGTTTAAAACAGTGTCGTGTAAACAGCCCCAAAGTGCAAGTTTTTAAACCGTCTCCGTGTAAACAACAAAAACACGAATCTCTGAAGACGATGACGTCATGCACATGCGTATTACATGTTCACGCCTTATCCCTTCACCCAAACCTGACGCACGCCTGCACTAAAACACGAGGGACACGAGCAGCTTTTGTTCAGCTGAGATATTTATTTAAAAATAAAGAGCAATCATTTTTGATCTGGAATCTGTTCACTTCATTCTTGGATCCAAATATGACACGCAATGAGACTTCAGCGCATGTTGCTGACGTTAGCTGAAGATATTCTGGCCGGGGAACTTCCTTTTTTAGCCATCAAAATAGTGTTTGTGTCTCTATGTTGTGCACAAACTGTTCTTCTAGAACTCTCTCTATATATACATCAGCAAATCATCATATTAGAATAATTTGAAGACTGGAGTAATGATGCTGAACATTCAGCTTTGATCACAGGAATAAATTACACTTTACTGTATATTCACATAGAAAACTGCTGATTTACATTGGAACGATATTTCACAATTTGTACTGTATTTTTGATCAAATAAATTCAACTTTGATCACAGGAATAAATTACACTTTATTATATGTATATTCACATAGAAAACACACGTTAGAATAATATTTCAGAATATTTACTGTATTTTTGATCAAATAAATGCAGCTTTGGTGAGCAGAAGAGACTCTTTCAGAAACATTAAACAAATCTTAAAATGGTAGTGCATGTGATTATTTTAAAATATAAATGATTACAGTATTTGATGTAACATTAAATATGCTCTGACTTTGGTCACGCATTTTAATGTTCAGGGCCCTATCTTTCATCCAGCGCAATGCAGTTCCAAGTGCGACGCAAGTGTGTTTTGCTAGTTTCAGCCCGACGCAGTTTTCATTTTCACGTCCTGCGCTACGCTGTTTAAATAGCAAATGCATTTGTGTGTCCATGGGCTGCTGGTCTGAGAACGAGTGTGTGTTCTGGCGCATTGTTGGAGCGTTGCTATTTTGAGGAACACAAATAGACTGCGTATATATATATATTTTTTTGTTATTTAAAGAGCGCGTTAGTAATGTGTGCCTATATCTGGTCCACAACTCGCGTACACACTGCTTATTACACACACACTCTGCTTATTACACACACACTCTGCTTATTACACACACAGGGACTCACAGCAATACACAAACATGACAAATATTTAAAATAAAAGGATTACAATGTAAAAGATTATTAATGTGTGCATAAAGATATGGTGAATCCGGCTTGTCCCGTAGATGTTCTGTTGCGCACTTTGACCTCGCGCACGAGCAGATCCGTCTGCGCTCTGGAGACGCGTTCGGTCTTTCCACTATCAGACTCCGTCATGTAAACATTGAATCCGCCATGGAGCGAGCACAGCTGGCATTTAAAGGGAATGGGGGATGAGACTCTGATTGGTTTAACGCACGTAAATCCCAAAACACACCCATTACTCATTATGAGAATAGAGACAACCCTTTTAGACCAGCGCCGGGAGCACCAACCAGTTATCCCGCCGTTAAACTAGCAGAAGTGGATTCGGACACGGCCTAAGTGAACTTGCGCCCTGCGCTTTAGACCATGAGCTTAGATCGTTAAAACAGGACCTTCTTGCGGCATCTCTTCTCTGATGATGAGGGCGTGGCAACCTGTCACTCACATGAGATCAGCCAATAGCAAACCACAACCAGCCAATCAACTCCCCATAGACATTTTTTTTCTTTTTCTTTTTCTTTTTTCTTTTTCTTTTTTTCTTTCTTGATATTTGCTGTAGTTTCCAATTAGCCACTATAGAAGTTTACCACAACTATGACAACTTCTGCTTCTGAGAACCCCAGAAATGTGAAAAGAGTCAAATGACAGTGAAGACTGTGCTGTAATATCTCTAATGTGGTTTATCTGTGAGTGTCTTACAGCAGCAACACTGACAGATGGAGGATCAGCAGCCGCCGGCCAAACCAGCACAATCACTGTCAGTGTGCCTGGCAACACACACACACACACACACACACACACACACACACACACACACACACACACACACACACACACACACACACACACACACACACACAATCACTGTCAGTGTGCCTGGCAACACACACACACACACACACACACACACACACACACACAGACACACACACACACACACACACACACAGACACACACACACACACACACACACACACACACACACACACACACACACACACACACACACACACACACACACACACAAACACACACACACACATACACAATCACTGTCAGTGTGCCTGGCAACACACACACACACACACACACACACACACACACACACACACACACACATACACATGCACACACACATACACATTCACTGTCAGTGTGCCTGGCAACACACACACACATGCGCACACGCGCACACACACACACACACACACACACACACACACACACACACACACACACACACACACACACACACACACACACACACACAGATACACGTATACATAGTCATAATCATACTCACACACACACACACACACACACACACACACACACACACACACACACACAAACAAACACACACACAGTTGTTTTGCTGCCTATATACAGGTCCTTCTCAATAAATTAGCATATTGTGATAAAGTTCATTATTTTCCATAATGTAATGATAAAAATTAAACTTTCATATATTTTAGATTCATTGCACACCAACTGAAATATTTCAGGTCTTTTATTGTTTTAATACTGATGATTTTGGCATACAGCTCATGAAAACCCAAAATTCCTATCTCAATAAATTAGCATATTTCATCCGACCAATAAAAGAAAAGTGTTTTTAATACAAAAAAAGTCAACCTTCAAATAATTATGTTCAGTTATGCACTCAATACTTGGTCGGGAATCCTTTTGCAGAAATGACTGCTTCAATGCGGCGTGGCATGGAGGCAATCAGCCTGTGGCACTGCTGAGGTGTTATGGAGGCCCAGGATGCTTCGATAGCGGCCTTAAGCTCATCCAGAGTGTTGGGTCTTGCGTCTCTCAACTTTCTCTTCACAATATCCCACAGATTCTCTATGGGGTTCAGGTCAGGAGAGTTGGCAGGCCAATTGAGCACAGTAATACCATGGTCAGTAAACCATTTACCAGTGGTTTTGGCACTGTGAGCAGGAGCCAGGTCGTGCTGAAGAATGAAATCTTCATCTCCATAAAGCTTTTCAGCAGATGGAAGCATGAAGTGCTCCAAAATCTCCTGATAGCTAGCTGCACTGACCCTGCCCTTGATAAAACACAGTGGACCAACACCAGCAGCTGACATGGCACCCCAGACCATCACTGACTGTGGGTACTTGACACTGGACTTCAGGCATTTTGGCATTTCCTTCTCCCCAGTCTTCCTCCAGACTCTGGCACCTTGATTTCCGAATGACATGCAAAATTTGTCCAAAAGTCCAGTGCTGCTTCTCTGTAGCCCAGGTCAGGCGCTTCTGCCGCTGTTTCTGGTTGAAAAGTGGCTTGACCTGGGGAATGCGGCACCTGTAGCCCATCTCCTGCACACGCCTGTGCACGGTGGCTCTGGGTGTTTCTACTCCAGACTCAGTCCACTGCTTCCGCAGGTCCCCCAAGGTCTGGAATCGGTCCTTCTCCACAATCTTCCTCAGGGTCCGGTCACCTCTTCTCGTTGTGCAGCGTTTTTTGCCACACTTTTTCCTTCCCACAGACTTCCCACTGAGGTGCCTTGATACAGCACTCTGGGAACAGCCTATTCGTTCAGAAATTTCTTTCTGTGTCTTACCCTCTTGCTTGAGGGTGTCAATGATGGCCTTCTGGTCAGCAGAGTGACCCATGATTGTGGTTTTGAGATATGAACCAGGCTGGGAGTTTTTAAAAGCCTCAGGAATCTTTTGCAGGTGTTTAGAGTTAATTAGTTGATTCAGATGATTAGGTTAATAGCTCGTTTAGAGAACCTTTTCATGATATGCTAATTTATTGAGATAGGAATTTTGGGTTTTCATGAGCTGTATGCCAAAATCATCAGTATTAAAACAATAAAAGACCTGAAATATTTCAGTTGGTGTGCAATGAATCTAAAATATATGAAAGTTTAATTTTTATCATTACATTATGGAAAATAATGAACTTTATCACAATATGCTAATTTATTGAGAAGGACCTGTAGGGATCATCATAACTGACACAGAACCTCATCAGTGAACTCAAATCCCAGAGAACGTCTGCCAAGGTCATGAACAAACACATAAACAAACACGTTATAGGACACTAATTCCAGTGTAGAACAGTAGTGTGTGATTCTGCAACTGACATTACAAGAGCGAGAATGTGTTTCTTATGAAGCACATAAAGTTGATTTCATAAACGCTTGGTCTCTTCAGAGTTATTATCAGTGTCTGTTATCATAAACACACGCTGAAACTAGAGCTAAACATTTATACTACTAGAGCACTGTGAAAAGTCCTCTGAGAAACACTGAGATATGTGTGTTTATGAACACTTTTTCATGCCGTACTAATGAGGAAACAAACTCACCAGGCCTTATAGAAGGTCAGACATACTCCAAACGCGTCAGAAGACAAACAGAAGGAGCGATGTGGTAAATCTGGCGGATTAAACACCATTAACAGCAGCAGATTAGAGTTGATCCACTCTAAATGAGGATTAATGAACATCACACACTTAATGCTGTGTGTGTGTGTGTGTGTGTGTGTGTGTGTGTGTGTGTGAACAGACTGAAGTTCAACCAGGCTCAATGACACACATCCCAATCAAAAACATGTCACAATCTCATTTCATATCAAATCAAAAGAAAAAGTGATAGAAATGAACAGATAAAACATTTTGCCAAAGGAAAAAAGCTACTCGTTTGCATTGTGACATTATTTAGACGATTGAGACGCAATAATTAAGACATTAATAATGAGAGTTCCTTCAAATTCCCATTACTGTAATGCTTATAGATATTTGAGTTCTCACTTTAATACAATAATTTTAAGGCAGTATAAATATTAAATATGCTATTCATGAGAAACATTTAATTTGGCAGAGAAAATGTAATCTTTTTCCTGTTCTTAATTTAAATCTTAATAGTATTATCCCTAATGATTAAAGTCAGGTGGGCAACAAGTACTAAAAGCTACAGGTGATCTGATAAATATGAATAGGTATAAGAGATTATAGTTCATATTTTACAGGGGTTAAAATGTGTTTGCACTGGGTAATTTCACGAGTTCACATGTTAATGAAATCTGATGTAATATTATAATGCGTATTTGGCTTGCTGTCCGGGGGGAGGGCTCCGAGCTCGGAATTCGGCCCGACCCCAGAGTACTCCCCCCTATGAATGTATAGATCATGGGTATCTATGAGCAGGCCCATCTGAATGTGAGGTGATGGGGTGGTGGCGGGATGCTGAGAAATGTGTCATGAGACAGGAGGTAAGGGAAGGCTTTATTTATACTGGCTTCTTCTTGTGCTGATTGGATGATTACCTGAACATGCTCCTCCCGAACTTTGTTACATAAAACTTCATTTATAATGTGCAATAAAGAAAATCTCTCCAAATCTCTAATTAAAGGAACCGAACTGATGAATAACAGACATTGCTTTGTCCTTGAGGACTACTGATTGACTCTTCTGTGTGTCAGAACAATATTCAAAAGCCTAAAGTTTACACTCGTCAAGCGCCAAATGTGAATAAAAATCTGTGATTATATGAAACAGTGTCAATCGTCAATAATCGTCGATAACATTTTTATGAATTCTAACAATGCAATGTTGTGAGAACAACGTGTGTGTGTGTGTGTGTGTGTGTGTATGTGTGTGTATGTGTGTGTGAGTGTCTGTGTGTGTGAACAATGTGTGTGTGTGTGTGTGTGTGTGTGTGTGAACAAACGTGAACGACGCTAGGTCAGCTGACGTGCCAATTAAAATATTCAAGTCTTCAATATTAAAGACACGAGAGGAAACTCGATTCATTGCTCATTACCGAAGCACGCATTCAAACTAAACTATGTCAAAGGCCCGTCTTGGCTCGTCTCCTCGTGAACACAGTCAGTTATATCTCAAGTGAACGCGAACAGTTGAGAAAGAAAACGCACGTGTATCAGTGTATTAGATCAGTAGCCTAATATTCCTGATGCCGTCTGCAGACAGTAGCCTAATATTCCTGATGCCGTCTGCGTTTCTAATGTCAATCAAACAACAAAAGACAAACAGTCACTCACTTCTCTGAATAACTTTTGTAACTTTAAGAAGGATTTATCTATTTTTCATGGCTGGTCAAATTTATTTATGGCGAGTAAATTTTCTTTAGTCATCGGCCAATGACAGATGTGGCAAAAAGTTAGTTATTGAAGACTGAGCTGCATTAAGGACGAGGGCTTTAACATTTTGGGATTGTTTTTGTTATATATTTAGGCGTATGGATGGACTGAAATGAATTTTACATGCAGGTCTGTGCCTGAAAATGACATGTACAGTATAGAAGTGACGCACGGCCTCGTAAAATTCACATCTTCACCCTTTATTCAAATATTATTAAAGATTTTGTATTGCATAGTTGTGCTTGGAGTCAATTGTTTTATCTGTGATAATAACACAAGGAAACATACAAAGAAATTATGAACACATGCAAAAACAAGATAATCAACCAAATATTAATAACTGATTATACGTGTAACTGTAACTGATTATTAATAACTTAATTAATGTTTGCTTTTTCCGTAGTAGTTTGACTTTTTTTGGACTTAACCAAGTTTAGTGTTTGTTCTTTCCTCATAGTGAACATATTTTGATAATTTAATTGATCTTGTAGGGTCATTAAAAACAAATATAGCCTCTGAAAGACACTTTTGTACATTTGTCATTTCTAGGCCTGGAAAAAACCTAAAGAAATACTGAAATTTTACTGTAAAAATGTTTTATTTTCTGGCTCATGCTAAGCTCTAAAATTTATAATAAGCTAGAATTTTTTTTTGTTTTTTTGCAAAAAAGAATACTTTATATTTTTCCTATCTATTCTCAAAATCCTTATAGCACTCTTTAAATGGATAATAAAGTTAAATTGATGAAAAAAGAAGTGTAGGATGTACGTTACTCTTTGTAAACGACACAGTTGAAAGCGACAAGTACAGAACAAACATTTAAAAAGATGTCCATCTGAATATTACAGACTTTTATTTGCATTACAAAACAAAAATTGTGCATTCCAAGACGTCAACATACAAAAAAAACACTGCATGACTTTAAAGCATTTGAGCAGAGATGTTACAAGAGCGAGTCTCTGTTACGTGTCACTCAAATCCTTGGCCCCGCCCCCGGCCCCGCCTCCTCGTCATCCTCATCCGTATCAACAATCTTCATCAGAATATCAGTGGTGCGGTTTACAAAAAGAGGAGTACGTGGGCACAGAAACAAAGGGCTTGTACGGTCGTCTGCATTTTTTTTTTTTTTTTTTTGGTTGTCCAATCACAATGCGACTTAGGTCAGATTTTTCCGTTAAAAGTTAAACAGCGAAAAGACGTGAAAAAGAAGGCAATGTGGAATGTACAGTGCATAGAAGTGTGGAGAACGAGTTTCATGACGAGCCCGCCTGCTTCTCCTGTTCGATGGCTGGAAAACAAGAGCAAAAAAAAAAAAAAAAAAAGTTATTGGGTTTCATAATCATAATTTCATGTTCGTTCCTCAAAGGAAAGTGTGCGGATTCTTACTTTCTTTTGACGGCAAAGGATTTTTCTCCTGAGTTTCTGTTTTCTTCAGCTTGGTTTTGTCAAAGCTGGTCACTTCCTCGAGATTTGGCTTGTCAGACATGTTTGCAGTGGGTCTGAAATGAAATGGCTTGTCATTAATGTTGAGAAAGAAACACACACACACACACACACACACACACACACACATGACGATCTCCATTAATATTCATATAAGTGACCCAACAGTATGGGCTTTTTCCAAATGTTTCCCCAACATTTGTTATTTGGTTAGAGTTTACGTTCTAATGCATGACTAAATAATCTAAATATGCTTTAAAAATGCAATAAAGAACAAAAGTGCAGCCAGTAACGCAGTAACTGTGGTAAAAGGAAACGCTGCTGTTGCATCACAGTCTTGAGAAACCACCGCCCTTTCCTGCTCATTCTCTCATATTTCACTTCTTATCAATGTTTCCATCAGTAAACACATTCTTTCTACTTTTGCACTTATCTGAGCATATTTATCCGAATATTTATGCTATATTTCGAGGCGTGGGATGTAAAAATCGATCACGCTTAGTCATTCCTGAACAAAGAAAATGCATGCATCTATTGTCTCTGATACATATGTCGCAAAAAAATCAATTAATATAGCGATTAACAGTCACATTTCCTGTATAGCGGATGCATTTATGCCACAAATAACGTTACATTCGCCAATTGTGCGCGTGAGAGAAAGTAGCGCCTGAAAACGCTAATCTAGAGTATAATTAAGAGATTATAAACAAAAAAAGCATGATGTTGTGCTATATAAGAGTATTTAAAAGGCAAAAGAGAGATTCTAGCGCTTACCAGAGTGTGTGTTGGTAGTTGAAGTGGTTATTCTCCAGCAGCAGATGCAGCAGTGTGAGGAAAAGCGCAGAATCACGGCATTTATAACCAGAGATATGCAAATCACGCGGGTGACGTCACCGGACCGTTAGATGAATCATTGCTCTGTGGAGTCTGCGGGAATCTATAAACCAGACAACTATAGGCTGTGAGAAAAATACGCATTTTAGCCCAAGAAAGAATGGAAATATGCAGGTATTTGAGAATTTAGCAGTTAGAAAACGTACAAGGAAGTCGTAGCGCCATATGCTGACTTTGAAGTGAACGACGCCCTCTGTTGTGCGACAGCGACATCTAGTGGACACTACAAACGTCACATTCGCCTTCTTGGACTATGCCCTAAGTATGTAGCCTACTGTTTTTGTGAAGAATAAGTAGTACATACTTTTGAGTGTGTAGCAGAAGAATAGGTAAGATTTGGGTCAAACTAGTACTTCATCATTGTGTCGCTTAGTCACGTGCTTCCCATCGCCGTTTAAACTGTCAATCATCTTGTCACAATTAAAATCCTCCACATTCAATGTAATTTAATTTCCAACCGTTTTGGAGAGAAATGTAGTAGCACGTTGATCTGCCAGTCATGAACTCTCCTCATTGTGTGTGCATAATGATGCTTTTAAAGATAATCACCTAACGTATCTTAACAAAAGTTCACAATGCTGTTGTTGCAGATGAAATATAATGTGGATAACATTAAATAAATGTCTTTTTTTGTCAGATAGGATAGGACCACTCAAACCTTCTTTATCTAAACCTCTGCTTTAACCGTCGGTCCGCCATGTTTGTAGTTTTTTTAACACGTTGTATTCGTGTTTGTAGTTCTAATCGGTGCATTTCCGGGTTAGGTTACACCATCCGGGTATCTTTGGAATACTCATTTCAACATACTACGATTTGGGACACACTAAATCTAATTCTGAATAGCCTACTTTTTAGGACGGATAGTATGCGAATTGGGACCCAGTTATAGATATTTTCACATGGGAAAAAAGTTTTCATAACAAATAAATAAACTGAAAGTGTTTTTTTATATTTTTGGATATTCACTCAGTACAACAAGATCAGAACTGAAGATGTTTGTACTGGAAAACAAGACAAAAATACTGAAGAACATTGTTTTTTTTTCTCCAGTGTTTTCATTGATTCTTTTATGGAAATAAACTGCAAACCTGCTGCCTTTAGTCAGCTAGGCAAACGCTTAATAATGCTAAATGCTAATGCTCAAAATAAACAAACAAACAAATAAATAAATGAACATTATTCTGCGCTAAGTAGATCACACCAAACATGTATAACAAAGCATATTTCAGTCTAGAGTGTAACAGGAAGTGTGTGAGATCATTTCCTGTTAGCTGCTAGCACACCGCAGCAGTTCTGTGCTAAATCTGCTGACTCTCCTCATCATTTCATGATAAAAATAGGAAAAAGCTCCTTGTGAATGTTCCTTTGCACGATATATCTCGTGTGCGTGCAAAGAGAAGCATAAGAGTTTCACAAAAAGTGAGTTTCTGTCTTAGATTTAAAAAATAATAATAATTATAATGAAAAAGTAAAAAATACAACATTAGTGACCATGTAGATTTAATTCGCTAGTCAATAATTTTGCATTTTACTGCATTTTGTGATGAAAAAATGCTCCATTGTGAAATATATGCAGAATGTGTGCAAAGAGAAACTATGAAGTTTGGACTGGTGTTGCAAATAACTTTAATAGTTTAAATTTACATTTTACAAGATTGTACAAGTGAGTTTCTGGCTTAGATAAAAAATAAACACAGGTGAAATAAATGACAACAAACTAATTAAAACATTAGTGACCAAGTGAAGGATTAATTTAGTTCTACAGCAAACATTTACAATGAAGTCCCATTAGTTAATGATATTTAAACTATAGTTATAGTTATCATTGTTTTGATTTTTAGTTTCATGTCACCTCACACTGTAAATGATTTTTTTTCATGATTTATCACATTTTTTTAATGTTGTAAAATCAACTTAAGATAGGTTGTGTGGTTCAGATATCATAACATTTGAGTTTCTGTTGATTAAACCAATCTTTGTATTAACTAAATTTTTTTAATTTCAATGAACTTAACATTTTAAGGCAACCAGGTTACTGATTTTTTTTATTTAAACCAACAATAAAACTTTTTTTTTACAGTGCAGGATAATTAAATAATATTCACTGATAATTCTTTGATTTTAATAATGTATTAGCGAATATTGAAATTAACATTGACTGAGATTAATAAATTCTTGAGTTACTTCATGTTAACTAACGTATTAGCTAATGTTAACAAATGAAGCCTTATTGTAAATGTATACGTGTAATGTATATATATATATATATATACATATGAACTTTATAATTTTATCAAACATAAAATGTCCTGCCTTTTTGTCATTTTGTTATGAAAACTAGAGATGCTCCTTATGAAATGTTCATTTGTTTGCATATCTTTGAAGAAAAGAGAAAGAGATTTTGTTTTAAAAAATCTACATTTTACAGTGTAAAAACTTCCACCTATTTACAACTTTAAAATCAATTCAGTTCAGTTGCTGCCTTAAAAGTTGAATCAGCTTGTTTCTACAAGTCATTTCAACTTAAATTATATTAAACTGACTGAAAAACTTTGAGTTAAATCTCTTTTGACTCACTGATCATAGAGTTTCTGCCTTAAAAAAAAAAAAAAAAAGTACAAAACTCAATAATTAGTGACCAAGTGAAGAATTAATCTTCTAGTCATGCTTGAAATTTCATGTACAGTATAAAAGTGACGTCCGGCCTAGTAAAATCGACATCTTCACCCTTAATTCAATTATTATTAAAGATTTTAGTCATATTGCATAGTTGTGCTTGTTTTATTTGTGATAATAACGCAATGAAACATGACAAATTGTGCGGCGTCATTTTTGTCCTTATTGTAAAGTGTTACCATATTTTCCTCATATTTTGATGGTTTAGTCTCATACTTAAGAGAAAAACTTAAGGTGCTTTATGCAACCGGGCACAGTGCCTCAACAAAGATCACTTGGTGGTGAAGTATCGGCTGTAGAGGTCGCTGTACATGGCCTGGTTGTCGACCCGTACGGCGTTGCGCAGGGATTGCCAGAACCAGGCCTCGGCGGACGAGGAGCGGGGCCACTCGAGGATGCTTCGTGAACACAACCGTCTGCGCAGACGCAAGAAATGCGAGTGTTGAAGAACGGGCTCCAGGAGCAGCAACACGATCACGTCCTCGTTCTCCTCCAGGAGGCGCTGGTGGGCCAGGAACACGGCCAGCTTGAAGGATCCGCTGTTCACGTAACCCTCGGTCAGCACGAACACGGTTTTGCGGCTGTGCTGGATGCTCTGGGTCAGACTGTCCAAGACCGGAGAGCCAGGGAGCCAGTCCCGTTCCTCCAGGCAGATCGGAAGAAAGCGCTCGCCTCGCTCCTCCAGCTGCACCCGCAGGTGATTCAGCACCCAGTCGGAGACCTGCAACATCCACACCGTCACTGAGCTGAGCTTACAGGGATAGTTCACCCATAGAAATGAAACACACCCCATGATTTACTCACCCTCAAGTCATCCTAGGTGTCTTTTGAGACGAATACAATCAAACAGTTATATTCAAAAATGTTGGGCTCTTACAGGCTTTATAATGGCAGTGAGTGGCTGTTTATGTTTTGAAGTAAAACATAAAAGTGCATCTATCCATGATAAAAGTGCATCTATCCATGATAAAAGTGCATCTGTCCATCATAAAAGTGCCTCTATCCATCATAAAAGTGCATTTGTCCATGATAAAAGTGCATCTATCCATGATAAAAGTGCATCTGTCCATCACAAAAGTGCATCTATCCATGATAAAAGTGCATCTGTCCATCACAAAAGTGCATCTATCCATGATAAAAGTGCATCTGTCCATCATAAAAGTGCATCTATCCATCATAAAAGCGTATCTCTCCATCATAAAAGTGCATCTATCCATGATAAAAGTGCATCTATCCATGATAAAAGTGCATCTGTCCATCATAAAAGTGCATCTATCCATCATAAAAGTGCATCTATCCATGATAAAAGTGCATCTGTCCATCATAAAAGTGCATCTGTCCATCATAAAAGTGCATCTATCATCATAAAAGTGCATCTATCCATCATAAAAGTGCATCTATCCATGATAAAAGTGCATCTATCCATCATAAAAGTGCATCTATCCATGATAAAAGTGCATCTATCCATGATTAAAGTGCATCTATGCATGATAAAAGTGCATCTATGCATGATAAAAGTGCATCTATGCATGATAAAAGTGCATCTATCCATGATAAAAGTGCATCTATCCATGATAAAAGTCCATCTATCCATCATAAAAGTGCATCTATCCATGATAAAAGTGCATCTATCCATGCTAAAAGTGCATCTATCCATGATAAAAGTCCATCTATCCATCATAAAAGTGCATCTATCCATGCTAAAAGTGCATCTATCCATGCTAAAAGTGCATCTATTCATGATAAAAGTGCATCTATCCATGATAAAAGTGCATCTATCCCTCATAAAAGTGCATCTATCCATCATAAAAGTGCATCTATCCATGATAAAAGTGCATCTATCCATGATAAAAGTGCATCCATCCATCATAAAAGTGCATCTATCCATCATAAAAGTGCATCTAACCATGATAAAAGTGCATCTATCCATCATAAAAGTGCATCTAACCATGATAAAAGTGCATCTATCCATCATAAAAGTGCATCTAACCATGATTAAAGTGCATCTATCCATGATAAAAGTGCATCTATCCATGATAAAAGTCCATCTATCCATCATAAAAGTGCATCTATCCATCATAAAAGTGCATCTATCCATGATAAAAGTGCATCTATCCATGATAAAAGTGCATCTATCCATGATACAAGTGCATCTATCCATGATAAAAGTGCATCTATCCATGATAAAAGTGCATCTATCCATGATAAAAGTGCATCTATCCATGATAAAAGTGCATCTATCCATCATAAAAGTGCATCTATCTATGATAAAAGTGCATCTATCCATGATAAAAGTGCATCTATCCATCATAAAAGTGCATCTATCCATGATAAAAGTCCATCTATCCATCATAAAAGTGCATCTATCCATGATAAAAGTGCATCTATCCATGATAAAAGTGCATCTATCCATGATAAAAGTGCATCTATCCATGATAAAAGTGCATCTATCCATGATAAAAGTGCATCTAACCATGATAAAAGTGCATCTATCCATCATAAAAGTGCATCTAACCATGATAAAAGTGCATCTATCCATAATAAAAGTGCATCTATCCATCATAAAAGTGCATCTAACCATGATAAAAGTGCTCCACAGGCTCCGGGGGGTTAATAAAGGCCTTCTGAAGCGAAGCTAACTTCCATACGTTTGTGTAAGAAAAATATCCTTGTTTAAAACTTTTATGATGGATAGATGCAATTTTATGGACTTCAGAACAGAAACGGTCATTCACTGCCATTATAAAGCTTGGAAGAGCCAGGACATTTATTAATATAACTCTGATTGTATCCGCCTGAAAGAAGAATGTCATATACACCTAGGATGACTTGAGGGTGAGTAAATAATGGGCTAATTTTCATTTTTGGGTGAACTAACCCTTTAATAACCACACTTTTGTCTTCTATAGAGCGACTCATTCATAGTTTTTATGTGACGTCCCAGCAAACACAGAACGTTCCCATTTGTTTGAGTTTTTTTGGTACACGTTCTAGGAATGTTCTCTAGGTCATTTTTTTGCAACCTAAAAAGAACCTTCCCAGAACGTTTCCTGCAGTTTGTATTTTTATAACCATATGTTATGCTGAATTGTGTCATTTTTCATAAACAAAGTATATTTTGCGGATACAGTTTATTAAAGTCCCCCTGTAGTCTATAAATCTATCCCCTAAAACTAAAATCTTCAATCGCCAAATCTTTGCAACCTAAAAAGAACCTTCCCAGAACGTTATTTTATTTTTATAACCATATGTTACGCTGAATTGTCTAAGAATATGCAAATGAGGTTCATTCTCGTGTTACGCAGCACGTTAGAGCTTCAGCGAGAACCAATGAGGTTCATTCTCATGTTACGCATCACGTTAGAGCTTCAGCGAGAACCAATGAGGTTCATTCTCATGTTATGCATCACGTTAGAGCTTCAGCGAGAACCAATGAGGTTCATTCTCATGTTACGCATCACGTTTGAGCTTCAGCGAGAACCAATGAGGTTCATTCTCGTGTTACGCAGCACGTTTGAGCTTCAGCGAGAACCAATGAGGTTCATTCTCATGTTACGCATCACGTTTGAGCTTCAGCGAGAACCAATGAGGTTCATTCTCATGTTACGCATCACGTTAGAGCTTCAGCGAGAACCAATGAGGTTCATTCTCATGTTATGCATCACGTTAGAGCTTCAGCGAGAACCAATGAGGTTCATTCTCATGTTACGCATCACGTTTGAGCTTCAGCGAGAACCAATGAGGTTCATTCTCGTGTTACGCAGCACGTTTGAGCTTCAGCGAGAACCAATGAGGTTCATTCTCGTGTTACGCAGCACGTTTGAGCTTCAGCGAGAACCAATGAGGTTCATTCTCATGTTACGCATCACGTTTGAGCTTCAGCGAGAACCAATGAGGTTCATTCTCGTGTTACGCAGCACGTTTGAGCTTCAGCGAGAACCAATGAGGTTCATTCTCATGTTATGCATCACGTTAGAGCTTCAGCGAGAACCAATGAGGTTCATTCTCATGTTACGCATCACGTTTGAGCTTCAGCGAGAACCAATGAGGTTCATTCTCATGTTATGCATCACGTTAGAGCTTCAGCGAGAACCAATGAGGTTCATTCTCGTGTTACGCAGCACGTTTGAGCTTCAGCGAGAACCAATGAGGTTCATTCTCATGTTATGCATCACGTTAGAGCTTCAGCGAGAACCAATGAGGTTCATTCTCATGTTATGCAGCACGTTTGAGCTTCAGCGAGAACCAATGAGGTTCATTCTCATGTTACGCATCACGTTTGAGCTTCAGCGAGAACCAATGAGGTTCATTCTCGTGTTACGCAGCACGTTTGAGCTTCAGCGAGAACCAATGAGGTTCATTCTCATGTTATGCATCACGTTAGAGCTTCAGCGAGAACCAATGAGGTTCATTCTCATGTTACGCATCACGTTTGAGCTTCAGCGAGAACCAATGAGGTTCATTCTCGTGTTACGCAGCACGTTAGAGCTTCAGCGAGAACCAATGAGGTTCATTCTCGTGTTACGCAGCACGTTTGAGCTTCAGCGAGAACCAATGAGGTTCATTCTCGTGTTACGCATCACGTTTGAGCTTCAGCGAGAACCAATGAGGTTCATTCTCGTGTTACGCAGCACGTTTGAGCTTCAGCGAGAACCAATGAGGTTCATTCTCGTGTTACGCAGCACGTTTGAGCTTCAGCGAGAACCAATGAGGTTCATTCTCGTGTTACGCATCACGTTTGAGCTTCAGCGAGAACCAATGAGGTTCATTCTCGTGTTACGCAGCACGTTTGAGCTTCAGCGAGAACCAATGAGGTTCATTCTCGTGTTACGCATCACGTTTGAGCTTCAGCGAGAACCAATGAGGTTCATTCTCGTGTTACGCAGCACGTTTGAGCTTCAGCGAGAACCAATGAGGTTCATTCTCGTGTTACGCAGCACGTTAGAGCTTCAGCGAGAACCAATGAGGTTCATTCTCGTGTTACGCATCACGTTTGAGCTTCAGCGAGAACCAATGAGGTTCATTCTCGTGTTACGCAGCACGTTTGAGCTTCAGCGAGAACCAATGAGGTTCATTCTCGTGTTACGCAGCACGTTTGAGCTTCAGCGAGAACCAATGAGGTTCATTCTCGTGTTACGCATCACGTTTGAGCTTCAGCGAGAACCAATGAGGTTCATTCTCGTGTTACGCAGCACGTTTGAGCTTCAGCGAGAACCAATGAGGTTCATTCTCGTGTTACGCAGCACGTTAGAGCTTCAGCGAGAACCAATGAGGTTCATTCTCGTGTTACGCAGCACGTTTGAGCTTCAGCGAGAACCAATGAGGTTCATTCTCGTGTTACGCATCACGTTTGAGCTTCAGCGAGAACCAATGAGGTTCATTCTCGTGTTACGCAGCACGTTTGAGCTTCAGCGAGAACCAATGAGGTTCATTCTCGTGTTACGCAGCACGTTTGAGCTTCAGCGAGAACCAATGAGGTTCATTCTCGTGTTACGCATCACGTTTGAGCTTCAGCGAGAACCAATGAGGTTCATTCTCGTGTTACGCAGCACGTTTGAGCTTCAGCGAGAACCAATGAGGTTCATTCTCGTGTTACGCAGCACGTTAGAGCTTCAGCGAGAACCAATGAGGTTCATTCTCGTGTTACGCATCACGTTTGAGCTTCAGCGAGAACCAATGAGGTTCATTCTCGTGTTACGCAGCACGTTTGAGCTTCAGCGAGAACCAATGAGGTTCATTCTCGTGTTACGCAGCACGTTTGAGCTTCAGCGAGAACCAATGAGGTTCATTCTCGTGTTACGCATCACGTTTGAGCTTCAGCGAGAACCAATGAGGTTCATTCTCGTGTTACGCAGCACGTTTGAGCTTCAGCGAGAACCAATGAGGTTCATTCTCGTGTTACGCAGCACGTTAGAGCTTCAGCGAGAACCAATGAGGTTCATTCTCATGTTACGCAGCACGTTAGAGCTTCAGCGAGAACCAATGAGGTTCATTCTCGTGTTACGCATCACGTTTGAGCTTCAGCGAGAACCAATGAGGTTCATTCTCGTGTTACGCAGCACGTTTGAGCTTCAGCGAGAACCAATGAGGTTCATTCTCGTGTTACGCAGCACGTTAGAGCTTCAGCGAGAACCAATGAGGTTCATTCTCATGTTACGCATCACGTTTGAGCTTCAGCGAGAACCAATGAGGTTCATTCTCGTGTTACGCAGCACGTTTGAGCTTCAGCGAGAACCAATGAGGTTCATTCTCGTGTTACGCAGCACGTTAGAGCTTCAGCGAGAACCAATGAGGTTCATTCTCGTGATGCATCACGTTTGAGCTTCAGCGAGAACCAATGAGGTTCATTCTCATGTTACGCAGCACGTTTGAGCTTCAGCGAGAACCAATGAGGTTCATTCTCATGTTACGCATCACGTTTGAGCTTCAGCGAGAACCAATGAGGTTCATTCTCATGTTACGCATCACGTTAGAGCTTCAGCGAGAACCAATGAGGTTCATTCTCGTGTTACGCAGCACGTCAGAGCTTCAGCGAGAACAAATGAGGTTTATTCTCATGTTACGCAGCACGTTTGAGCTTCAGCGAGAACCAATGAGGTTCATTCTCATGTTACGCATCACGTTTGAGCTTCAGCGAGAACCAATGAGGTTCATTCTCGTGTTACGCAGCACGTTTGAGCTTCAGCGAGAACCAATGAGGTTCATTCTCGTGTTACGCAGCACGTTAGAGCTTCAGCGAGAACCAATGAGGTTCATTCTCGTGTTACGCAGCACGTTTGAGCTTCAGCGAGAACCAATGAGGTTCATTCTCGTGTTACGCATCACGTTTGAGCTTCAGGGAGAACCAATGAGGTTCATTCTCATGTTATGCATCACGTTTCAGCTTCAGCGAGAACCAATGAGGTTCATTCTCGTGTTACGCATCACGTTTGAGCTTCAGCGAGAACCAATGAGGTTCATTCTCGTGTTACGCAGCACGTTTGAGCTTCAGCGAGAACCAATGAGGTTCATTCTCGTGTTACGCATCACTTTTGAGCTTCAGCGAGAACCAATGAGGTTCATTCGCGTGTTACGCATCACGTTTCAGCTTCAGCGAGAACCAATGAGGTTCATTCTCGTGTTATGCATCACATTTGAGCTTCAGCGAGAACCAATGAGGTTCATTCTCGTGTTATGCATCACGTTTGAGCTTCAGCGAGAACCAATGAGGTTCATTCTCGTGTTACGCATCACGTTTCAGCTTCAGCGAGAACCAATGAGGTTCATTCTCGTGTTATGCATCACGTTTGAGCTTCAGCGAGAACCAATGAGGTTCATTCTCGTGTTATGCATCACGTTTGAGCTTCAGCGAGAACCAATGAGGTTCATTCTCGTGTTACGCATCACGTTTGAGCATCAGCGAGAACCAATGAGGTTCATTCTCGTGTTACGCATCACGTTAGAGCTTCAGCAAGAACCAATGAGGTTCATTCTCGTGTTACGCAGCACGTTAGAGCTTCAGCGAGAACCAATGAGGTTCATTCTCGTGTTACGCATCACGTTTGAGCTTCAGCGAGAACCAATGAGGTTCATTCTCGTGTTACGCAGCACGTTTGAGCTTCAGCGAGAACCAATGAGGTTCATTCTCGTGTTACGCAGCACGTTAGAGCTTCAGCGAGAACCAATGAGGTTCATTCTCATGTTACGCATCACGTTTCAGCTTCAGCGAGAACCAATGAGGTTCATTCTCGTTATGCATCACGTTTGAGCTTCAGCGAGAACCAATGAGGTTCATTCTCGTGTTACGCAGCACGTTAGAGCTTCAGCGAGAACCAATGAGGTTCATTCTCGTGTTACGCAGCACGTTAGAGCTTCAGCGAGAACCAATGAGGTTTATTCTCCTGTTACGCATCACGTTAGAGCTTCAGCGAGAACCAATGAGGTTCATTCTCATGTTATGCATCACGTTTCAGCTTCAGCGAGAACCAATGAGGTTCATTCTCGTGTTACGCATCACGTTTGAGCTTCAGGGAGAACCAATGAGGTTCATTCTCATGTTATGCATCACGTTTCAGCTTCAGCGAGAACCAATGAGGTTCATTCTCGTGTTACGCATCACGTTTGAGCTTCAGCGAGAACCAATGAGGTTCATTCTCGTGTTACGCATCACGTTTGAGCTTCAGCGAGAACCAATGAGGTTCATTCTCATGTTATGCATCACGTTTGAGCTTCAGAGAGAACCAATGAGGTTCATTCTCGTGTTATGCAGCACGTTTGAGCTTCAGCGAGAACCAATGAGGTTCATTCTTGTGTTATGCAGCACGTTTGAGCTTCAGCGAGAACCAATGAGGTTCATTCTCGTGTTACGCAGCACGTTTGAGCTTCAGCGAGAACCAATGAGGTTCATTCTCATGTTATGCAGCACGTTTGAGCTTCAGCGAGAACCAATGAGGTTCATTCTCGTGTTACGCAGCACGTTTCAGCTTCAGCGCGAACCAATGAGGTTCATTCTACTGTTACGCATCACGTTTGAGCTTCAGCGAGAACCAATGAGGTTCATTCTCGTGTTATGCATCACGTTAGAGCTTCAGCAAGAACCAATGAGGTTCATTCTCGTGTTACGCATCACGTTTGAGCTTCAGCGAGAACCAATGAGGTTCATTCTCGTGTTACGCAGCACGTTAGAGCTTCAGCAAGAACAAATGAGGTTCATTCTCGTGTTACGCATCACGTTTGAGCTTCAGCGAGAACCAATGAGGTTCATTCTCGTGTTACGCAGCACGTTTGAGCTTCAGCGAGAACCAATGAGGTTCATTCTCATGTTATGCATCACGTTTGAGCTTCAGCGAGAACCAATGAGGTTCATTCTCGTGTTACGCAGCACGTTAGAGCTTCAGCAAGAACCAATGAGGTTCATTCTCGTGTTACGCATCACGTTTGAGCTTCAGCGAGAACCAATGAGGTTCATTCTCATGTTATGCATCACGTTTGAGCTTCAGCGAGAACCAATGAGGTTCATTCTCATGTTACGCATCACGTTTCAGCTTCAGCGAGAACCAATGAGGTTCATTCTCCTGTTACGCATCACGTTTCAGATTCAGCGAGAACCAATGAGGTTCATTCTCATGTTATGCATCACGTTTCAGATTCAGCGAGAACCAATGAGGTTCATTCTCGTGTTATGCATCACGTTTGAGCTTCAGCGAGAACCAATGAGGTTCATTCTCGTGTTACGCAGCACGTTAGAGCTTCAGCAAGAACCAATGAGGTTCATTCTCGTGTTACGCATCACGTTTGAGCTTCAGCGAGAACCAATGAGGTTCATTCTCGTGTTACGCAGCACGTTTGAGCTTCAGCGAGAACCAATGAGGTTCATTCTCGTGTTACGCATCACGTTTGAGCTTCAGCGAGAACCAATGAGGTTCATTCTCATGTTACGCAGCACGTTAGAGCTTCAGCGAGAACCAATGAGGTTCATTCTCGTGTTACGCAGCACGTTTGAGCTTCAGCAAGAACCAATGAGGTTCATTCTCATGTTACGCAGCACGTTTGAGCTTCAGCGAGAACCAATGAGGTTCATTCTCATGTTACGCAGCACGTTAGAGCTTCAGCGAGAACCAATGAGGTTCATTCTCGTGTTACGCAGCACGTTTGAGCTTCAGCAAGAACCAATGAGGTTCATTCTCATGTTACGCAGCACGTTTGAGCTTCAGCAAGAACCAATGAGGTTCATTCTCGTGTTACGCAGCACGTTAGAGCTTCAGCGAGAACCAATGAGGTTCATTCTCGTGTTACGCAGCACGTTTGAGCTTCAGCGAGAACCAATGAGGTTCATTCTCGTGTTACGCATCACGTTTGAGCTTCAGTAAGAACCAATGAGGTTCATTCTCGTGTTACGCATCACGTTTGAGCTTCAGCGAGAACCAATGAGGTTCATTCTCGTGTTACGCATCACGTTTGAGCTTCAGCAAGAACCAATGAGGTTCATTCTCGTGTTACACAGCACGTTTGAGCTTCAGCAAGAACCATTGAGGTTCATTCTCGTGTTACGCAGCACGTTAGAGCTTCAGCAAGAACCAATGAGGTTCATTCTCGTGTTACGCAGCACGTTTGAGCTTCAGCAAGAACCAATGAGGTTCATTCTCGTGTTACGCATCACGTTTGAGCTTCAGCGAGAACCAATGAGGTTCATTCTCGTGTTACGCATCACGTTTGAGCTTCAGCGAGAACCAATGAGGTTCATTCTCGTGTTACGCATCACGTTTGAGCTTCAGCAAGAACCAATGAGGTTCATTCTCGTGTTACGCAGCACGTTTGAGCTTCAGCAAGAACCATTGAGGTTCATTCTCATGTTACGCAGCACGTTTGAGCTTCAGCAAGAACCATTGAGGTTCATTCTCGTGTTACGCAGCACGTTAGAGCTTCAGCAAGAACCAATGAGGTTCATTCTCGTGTTACGCATCACGTTTGAGCTTCAGCAAGAACCAATGAGGTTCATTCTCGTGTTATGCATCACGTTTGAGCTTCAGCAAGAACCAATGAGGTTCATTCTCGTGTTACGCAGCACGTTTGAGCTTCAGCGAGAACCAATGAGGTTCATTCTCGTGTTACGCAGCACGTTTGAGCTTCAGCAAGAACCAATGAGGTTCATTCTCGTGTTACGCAGCACGTTTGAGCTTCAGCGAGAACCAATGAGGTTCATTCTCATGTTATGCATCACGTTTGAGCTTCAGCAAGAACCAATGAGGTTCATTCTCGTGTTACGCAGCACGTTTGAGCTTCAGCGAGAACCAATGAGGTTCATTCTCATGTTACACATCACGTTTCAGATTCAGCGAGAACCAATGAGGTTCATTCTCATGTTATGCATCACGTTTGAGCTTCAGCAAGAACCAATGAGGTTCATTCTCGTGTTACGCAGCACGTTTGAGCTTCAGCGAGAACCAATGAGGTTCATTCTCGTGTTACGCATCACGTTAGAGCTTCAGCGAGAACCAATGAGGTTCATTCTCATGTTATGCATCACGTTTGAGCTTCAGCAAGAACCAATGAGGTTCATTCTCGTGTTACGCAGCACGTTTGAGCTTCAGCGAGAACCAATGAGGTTCATTCTCGTGTTACGCATCACGTTAGAGCTTCAGCGAGAACCAATGAGGTTCATTCTCATGTTATGCATCACGTTAGAGCTTCAGCGAGAACCAATGAGGTTCATTCTCGTGTTACGCAGCATGTTTGAGCTTCAGCAAGAACCAATGAGGTTCATTCTCGTGTTATGCAGCACGTTAGAGCTTCAGCAAGAACCAATGAGGTTCATTCTCATGTTACGCATCACGTTTGAGCTTCAGCAAGAACCAATGAGGTTCATTCTCGTGTTACGCAGCACGTTTGAGCTTCAGCGAGAACCAATGAGGTTCATTCTCGTGTTACACAGCACGTTAGAGCTTCAGCGAGAACCAATGAGGTTCATTCTCGTGTTACGCAGCATGTTTGAGCTTCAGCAAGAACCAATGAGGTTCATTCTCATGTTACGCATCACGTTTCAGATTCAGCGAGAACCAATGAGGTTCATTCTCATGTTATGCATCACGTTTGAGCTTCAGCGAGAACCAATGAGGTTCATTCTCATGTTACACATCACGTTTCAAAATTTAGCGAGAACCAATGAGGTTCATTCTCATGTTATGCATCACGTTTGAGCTTCAGCAAGAACCAATGAGGTTCATTCTCGTGTTACGCAGCACGTTTGAGCTTCAGCGAGAACCAATGAGGTTCATTCTCGTGTTACGCAGCACGTTTGAGCTTCAGCGAGAACCAATGAGGTTCATTCTCGTGTTACGCATCACGTTAGAGCTTCAGCGAGAACCAATGAGGTTCATTCTCGTGTTACGCAGCACGTTTGAGCTTCAGCGAGAACCAATGAGGTTCATTCTCGTGTTACGCAGCACGTTTGAGCTTCAGCGAGAACCAATGAGGTTCATTCTCGTGTTACGCATCACGTTAGAGCTTCAGCGAGAACCAATGAGGTTCATTCTCGTGTTACACAGCACGTTAGAGCTTCAGCGAGAACCAATGAGGTTCATTCTCGTGTTACACAGCACGTTAGAGCTTCAGCGAGAACCAATGAGGTTCATTCTCGTGTTACGCAGCATGTTTGAGCTTCAGCAAGAACCAATGAGGTTCATTCTCGTGTTACGCATCACGTTTCAGATTCAGCGAGAACCAATGAGGTTCATTCTCGTGTTACACAGCACGTTAGAGCTTCAGCGAGAACCAATGAGGTTCATTCTCGTGTTACGCATCACGTTAGAGCTTCAGCGAGAACCAATGAGGTTCATTCTCGTGTTACGCAGCACGTTTGAGCTTCAGCGAGAACCAATGAGGTTCATTCTCGTGTTACGCAGCACGTTTGAGCTTCAGCGAGAACCAATGAGGTTCATTCTCGTGTTACGCATCACGTTAGAGCTTCAGCGAGAACCAATGAGGTTCATTCTCGTGTTACACAGCACGTTAGAGCTTCAGCGAGAACCAATGAGGTTCATTCTCGTGTTACACAGCACGTTAGAGCTTCAGCGAGAACCAATGAGGTTCATTCTCGTGTTACGCAGCACGTTTCAGATTCAGCGAGAACCAATGAGGTTCATTCTCGTGTTACACAGCACGTTAGAGCTTCAGCGAGAACCAATGAGGTTCATTCTCGTGTTACGCAGCATGTTTGAGCTTCAGCAAGAACCAATGAGGTTCATTCTCGTGTTACGCATCACGTTTCAGATTCAGCGAGAACCAATGAGGTTCATTCTCGTGTTACACAGCACGTTAGAGCTTCAGCGAGAACCAATGAGGTTCATTCTCGTGTTACGCAGCATGTTTGAGCTTCAGCAAGAACCAATGAGGTTCATTCTCGTGTTACGCAGCACGTTTCAGATTCAGCGAGAACCAATGAGGTTCATTCTCATGTTATGCATCACGTTTGAGCTTCAGCAAGAACCAATGAGGTTCATTCTCGTGTTACGCAGCACGTTTGAGCTTCAGCGAGAACCAATGAGGTTCATTCTCGTGTTACACAGCACGTTAGAGCTTCAGCGAGAACCAATGAGGTTCATTCTCGTGTTACGCAGCATGTTTGAGCTTCAGCAAGAACCAATGAGGTTCATTCTCCTGTTACGCAGCATGTTTGAGCTTCAGCAAGAACCATTGAGGTTCATTCTCCTGTTATGCAGCATGTTAGAGCTTCAGCGAGAACCAATGAGGTTCATTCCTCACACTTCCTGTCAAATCCAAGATGGCAGCTTGTCTCTCTGTCTGTGATTGATATTTGTTTGTTTATGGGGAAAATAGCAAATTGATCATTTTATGAGCTTTTGTACAATATAACTATAATGTAGAGTCGGTATTTGTCATACTCGATGGTTGTTTTATGACACAAATCCGTATAGTTTAAGTGGGGTCTGACATCCTCAGTGTACTGGCATTGTGCTAATCCTAGTAGTGCCGTCTGCAAATACACGGTATCCATAAAATCCCAGTCTGAACCACCAAGCTGGCACGGAAATCTACCTGGAACTGCACTGTTTTTGGAGGATCTGTTTCATGCTGACTGGTTGGTGCCGGGAGCCTACTTATCTACTGGAGCTCGAGTGCAGACGTGTCACTGAGTTTGATGGGCTTGATCTCCCTACAATGAAGGAAAGTGCTTCTTTGTTTTTACTGCTGGTTTTTAAGATATAGCTTGACGTTTTAGAGACGTCTGGTTTTGATTAAACTCTTTTACCCGCAGCATTGCTTCACTCACTGGGCTTCCTGTTTACAAGTGACAACATGTAACATCATTGGTCGCTGCAGAGAAAACAGATAACTCATATTGGACTTCTCCATTGCTGACCTGGACTGTTTTATTATTTTTGTTTTGTTTCTTAAGTAATATTTTGTCTTTACACGTCTGAGTGGTGCTACGGATATGGAGAGAAGGAAGTGGTTGCTCCTTGCCTCTCTTTGTTTTATTTTTTCATTGTCCTTATTTATCTCTGGGGATACCTATTACTGGAATGGATATTCCAGTCCAGTGTTCCCAATGTCATGTAAATCACAAAAGGGCACGTGTGCATTTGATTGTTCACTTAATGTCACATGTTGCCTATTCTTCCCTTCTGACACCGTTGACTTGGTCTGTTTGTCTAGTATCATGACGTTATGTGACAACTTTACCACTGTTTCTTGTGTGCTCCATGATGACTCCCATTTTAAAAGTAGAAGCAATGAATCGTACAAGAAATCAGTTAAGATGAAATGTCTAATTGCTTTATTACTGTTGATGTCAGGAAATGTGCAGCCAAACCCAGGCCCAGACACCCCTATAGGCTTTAACACCCCGGCAGATTTCAAAGAAAGGTCAGGTCTTGGTTTCTTTCACTTGAATGTACGCAGTCTTGTTCCTAAATTGGACATGTTGCGTATCTGGGCTCACTCTACAGATTCCGATGTAATTGTCTTGTCTGAAACCTGGTTAAGTAAATCGGTTCCAGATAAAGTAATCAATATAAGTGGTTATAATGTTTTTAGGACTGACCGCCCTAATAGAGGTGGGGGTGTAGCAATCTACATCAAAAACCAGTATCATGTTAATGTATTGCGGTCAATATCACTAGTTAAACAGTTTGAATTTTTAGCATTGGAGCTTGAAATCTCTAAATCACTTTGTATAACGGTTATTGGTTGTTACAGGACTCCTTCAGCTGTTAACGGTGCTCTGCCCTCCTTAATGCAACTCCTTTCGGATTTTAACTCTAAGGAATTAGTAGCCTTCGGAGACCTAAATTGGAATTGGTTACAACCAATATCTGATGACTTTAGAGCTAATTGTGATTCACTAAATCTCTTCCAGATTGTTGACAGTCCCACACGGCCAAACTTTAAAAACCCGGAAAAATCATCTCTATTAGATGTAATTTTAACTAACGTTCCTCATAAGTACTCCACTGCTTCCATATTTGCAAACGACATCAGTGACCACTGTGTCATAGCTACAGTTAGAAATACTAAAATATCTAAAACCAAACCATGTATTATAGTCAAGCGAAATATGAAGCACTTCTCAGAACAAGACTTTCTCCATGATTTATCTAATTTTGACTGGGAAAAAATTTATAACAGTGCAGATGTTGATAGTGCCTGGAACCTCTTTCATGAAGGCTTTGTAAATATAATAAATAAGTACGCTCCACTAAAGAAATACAGAGTTAAAGGCCGAAACAATGCTTGGTTTTCTCTGGATTTAGCAAATATCCTCCATGACCGCAATGTGGCATGGGCAAAAGCCAGAAAATCTAATGAGAACTCTGACTGGCTGGTTTTCAGGCAGCTGCGCAATGCATGTACTCTCAAAATTAGAAAAGCCAAAGCTGATCATTTTCTTTCTCAAACCACTCATAACCTGAATAACCCATCAAAATTTTGGAAAACTATCAAATCATTATCAGAAAACAGTAAAGGTCAGGAGCTTCCTTCAAGCGTTGTGATAGACTCTAAAACAATTACTGACAAAACCAAAATTCTTGATTGTTTCAATGAACATTTCATAGCCTCAGGATTTTTATTTGAGTCACTAAATACTCAACATAAGTGTTCCCCTATAGTGGAGACTGTTGGTTGCGAACCTTCTACTCAGTGTTTTAGTTTTAGTCCTATTACAGTTTCAGATGTAGATAAAGCCCTCAAACATTTGGACACAACAAAATCTGCAGGCCCTGACAAATTGGATCCTTACTTTTTAAAGTTAGCAGCTAATTTTATTTCCGTGCCTTTAACTAATATTTTTAATCGGTGCTTGAACACAAATGTCATTCTGTCCATCTGGAAATCAGCTTTTGTGGTTCCCCTGTTAAAAGGTGGTGACCCTGCTATATTAAATAACTATAGACCGATCTCTAAATTGTCTGTCCTGGCCAAGGTCTTAGAGTCTCTTGTCAGTGATCAATTAAAGATTTTTTTAGACAGTAAAAATGTTCTATCTGACTTTCAATCCGGTTTTAGAAAAAGGCATAGTACAACATCTGCAGCTCTTAAAGTTTTAAATGACTTAATTGAATCCATAGACAAAAAGCAGCATTGTGCAGCCCTTTTTATTGACCTTTCTAAGGCTTTTGATACAGTGGACCACACAGTGCTTAAGCACAGACTGTGGAGGGCTGGACTTTCAGAACAAACTGTAAGTTGGTTTGTTAATTACCTTACAGACAGAACTCAGTGTGTGCAGGCGGAGGGAAACACCTCTAGCTATCTCAAAATAACAAAAGGCGTGCCACAGGGATCAGTGCTGGGTCCACTGCTTTTCATCCTATATATAAATGACATAAATCATAACATATCGAAAGGAAGTTTTCATTTTTATGCAGATGACACTGTACTGTATTGCACAGCACCTACAGCAGTCCAGGCCCTCCTCCAATTACAAATTGATTTTAATATGCTTCAACAGAACATTTATGATCTGAAACTTGTTTTAAATGCTGAAAAAACAAAACTAATGCTATTTTCAAATTCAAAATCCAAATTAAATCTGCCTTCAATCATCACTTCTCAGGGTAAGAAGATTGAATGTGTTTCTAAATACAGATATCTCGGTATTTTAATAGATGAATCTCTTTCTTTTACTTCTCATATTCAGCAGCTGTCAAAAAGATTAAAACTTAAACTAGGGTTTTATTTTAGAATCAAATCCTGTCTCTCATTCGAATCTAAAAAGAGGTTAGTTGCTGGTACTTTTATGTCTATTATTGATTATGGTGATGTTTTATATATGCATGCTTCGTCTCAAAGTTTACATGCACTGGACACTATATACCATGGAGCTTTGAGGTTCATCACTGGTCTTAAAGTCCTCACTCACCACTGTGAACTGTATGAACGTGTTGGATGGTCTTCTCTGTCAACACGGAGACTTCAACACTGGTATGTTTTTATATATAAGGCTATCTTAGGTCTTCTTCCATCCTACCTTCTGACCTACATCAGTGTAAAAAATATTGGGACTTACAATCTTCGGTCCCAGGATCTTGTCCTTCTGTCTGTACCAAATGTTAGAACTGAGCTGGGGAAAAAGGCGTTTAACTTTGCTGCTCCCTCTGCATGGAACAAGTTACAGAAAAATTTGAAACTTAATAAGCTTGTCTCATTGGTTACTTTTAAGAGGATATTAACTGACTTGGAAGCAGCCACATCTGGCTGTAGTTGTTCTGCATGATATGCTAAGGATTTGTGGTTGATGTATCTGCTATTTTAGTTGTTTTATGTTATTGTGTATTCTGTGTTGTATGTATGGTTGTACTGCTGCCTATCTTGGCCAGGACACTCTTGAAAAAGAGATTTTTAATCTCAACGAGTACTTTCCTGGTTAAATAAAGGTATAATAATAATAATAAAATAATAAAATTCTCATGTTATGCAGCATGTTAGAGCTTCAGCAAGAACCAATGAGGTTCATTCTCCTGTCACGCAGCATGTTTGAGCTTCAGCAAGAACCAATGAGGTTCATTCTCCTGTTACGCAGCATGTTAGAGCTTTAGCAAGAACCAATGAGGTTCATTCTCCTGTTACGCAGCACGTTAGAGCTTCAGCAAGAACCAATGATGTTCATTCTCGTGTTACGCAGCACGTTAGAGCTTCAGCAAGAACCAATGAGGTTCATTCTCCTGTTACGCAGCATGTTAGAGCTTCAGCAAGAACCAATGAGGTTCATTCTCCTGTTACGCAGCACGTTTGAGCTTCAGCAAGAACCAATGAGGTTCATTCTCATGTTATGCAGCACGTTAGAGCTTCAGCAAGAACCAATGAGGTTCATTCTCATGTTATGCAGCACTTTAGAGCTTCAGCAAGAACCAATGAGGTTCATTCTCATGTTATGCATCACGTTTGAGCTTCAGTAAGAACCATTGTGGTTAATAAAAGACTAAATTAAATCTGTTCATCATATAAAGTGATTGTGTCTCTTCAGAAAATTTTGACTAAACCGCTCAATTCATATGGATTAGTTTTACGATATCTTTATGAACTTTTTGAAGCGTCAAAATGGAAGTTGCATGGCTATCAACGGGGGGAGAGAAATCTGAAATGAAAATTATGGATTTGGAACGACATGAGGGTGGGACATTTTTGGGTGAACTAACTCTAAGTTTATTTTTCAAACCCCATTAGCAGATATGTTTTAGGGCTTGGTGCTTTGAAACAATCTGTATAATAATATAAAGCACTATAGAAATAAGGCTGACTTGACCTGCTCGTCCTTGGTGTCGTAGGTGACGAAGGCATCGTAGAGGCAGCTGTCAGAGCTCAGGTGCTGATACCCAGTGAATCTGGCTTTCAAATAGTAGAATAAATAGGAGACGTCCCAGTAGAAAAGGTGCATAGCGACAGCCACAAAAGTGGTGCATATAATGCACACCATGGAGAGGAAGTACGCCACAAAGGTCAATTGGTCATCGATGCATTCTTTAATGTCAAATTTTATTACAGGAACACCTTTTCTCTCTTCTGGCATGGCGCACGTCACTCCGGTCACCAATCGAGGGATTTTCACATTGGTCTTATAAATCCACAGAATGAATTCAAGTAGGTTGCATGTGCAGTGGAACGGGTTGCCGCTGAGCCACAGCGTCTTCAGGTAATTCCCGGTTCCAGGTGGAAACGTGGACTGGTTGACAGTTATGAGCTTGTTGTGACTGAGATCAAGCTCCTTAAGGTTTACCGCTCCCTTTAGAAATCCACCGGAGAGCTTAGATATTTGGTTACGCTGGAGATCGAGGAACTGTAAAGAGGGAACATCAACTGACAAATTACTTGATATTTGAAAGATCTTGTTGTTATTTAAAATGAGCTCTCGGAGATCTGGGAAATGTCTCAGCATTGTCCAGTTCAAGTTTACCAGTCCATTGTGGCTTAATCGCAACCTCTGAATGCTTCTGGGAAGAAGCGTATAAACTCTATTAGGGATTCTCTCAATACTGTTGTAGGCTATATCGAGATAAGTCAGATTGGTCAAGTTTGCAAAAAGCCTATAGTAGGATCTGTCATTTTCCCTCCACATCTTGCCAAGACTATTGTACTGGAATTGCAGCTCTTGAAGAGATGCGCTTGAGATGGTTTTGGTGGTTAATGTTTTGATTTTATTGGAGCTCATGTTCAACACCTTCAAAGAGGGCAAATATTGGATGAAATTCAAATTGTGCGTCACGCCTGGCACAGTGAAATAATGGTCATTGTAACTAAGGTCCAGCACCTCAAGACTCTGTAACTCTTGGAAGGCGTGATCGTACGCCAGATCAATTTTGTTGTAGGACAAATCTAGGTATTTGAGACCTGGAAGCAATGTGAAGTCAGATCCATTCGGAGCTGTGGCAAAGCCATTCATGGAGAGATTGAGGCAAGATATGTTCCCGTAACTCTCAAACTGTTGCGGAGAAATTAGGAATAGGTTATTTCGACTGAGATCCAAAACTCGGCCGGTAGCGTAGCACTCTGGCTTCACAAGAAATTTTGGAACATCGTAAGAATGATCTTTAGGGGTAGGTTCTGACCCCGAGAGGAATGGGGATTTCAAACCAACGCCTGCATCTTTTCCCAAGTCTCTATTTATGATCACCGGGTAAAATCTGTTTTCCGAAAGATAGAGCAGTTTCACGTGTTGTAATTTTTCAAATATTTTCAAGTCTGCACGCACAATGAAGTTTATTCCTACATCCAGCACAGAGAGATTTTGTAAGCCATACAGAGAGCGGAAGGTCTTGTCTGTGATTTCTCGAAACACCAAACCTCGAATGTGCAACTTCCTTAGAGAGGTCAAGTTTGCGAAGCTGGGCGATAGTTCAACCGTGTCCGGGTATTTCTTAAGGGCATAGTTAAATGAAAGATCGAGTTTGGTTAGCAGTGGCAGATTACTCAAAAAAACATTCGCTACAACAGCTTGGGACAAAAAATTGAATGACAGGTTGAGCTCCTCAAGCTTCGAAATGTTGGCGAGCCAACTGGGATCTATGGATGTGATTGAATTCCCTGCGAGGTACAGAATCCGCAGCTTTCCAAGGTTGGAAAAAGCTTGTGGATGGATTTTAATAGAACCTTCTTTACAAGGAACACATGGATACGGGGCATTATAACACCGTGGACAGTTTCCTTGGATCTTTAGACATGTCAGATTGTCGAGTCCTTGGAAATCATGCTCTCCGACATTCTCAATTCTGTTTGAATCGAGCTCAAGAGTCGTTAAAGACCCCGGTAATCCTCTGGGCACTTGAGTTAGGTTGTTGTACGACAAAGTAAGATCTTTCAATCTCGTCAGGACTGAGAAACTTCCGTCTTCTACACGATAATCTCTTGAGCAAGGATTCCAGTAGTAGCAGTTTTTCGAAAGATGAAGACGTGACAGATTTGGCACATGCACAAAGGATGTCGAGTTTAACGAGGTGATCTTGTTCACTTCAAGCGATAGTACCAACAGGTTTTTTGGAAGTTTTGGTACGTACTTTAGACTGCCGCCGTTAAGCTCCAGTTTACGTAACTTGGTCAAATTCAAAAACTCCTTGTCAGCGATAACAACCTTACCATTATCATCCACCCAGTTCAGATTTAAAAAGGTCAGATTCGCCAGGTGTCGGAAAACTCCCGATGTTAAGTTCTTGATCTTGTTCTCCGATAGGTCAAGGCTGGTGGCGTTTCTTACGAGCGCTGGCACATCTTTGAGGCGACGTCCACGACAGTTCACCACAATCGTCATCTCAGTTTTGTTCTCATGTATATCGCAGGGTTGAGTCTTCAGGGTCCTCACGTCCATTTGGCACAAGGTAAGTGAGATCTTCAATGTCATAAAAAGCCAGACTAATTTTATCGCCTGTGGGAATATGAAACAAAGAGCTGTTAAACGACATTGCGCAAAGACTAAAACATTGTTAACACTTTTACAATAAGGTTCCATTAGTTAACATGACTACAATGCAAAATGAAAAATGATTATTAGATACATATTTACTGATACTGTGTACATAAGCAGCCTTCTATCAGGAAGCTCTCAATCACAATAAGATTCTGATCTACAGGTAAAATAAAATCGGAAACACTTTACAATAAGGTTCCATTAGTTAACATGAGTTAATGTATTAACTAACAATGAGCAATACATTTGTTACAGTATTTATTAATCTTTGTTAATAAAAATCCAGCTGTTCATTGATTGTTCATGTTAGTTCACAGTGCATTAACTAATGTTAACAAATATAACCTTTGATTTTAATAACGTATTAGTAAATGTTGAAATTAATATGAAGTAAGATTAATAAATGCTGTAGAAGTATTGTTCATTCTTAGTTCAAGTACTTGACATCTTAATTAATTAACCTTATTGTAAATGTTATCATAAAATATATCATAAAGACTCTATAGATTTGTAATCTATAGGTAAAATAAATCTCTAACATTCTTAAATTAAGATACATTTGCAGGAGAAGCAAAATGAATTTTAGTCTTTTTTACTAAAAATAATCTTGTTTTCCCTTTGAATTAAGTTTATTTTTCTGACTCCACTGGCAGATATTTGTTATCGTTTTAAGCATAAACTCACTTCATTTTGATTGTTGTTTTTTTCTAATAACTTCATTCGTTTTGCTTCTCAAGTAAATGTATCTTGATTTAAAAATTGAAAACGAGACCGAGGAAGAACATTTTTGCAATTTATCAATGAAAAATACTTGATTTATTAATCTTATGTTAATTTCAACATTTATTAATATTATAAAAATAAAACGTTCTGTTGATATTACTTAATGGAGCTGAGCTAACATTAACTATGAACAGTTATATTTTTATTAGCTAATATTAATGATTAATTATTAATAAATATTATTGCTACAGTATTACAGTTTACTGTTACAGTACTAATAGCAGATCATGCACTTATTTCAAACATTTCAGCATATACAGGTGCTGGTCATAAAATTAGAATATCATCAAAAAGTTGATTTATTTCAAGAATTCAACTTAACAGGTGGAACTAATATATTATATAGACTCATTACATGCAAAGTGAGATATTTCAAGCCTTTATTTGTTATAATTTTGATGATTATGGCTTACAGCTTATGAAACCCACGAATTCAAAATCCCAGAAAATTAGAATATTACATGAAATCACACAGTAATTACACAGTGATACCATGGTCATTGAACCAGGTTTTGGTTATTTTGGCAGTGTGGGCAGGTGCAAATCCTGCTGGAAAATGAAGGAAGCATCTCCATAAAGCTTGTCTGCTGAAGGAAGCATGAAGTGCTCTGGACATGTCCTGGTAGACGGCTGCGTTGAGTGGACAGCACAGTGGACCAACACCAGCCGATGACATGGCTCCCCAAACCAACACAGACTGTGGAAACTTCACACTGGACTTCAAGCATCTTGGAGTGTGTGCCTCTCCATTATTCCTCCAGACTCTGGGACCTTGGTTTCCACATGAGATGCACAATTTGCTCTCATCAGAAAAGAGGACTTTGGTCCAGTGGTGGCTCCAGAGATTTTCTGTTGCAGGTGCTATGGGGATGCTCAACACTTAAGAGAAGGTGCTTTGAATTTTGCGGTGTCGTTATGGAGTCGCATTGGACCTCCCTTGGTATAAATATACACATGCGTACACGCGTATTTAATTCATTCCGCGACTATAGGTATATATATATATATACATGTAAATATATAAGTATTCAACGCAAGGGCTATAGACACAACATACATAAGCCTGCCAATGTAAACCTCTGAAAATATTATTTCACACAATTATGTCACAGTGGAGCCCTGAATACAACGGAGCAGCAAACAGCAGCAACAGAAGGCAACAGACACACGCTTCGGCCTAAAATGCTCAGATCATGAAATCACACAGCCAGTTACCAACACACTAGTCTAATGATGAATCAGCAGTGTTCCTATTGTTGGAGCATCATATATGTAACTATGAAGAGCCAAGATATGTGCTTCAACCACCAAATTAATTAAATATTTAACAGCCAACAGAGGGGGAAATCAAGCACTTACCATAGATGTCTTCACAACAAAACAATACGTCTGTTGCTGTGATTGAGTGCGAAGGCATCAATGATGTTATCGCAGTCAAGGGTCCTTGTTCTCTCCGTGTTTATAGGCAAAAGTGCCAGATTACTCGTCCTAGCGTCTCCACTGCTGTTCCTCGGGTAGTTTTTTACACGGCCCAGGCAAGAAAAACTGCGTTCACAGCTCACTGATGTGACAGGAAGTGTCAGGGCTATGCATATTAATGTGTACAGGTCTATAAATGCATCTTTATATGGCCGAATTAAGGATAGGAACTCCTGTGTGCTGTGGATGGCATGTCCCTGTTCTTCCTTCCTTTGTAGAAGCCGCCGCACCTGGTAGAGCTCTGCTGACAGGTTTTCCTCACTGACACCATAGTGTCGGGCCATGGGCAGCAGAAGTTGTTTGTCCAAAAACGATGTGTGTTTTGGCCTGAGAGTTGGCACACTTCTCAGTACATCATTTGCCTCTGTTGAAAAGCGCCGTTTCATTTCCACCATCAACCTGTCTATAACTGGATTGAAAGAGTGCGTTTTCATTCCATCAGTGTTGTCCGTCTGTGTTCTCTCTATCGGGGCCTCCACAATAAAATCTTCCAGGTGTCGAGTTTTCTGGGTCTGCCTTTTCTCGCATGAAGTATGTGTTGTGCCTGTGTTTGCACACAGAGTCTCTGCTTGTTGTTGGATTTCTTTCCACTTAGTGTCTGTGCGCTTTTCTGATAGAGCATTAAAGGGATAGTTCACCCAAAAATGAAAATTCGGTCATCATTTACTCACCCTCAAGTTGTTCCAAACCTGTATGAGTTTCTTTGTTCTGCTGAACACAAAGGAAGATATTTGGAAGAATGTTTTAATCAAACAGATCTCGGTCCCCATTGACTTCCATAGTAGGAAAAAATATATACTATGGTAGTCAATGGGGACCGAGATCTGTTCGGTTACAAACATTCTTCCAAATATCTTCCTTTGTGTTCAGCAGAACAAAGAAACTCATACAGGTTTGGAACAACTTGAGGGTGAGTAAATGATGACAGAATTTTCATTTTTGGGTGAACTATCCCTTTAAGTACAGACTCGGCCAAATCCTCTGCCGCAACGAGGTCAAAATTGGGGGCCTGTAGCTGATCTGACATGAACTTTGTTGTTCTAAATAAATCCTCAAGCATGATGAGATGCAAAACAAACTTCTCATCGATGATGGCACTGATGGCTCTTGCCTCTGCCCTCCGATGTGGGTGTGACTGAGTGATGACATCACACAGGGTGGCTCGGATAGCGGGGAGAGTTTTCTTGACGGCGCAGATCGCATTATAATGGCAACCCCAGAAAGTATCGCACAGTCTCTTGAGTTCCACTGGTTGTGCTGTCGGGTCGAGCTCTTTTTGTTTTCTCATGAATAGATCGTGCACCACGGATCCACAAAAAAACTTGTAGAGCATTTGTATTGTCTCAAAAAACTCTGCTGCAGCGCTGACATTATGTACACAGTCCACTAACACTAAATTCAGCTTGTGTGCATGGCAATGTATATAGATGGCTTGCGGCACCTCCTTTCTGAATTTTTCCTGCACACCATTATTACATCCTGACATCACAGATGCTCCGTCGTAGCATTGACCGACACAGCGACGTATATATCAATATTATAACAGATAACAGAAATCTGCTCCTTTTTACTAATATCTTTACTCTCATCCACCAAAACAGCAAAGCACTCGGCATCTCTTACCTCATCACTTATCTTCTTTCTTATCATTTCTGCCATTACAGCAAATATCTCATTTTGAATATCATGGTGAGTGTATTTAGCGTTTGATGGGTTGGTAGCTAACTTCTTGTCCACTGTTGGATCAAACTTAGCAATAACATGCAGCAGCTCACGAAAGTTTCCCAAGTTGTGTGACTCCTCACCCTCTCTGTGACCTCTCTGTGCGATCCCCTGGCAGGCTGTGAAGGGCAGGCTCTCCACCACAGCTTTCATGTATTTTCTGTTCTTCATAGCTAACGCAGAATGTCCCTTATCAAGCAGGATTGCTATTTTAGATCCGCTTGTCTCTTTTTGCTTGTACTCATTCCATCCTTCCATAGCAAATTTGTACCCCATACTTTCATGATTCTGACTTGCTGTTTCGAATGCGCATGCGTCGCGTCTGAACGCGTTGTTGTCTTTGGAGCTCCATCGATTGATTTATAATTCTTGGATTTCTCTTTAAACTCACTTACAACGAACATTTTCTATTTTTCCTCACCTCATAGTTACAACGCGGACTGTTGAGCAGACGCGTCTCAAGCCTATTAGTGATCCAACGCTGGATACTCTTACAGGTTACGTCCGTGGATCACGGCTGAACGCGTCTTCTCCACACTCATTTATAAACAAACATTTTTTTTCGCCTATCGTGCGTCTACTCCACACCCGTACCACTAAAAAGACGGATTATATCCGAGACTTAAGCCATAAATTAGTATTAATATTGATAGCATCACTGGTAGCGTCGTTGCTAACTTAACTTACTGTCCATCTGTTAAAATGGCGAATATATCAGATGTAAGTAGTCTACCTTTTGGTGCAGGTGAGGATACATTTGAGCTACACGCGGTACAGTCTGAGCTGGAAGCTGTTGAGAAACAGATCCACGACCTTTTAGTGAGACAGGCCGAGCTGATAGATCGGCGGTTAGCTCTTGAAACATCACGCGCCGATGCACACAAATCAGTGATTAACGTTACTAACCCGCTGACTCCGACCTCGTCTACTCCGTGCGTTACTCAGCATGGGTCACGAGCGTCGAGGCCGCGATCAGCTATGGTCTCGTTTACGCCGGCTCCAACATGCCACCACGAAGCCTGGATATTTACGCAGCGGAAGACGCGAGTCAGGTCTAGACCAAGAAAACTCTCTCCGACCCTCCCGGTTTTTGAGATATCCACACAAAACCGCTTCTCCCCTCTTCGCGAAACAGAACGCGATGCTGTGATCATCGGTGATTCCATCGTTCGACACGTACACGCTACGTTAAATAAAAGTAAGGTGCATAGTCACTGCTTTCCTGGTGCTCATGTTTCTGAAATCGCTGCTCACGTTCCCGAGATTCTGAACGAGCGCGTCGGAACTGTGGTCCTGCACGCGGGAGGGGCCGACATCAGGCTGCGACAGACAGAGGTTCTGAAGAAAGACTTCAGGAATCTGATCGATACGGTACGCAGCACATCGCCTGATATAACGATCATTGTGTCAGGACCGCTTCCCACGTACCGACTAGGTCATGAAAAGTTTAGTAGATTATTCGCGCTAAATGAATGGTTAATATGCAATGAGCAGAAACTGCTCTTTGTAAATAATTGGAATCTGTTTTGGGAGCGTCCTAGGCTTTACCGTGCTGATGGCTTACACCCAAGCAGATTCGGATCGGATCTTCTGTCAGATAACATCTCCAAAATGTTAAATACCTTTTGACTAGTAACCAAAAGTCCAAATCATAGTCTCTGCTGCACCAAATTAACTGATATAAATAGTGTAGAACATTGCATAGAAACTGTGTCTATTCCTCGTTTAGTGAGATCAAATAATAAATCTACTGCAGGATCTAGAAAAAATCTAATTGTTATTAAACCAGAAAATGTTGCTATTAGTAACCAAAAACAATTTCTAAAGCTAGGTCTTCTAAACATTAGATCACTCACACCTAAGGCAGTTATTGTAAATGAAATAGTCACAGATAATAGCTTCGATGTACTTTGCCTTACTGAAACTTGGCTTAAACCTAATGATTATTTCGGTCTAAATGAGTCTACTCCATTAGGATACTCCTATAAGCACGAGCCCCGTCTGATTGGTCGTGGCGGTGGTGTTGCAGCGGTCTATAGAGATATTCTCAATGTTACTCAGAAAACGGGTTATAAGTTTATTTCGTTTGAAATACTTGTACTAAATGTTACGCTCTTAGATGTTAGAAAAAAATCCATATTATCTCTAGCCTTGGCTACCGTATATAGACCGCCTGGGCCTTACGCTGATTTCCTAAAAGAGTTTGCAGATTTTCTCTCAGATCTATTGGTCAATGTAGATAAAGCATTAATTGTTGGAGATTTTAACATACACGTAGATAATTCAAATGATGCGTTAGGGGCTGCCTTTATAGATTTATTAAATTCCTTTGTGGTCAAACAAAACGTCACCGGACCAACTCATCGTCTTAATCACACACTCGATTTAATTATATCATATGGATCCGATCCAACCGATATAGATATCATTCCACAAAGTGATGATGTCACTGACCATTACTTGGTAACTTGCATATTACGTACTGCTGTAATATGTCATGCGGCGCCGCGTTATCGACCAGGCAGAACAATCCTTCCATCCACCATAGATAATTTCTCAAATTGCTTATCTAATCCGTCTCAGCTGCTGCCTGAACCCAAACAAACAGATGAACTAGAAGAACTAACTAGCACTATGAGCACCATTCTCTCTAGAACATTGGATGTTGTAGATTAAAAAAGGTCAGAGAGAAAATTAAAGCACCATGGTACAATAATACTACGCATGTTCTAAAGAGAGAAACCCGTAATTTAGAGCGTAAATGGAAACAAACTAATTTAGAGGTCTTTAGAATCGCGTGGAAAGACAGTATGTCACGTTATAAAAAGGCCCTAAAAGCGGCCAGGGCTGAGCATCTCCGCAAACTAATAGAAAACAACCAAAACAATCCTAGGTTTTTATTTAACACCGTGGCTAGACTAACAAATAAACAGACGTCACCCGAACAAAATATCCCGTTACAGTTTAATAGTAATGATTTCATGAACTTCTTCACTGAGAAAATAGAAAACATCAGAACCACAATTGTAAACGTTCAATCCTCAATCGCGCCTTATAATTCAGCCTCAATTATCACCCCGCAAGAACAATTACAGTGCTTTACAACTATAGAACAAAAAGAGTTAAATAAACGTATCACTTCATCTAAAACAACAACATGTTTATTAGATCCTATACCAACTAAACTACTGAAGGAAGTGTTACCTGTAGTGGAAGAGCCTCTCCTCAATATTATTAACTCGTCTTTATCTTTAGGTCATGTTCCAAGAACATTTAAACTGGCAGTTATAAAACCTCTCATTAAGAAACCACAATTAGATCATAATAATCTAGCAAATTATAGACCCATTTCAAATCTACCTTTTATGTCTAAAATACTAGAAAAAGTTGTGTCCACTCAACTGGGCTCTTTCTTGCAAGAAAATGATATCTATGAAAAGTTTCAGTCTGGATTCAGGCCGCATCATAGCACTGAAACTGCGCTCGTTAAAATCACAAATGATTTACTCTTAGCTTCTGACCAAGGCTGCATCTCAATACTAGTTTTACTTGATCTAAGTGCTGCGTTCGATACTATAGATCACACAATACTCTTAGATCGACTACAAAATTATACTGGTGTTCAAGGACAAGCATTAAGCTGGTTTAGATCATACTTATCTGACCGCTACCATTTTGTCTATTTAAATGGAGAAAAATCGATCATAACTCCAGTAAACTATGGAGTGCCACAGGGATCTGTGTTGGGCCCTCTGTTATTCTCAATATATATGATGCCACTTGGAAATATTATAAGGAAACATGGAATTAGTTTCCATTGTTATGCTGATGACACTCAAATATATATTTCATCACGGCCGGATGAAAACGCTAAATTATCCAAATTGACAGAGTGTGTTAAAGATATAAAAGATTGGATGACGCGTAATTTTCTTTTATTAAATCCAGACAAGACAGAGGTACTACTTATCGGTTCAAAAAACCGCCCACAGAACCTCTCACAATACAACTTTGACATCGTAGGATGTCCTGTTACTTTATCCTCTACAGTAAAAGACCTGGGTGTTATACTCGATTGTAACCTGTCTTTTGAAAATCATATTTCGTATGTTACAAAAACAGCCTTTTTCCACCTTAGAAACATTGCTAAGCTACGTAATATGCTATCAGTTTCTGATGCAGAAAAGTTAGTTCATGCATTCATGACCTCGAGACTAGATTACTGTAATGCTTTATTAGCCGGTTGTCCTGCATCCTCAATAAACAAGCTACAGTTAGTCCAAAATGCAGCTGCTAGAGTTCTTACTAGATCAAGAAAATATGATCATATAACACCGATTTTATCATCACTACATTGGCTACCTATAAAGTTCCGTATTAATTATAAGGTATTGCTACTGACTTATAAAGCCCTAAACGGCTTAGCTCCAGTCTATTTAACGGATCTTCTATCACCCTATAATCCATCGCGCTCTTTAAGATCAATAAATTCAAGGCTTTTGGTCATACCTAGGATATCCAGATCAACCAAAGGAGGGAGAGCATTTTCACATTTGGCTCCAAAACTCTGGAATAGCCTTCCTGATACTGTTCGTTGCTCGGACTCACTCTCCCAGTTTAAAACTAGATTAAAGACGCATCTTTTCAGCCAGGCATTCATATAATATTGTTAATCTCACAGTTTCAAACTACAATCCGGCCTCTAGTTCATAAATGCCAGAGGAGAACTGGCCCCCGACTGAGCCTGGGTTCTCCCAAGGTTTTTTTTCTCCATTAGGTCACCTGATGAGTTTTAGGACACCATTAGGTCACTTGATGGAGTTTTTCGGTTCCTTGCCACTGTTGCCTTTGGCTTGCTCAGTTGGGGATATTTTGGGGATATTTAATTTTATTCTATCAATCAATAAATTCCACTAGAAACAAACTTTGTTGTATTATTATTTTTTTAATACTGTGAAGCTGCTTTGATACAATCTGTATTGTGAAAAGATACAAATATACTTGATTTGATTTGATTTGATTTGATGGCTCTTCAGAGATGCTGATGCTTTCCGCCAGTTGTTAAATCCATTGCTGCTGCTGGTAAATGTTGGCTCTACATGAAATCCGTGCCCTCGTTTCAGAAAATGCCTACATGCAAAACAAAATGCGGCATCTTTGACCACGCTGTATTCCAGCCATGAATATTGATCCATCCAACTTTTGTTAAAACTTCTCTGCTGATTCCCAAATTGCCGTGTGGGGTATTTTTGAAGGACTGGCCTTCTTGGGCCCTCTTGAGGATGGTTGCTAATATCAGCTGCAGCACAAACCGTAACGTTAGCATCCTCAATGGAAACCGCCGCCGGCGATTCTCCTCCGTCTTCAAGTTCATCCCCAGGATTGTCTTGTTCCTGAGGCTCTGTGACTACGAGTGTTGTGTCTGCACCTTCACAGTCTCGTTTCTCGTTTCTTGTTTCAGGATGTGACTCAGAACGTGGACGTTTAGGGAGCAAAAAACGATCCATTTTGGTGTATTTTACTTTGCTAAAACTCGCTATCAAAAACAAGCTGAAATGCGTTAAGGTCAAAGGTTCGCCGGGCGCTGCGCCCATTGGCCAAAGAAGATCACCTGTTTGGGCCTCATGTTATTTTAGAATAAAATATATGTTTTTTTAAATTATTATTTAATTCCTATTTTAAAAACATGAAAAAGAATATTCAAACATAAAATTCAAATATAAATATAAAAAATTACAGACATTTCTTGGGGGTGCTGGGCAGGTGCTATGGCTATTATAGGGGGAGCTGCAGCACCACCTAGCCCCCCCCTGGCGCCGCCACTGCTTTGGTCCACTCTGCTTTATTAAATCCAGAGTCAACGCAGCCGTCTACCAGGACATTTCCAGAGCACTTCATGCTTCCCTTATTTTCCAGCAGGATTTGCACCTGCCCACACTGCCAAAAAAACCTGGTTCAGTGACCATGGTATCACTGTGTAATTACTGTGTGATTTCATGTAATATTCTAATTTTCTGGGATTTTGATTTTGTGGGTTTCATAATCATCAAAATTATAACAAATAAAGGCTTAAAATATCTCACTTTGCATGTAATGAGTCTATATAATATATTAGTTTCACCTGTTAAGTTGAATTCTTGAAATAAATCAACGTTTTGATGATATTCTAATTTTATGACCAGCACCTGTATATTTTTTTTATTGTGTTAGTACAATTACACAAAATCACAAAGTCTCTTTTTCACTTCACAAAAAAGTGTTTAATCTATATCAATGTTTCATTCATTCATAAAGTGATGGAAACGGTTAAATCATCATCAACATTATGCCTTTCATAAAGCTCTTACTGTCAAACTTTTGATTTGCGTCTGAACTGAACTTAGTGGTTAATCAATTATTAATTTCGGTACATCTGTAGATTTCTGTAGATATTGATTCTATAGACATAGTTTCTATAGAACATGTTTGCTTTACACTTTTTACATAAGTGATTATCTTAGATTTTAACCACTACTATGTTCAAGTGCGTTAGTGAGTGTGTGCAAGTGTGTGTGTGTGTGTTTGTGTGTGCACTGTAAAAAATTAATCATGGGTCTTGTAATTTTCCTTAAATAAATGAAGGTGATAATTAAAAATATTGTGTATATTTTATGAAGAAAATTGTTGTTCAGAGAAAATTTTGAAAATTTCACTAATAAAACCAAGAGATACATTTTCTTAATTTTTAAGAATTTTTTTAAAATGTTCTTTTTTAAGGATAAGCATTTTTGAGGCTTGAATTGAGGAACCAATTAAGCTGATCAAATTAAGGAAAAGGCTACCTATTTATATAAGAGAATTAGTTCAATTATGCTGTTTTATTTAGAAACACCATTGTTAGTTCCCAGCATGCTTTGCACATGGCTGGAAATGAAGAGTAAATATTGAAATCCAGTTATTTTACGTGTTTTTGAATAAAGGGAAACATCTGTTAATGTTTAATGATCAGTTATGTTTGACATTTGAAAAGGTTTCTGTTATGTTGAAGCTTTGATCGTTACCATTGAGCAGAAGAGGAGGGCTTATGGTTAGATTGTGAATAACTGCATCTATTAATATTCTGAAACATGTTGCTTTGATTATTGAGCAATAACTTTCAGTAACAAGTTTGTTGCTGTGCTAGTAGCATATCGTCTTTATAATCATACAATATAACTCAAATATAAACAGTTGATTTCCATTCACTCTAATTCACACGCTTTTGAAAAACTTAAAATAAAAAAGCATATTTCACTAAAAATATTAAATTCATTGTGTCATAGACTAAATAATTTAGGGGACTTTACATGATGTATACTTGTGAAAATTGTATCAAAGCGGAAAAAACCCAAAACTGTAACAAACTGCCAGTTAATGCATTAATTGACAATAACTAATGGAACCTTTTTGTAAAGTGTCACCAAAACATTATTCCTTATTAAAGCAATGCATTTTATATGTGCAAACAACAGCATTTGCAATAAAAAAAAATAAAAAAATTATTGTCTCGTTAAAACCAAAAATCACCCTAACATCAAGTTATACAAGATTCAACTCATTTAAGTCAGTTTAATGTAATTTAAATTGATATAACTTAAACATCCAAGTTGATTGTACTTAAATGCATGAGAGCGACTTTTTTACAGTGTACATACAATAAATGCTACTAATAATAATTGTATAAATAGAGTTTCTTACCATGGTAGCAATGTCCCTGTGCAGCCAATGCAATGCTTCAACCCCAAATAAGCGAATAAGAGATGGTGGTTCACACAGTTGCATTTAGGAAACAGGAAGTTTTGGTTTAACTGTTAAACTATTTTAACACTAATAGACCTCTAAACGCCGCGTGTCATTGCCAGCTGCCAGTCCGCCGACTGATATAAACCGCTCCGTTTCTGTGTAATCACCACAGTCAGAATTGTTTGATGAGAGTCATTTGTTTGATGTCTTATTGGTCTTACTGGTCAGTGTGAATCAGTGCAGCCATTATAAGAGAGGAAGTTCTGCCTACATTGTTCCTTCTTCTCAGGGACATGACTGAACAAATCACATGCACATTTACACACAGTAGAGGCTCTACTTCAGAAATAAAAACTGGAAAAGACCTTCCTTGCATCATGATTTCATTTCAAAATGCATTCCTGTTTTCTTCAACATCATGTTTACGCTCAGCATGGCCAGTTGTGTATCTGTAGTTGCTGTGTTTTGGGGAATCTGTGTAAGAATGTGGTGTTTTAAAGGTCAAGTGAATTTCTCAGTGGTACGTATAGTTTCCTGTATCTACTGTAAAAATGCAGAGTCACTGTAAGTCAATCATTTCCTTATAAAAGTGAAACACTGTGCAAAGCAGTTTGTTATTTTTAGCAGTTTTGTTTGGTGACACTACTGCCACAGAATTACACACATGGAAATTATAATAATATTAGTATAAGTACAGAATAAAATCGCCTATCCTCTCTTGCAAAACCGCGATAGTATTAATGGGGATTTCCACTATGATTATGATGAAACTTCTAAAAATATATTCTAGAACTGAATCAGGGGCGCTTTCAACACTTTCAATCCCAAACTCTTTTTGATCTCATTAACACATGTATATCTGATACATAAATGCAAACATTTTTCCAACATGATAAACTGGGGATGGCAAAAAAATGATGTTCTTCCTCAGTGTTTCTGTCTCGTTTTCCAGCACTAATCTCTAAACATTCTTAAATCAAGACACATTTACTGGAGAAGAAGCAGAATGACTGAAGATGTTAAGTCTTGGTTTCTGAAAAATTTTCAACATTAAGTGAGTTTATGCATTAAAATTGGGGTCAGAAAAATAACCGTGCTTCCCCCTTTAAATCATGTTTATTTTTCTGAGCCTATTTCTAAGCATAAACTAAGTATATTTCTAAGATTTTTTCTCCAGAAAACAAGACTTAATATCTTCAGTCATTAAATATCTTAATATCTTCAGTCATTTTGCTTCTCCAGTAAATGTATCTTGAGTTAAAAATGTTGAAATATTTGTGTTGAAAAATGAGACAAAAATCAGTTTTTGCAGTGTTATTTTACTTATAGATGAACGAGAGCTTCCGGAAGGGTTAAAATAGAAGGTTACTTGAACTGTGTGTATATATATATATATATATATATATATATATATATATATATATATATATATATCTAAGAATATACAGTACAGTTTTTGTTTCGTTACCTCATAGATCAGGCAAGGACACGCTGCTGTGGTTTTCACTTTCAATCACTTTCCCTCGGGACCCGTTTAACTCGTCTTCGGAGACCCGGGGAAACACAGATGATTCAGTGTTTCGTTTTTCCAAAAACTGAAATATACTTAAAAGTGTACACTTAATCTGTTAGCATGATATTTGAAAATCCATTCTTAGAAAAATGGAAATATTCAAAATTCTGGATTTTTTTATTTGGAGGACAGAATAAAAACACATTGTCATTTCAGACTACATATTTTTAATAACAAAAAACAACAACCTTGATTAGCACCATGAAAGCATACAATTACTTAGATTAGTATAAAACTACTACTATCTAAAAACTATGAATATATTATTATTATTATTACACATTTGCTTGGCCAAGCAGAATATAATAATAATAATAATAGTATTATAAAACTTATTATTGTTATTAATCAAACTGCCAGCTGTATTCCTTGAGTTTGACCAATAACAACAGTTATTATTTTTTGATAACAATAATAATAATAAAAACAATGTAAACAATAATTATTTCATTTTTCTTTATGTGGTCATGCAATCTACACACATAAAATAATTGGCAAAATGCTGTTTTAATAATAATAATAATATGAATTATTATTATTTAAATATTTGATATTACTATGTGGTCATAAAATCTGCACACATAAAAAAAATAAAAGAGAATTAGTTTTAGTCTGAGCATGTTACAACTCTCCGAAAGTATGCCAAATACCCAGAAATGAAAGTGCATTTGTCAGTGAACTTTAACTAAAGAAGTGGTTGCGTTTATTTATAGTTACACGTACAATAAAACGGAATCAAATCAACATCATATTAAAGGTTATACAGTCAAACCAAAGATTACTCACACACCAGATATAATGTTTGATATTGTTTTCACTAGTGTGATCAGGACACTATAGTTCATTATGTAAGTGAGGAGAGCAGAATAAAGTAAACTGTGACATATTATACCCAAATATTCTTCATACAGAGACTACCAGTGACATTAATACAAATGTGGGGCCAGAAATGATTCGGACACTTTGAGCTGATCATGTTTTGCTGAAGTGTGTTTTCTTTAATTGCTAATGCTCTTTTACACACAGACTGAACAAAATGAAGCATTGCTTGGTGATTGGTTGAGCTAAACTGGTATTATCTAATTGTGTAGTTAAATTTAACAGCTGACAGATATTCAACATAATTCATGTGTGAGACAGTCTAACAGAAGGACGGACAAAACCAGTCAAACATCAACTGAGTTCTGCTCATATTTTATTACCATTTTCTAAACTATAGCGAATAAACTGAGATAATGTGAGAAATGTTGAAGGTGTGTGAATAAACTTTGGTTTGACTGTACGTTTGATTGCGGTCTTGAAGCTTTGGATTGTGTCTCGATCACAGAGTCTCCTGGAAGAGTTTGTTGTATTGCTGCCTCTCGGTGGACATCAGGCTTCTGAGACTGAACCAGAAGTATCTCTGCGCTTGAGGATTCCTCGGCCACTCCAGGACTGACTTTTTATACAGGCGCTTCCTCAGTTTGAGGTACTTCGAGTGGCAAGGCATTCTCTCCAGGAATATCAGGACGATAACGTCATTCCTTTCGTCCATGAGTCTCTGGTGGGCCATATAAAAGGCTGTCCTGAAGCTCCCGCTTTTGACATAGTGTCCCGTCAGGATGAAAACGGTGCGTTTGCTCAGCTGAATACTCTGGGAAAGGTTTTCAATAAGAGGACAACCAGGCACCCAATCCCGCTCTTCCAAACACAACTGCATCCGTGGATCACCTTTCTCTTCCAGATGAACGCGTAACTCCTGCGTGACCCACTCGTGAACGGCCGGATCCGTCGTATCGTAGACCACGAAGGCATCGTAGACAGTGCTGTTGGAGGACAGTCTTCGGTATCCCTTGAGTTTGGCCAAGCAGAAGTGGTAGATGTACCACACATCCCAGAGGAAAAGATGGCTGGAGATGGTGAGCGTGAGAATGCTGAGAATCACAGAGGTCAGAAATATACACAAGATGATTGACAGGGAGTTGTGTTGGCAGGCTTGGACGTTTAGGAATAGGACACTCTGACCTTTCTGGGCACTCGGCGAAGAGCACGTTACGTCGGTCGCGAGGCGCGGGATGTTCACGGTGGTGCGGTTGATCCATCGGACGAACCACGTGGCGTTGCAAGAGCACACAAACCGGTTATTGTTCAAGTATAAGGTCTCTAAGTGGTCAATAACGTTTTCCGGGAAGCTTGATTCTTGGATGAACTGGATGCGATTGTAACTTAAATCCAAGATCTTGAGGCTGAATGCATCTTTTAGAAAATCCCGAGGCAGTTTTGCAATGTTGTTCTTGTGTAGGACAAGAGTTTGGATTGATTTAGTGTAGTTAGTCAGGCACGTGGGAAGATCCGTTAGGTGATTCCCACTGAGGTCCAACAGCTGTAGGTTTTTAAGGTACACAAGACCCTCCCATTTAAACGACTTCAACCTGTTTTCAGTGATGTAGAGTTCAGTGAGGGTCTCTGGAAGACCTTCGAAAACCCCTTGTGGGATGAAGTTCAGGTTGTTATTAGAAATGTCGAGAGTCTTCAGCGCCATAAGTTTCTTAAAGTAGTTGACGTACCTCGTGTCTCCATCCCTCCACAACATATCAAGACGGTTGCCTTTAAACTCCAAATGTTCCAAGGAAAAACTCTCCATTTCGGTGTTCGTGGATGTGGATATCTGGTTGTCGTTCATGATTAGTTTTCTCAGCTTAGCCAGGCTCTTTGTAAAGTTCAACATGTGAGTTAAACCCTCAGCTATGAAGAAATGGCTGTTACGGCTGATATCCAGAACCACCAAGCTGCTCAGTTCCTGAAACGCTGTGGAGAACATCAAATCCAGACGGTTGTCGGAAAAGTCCAGGTATTGTAAATTCTTCAACTGGACAAACTCAGAACCGTTCAGACTCTGGCTCATGGCGTTCCCAGAGAGATTCAAACACCTCAGCTCATCAAGATCTAGAAATTTGGAATGAAGGAAAAAGATGTTATTCCTGCTAATATCCAACGTTTTTCCAAAGGAGCTGCATTCGTTGTTGAAAGGACTTGTAATCCAGAGTTCCTTGTCCTTGTATTTGCAGCTGCGTGCATATTCGTCATAGAGGAAATAGTGGATATCCTTCACTTCTCCATTGTGGTACTGGGCACCTTGCGACATTGGGGAACCGTACTGTTTTTCTCTGCGGTTAGAAAGTGAAGCCTGGTATTCTCCTTCAGAAGGCATTGAGATTTTGTTGTCGGACAAGTTGATGATTCTGAAGCTTTTCAGCTTCTTCAGGAGACTGAGGTTTGCTATTTTTATGAAGTTTGTGCCGAGATCAATGAATTCCAGGTTGTTCAACTCAGTCAATGGTTTGAGGTCTTCCAGTTTAAGTTCTTGAAACACATACCCTCTGATTCTCAGGACCCTTAGAGATCTAAGCTGGTTGAATGATCTTGAAAGGTTGAGAGATGTGGGATACACCTGAAGCTCGAAGTTGAAAGACAGATCCAACTCTTCTAGATAGGGCAACAAAGAAGGAAAAGAGGTGCATGTTATCTCCTTAGCCAAGAAATTGCTCGAGAGGTCTAGAAGACTAAGTCTCGTCAGGTTTTGAAACCATTTTGAAGGTATATTCGTTAAAGAGTTACTGTGAAGTCGAAGAGTCTTTAGGTTATTCAGAGTCTTGAAGGAGTCCGGGTGTATCTGAAGGGGAGCATTATTTGGGCATGGAGTGCATGGGAACGGTGCATTATAACAGCGTGGACAGTTCCCACTCAAGTCCAGTATTTCCAGCTCTGTCAGGTTGTGAAAGTCCTCTTCCGTTATTGTCTGAATATTGTTGTTGTAAAGGTACAGCTCTTTTAGGCTTGATGGCAGTTGGTGTGGGATATAGGACAAGTTGTTAGACTTCAGAGAAAGCAAAGTCATCTTGTCAAGCTGCATAAACGCATCCTTTTCAATGTAGTACGACGTGTTGCACGGGTTCCTGAAGTAGCAGTTCTGGCCGAGATACAGCCTTTGGATATTAGTCAGTTCTGTCATATTCTGCTTAAGAATTGAATGGATGCTATTGACCTCGAGACTCAGAAGCACTATGTTGGGAGGAAGGCCCTTGGGAATGCTGGACAGCTGGTTTCCATCCAGGTAGAGCGACCTGAGGTTCTTTAGCTTCCAGAAGGTGCCGTTGTCAATCGTCACGCTCTGGGTACAAACGCGATCTTTGGGACCGACTTTGATCGGTACGCAGTTGCATCGGAGGTCGATCTCGGTGATGTTGTGCAGTTCGTGAAATGAATCGTTCCTGATGTGGGGTATGTGGTTGATGGTTAGTGTCAGGTTGGTGGTGTTCGTTGGGATTCCCAGAGGAACTTCGGTTAGGTCTCGCTCAGTGCAGTTGACGCTGACCTCGGTCCCGTTATTCGCCGGAGAAACGTCACACTTCAGAGTTTTGGGGTACCATTCAGCTGCAACCCGCATTGAGATGAGACCGGCAAAGATCGTTAATATCCTCTCTGACACCTGAAAGAGGGAGGAAGATAGTAAAAAATACAGTAAAAAAAAAGTCCATAGTAAAAATACAGTACAAAAGTTGTGAATAAAACAAAGATTTTTTATGTGTTTTCCAAGAAATACTATTTCAGTCTTTGAATTTTGTTTAATTCAATGTCTTTCTTGCCATTTCTTTGTAATTCATTTAGATTGAATGTATGAGTGAAAAAATGTTTTTTTCAGTGTATGTTTTAAAATGCAATAATAAAGATAAACTAAGAAAAACATACACAGCTGTATAAAAGTTTGAGGTTGAAGTCTCTTCTGCTCATCAAGACTGCATTTATTTGATCAAAAATACAGTAAAAATTGTGAAATATTATTCCAGTGTAAATCATCTGTTCTCTATGTGAATATATAGTAAAGTGTAATTTATTCCTGTGATCAAAGCTGCATTTTCAGCATCATTACTCCAGTCTTCAGTGTCACATGATCCTTCAGAAATCACTCTAATATGAGGATTTGATGCTCAAGAAACATTTATGATTATTATCAGTGTTGAAAACAGTTGCGCTGCTTCAGATTTTTGTGGAATATTTACAGCAACTAATTTACAAATCCCCCCCCCCCCCCCCCCAAAAAAAAAAATCAGTTTACAAAATGTAAAAATATATATATTATTATTAAATAAATTACATATTTTAGGTATATTTATATATATATATATATGAATATAACAAAATATATAACATTATTTCAGGAAATAAAATTTGTCATGAACATGCAAGCTGCACAATAAGACAAACATTGCACTTGCAAAATATGGAAGCCTGTATTAGACCACTTGAGAATATGATTACTTTATATGGACGGCATCACATCCTTGTGCAACCTTCCTTTTTTTAAAAATGTATTTTTAATTTAGTTTAACCATTATTATTTTGTTTCCTTTTTTCCATGTAATTAAATGTACCATACTGTTGTTTCTCCTTTTGGACCTCGCAATAATAGTTACAGTAACTACCTCAGAGCATCTTTGTTTTGACACATAATCATTATATGAGGGAAATCATAAGCAAATATTCAATTACTCACCATCTTCATCAGACCTGGAATTCTTTTTGTCCTTCGACGCTGGTTGTTCTGTACTTTGTCTGGCTTGTCAAGTAGTACAGAGCTTGTGTTACTAGCAGAACAGGTGTTACTGACCAATGTTATAGACCACAAAAAAGTACAAACAAAAGTGAGAGTGAATATATTTAAACATAACTTCCCCTTTATCTTACAAACAAGATTGTTCTGAATCTGTCTTTGTTTTGATTCTGCAAGTGATTATATAACTCAACTACAAACTCTCAGCACTGTTATCCTGGATTGTTGTTATTGTATAAATTATATTTAAGTTCAACAATATTGTCACTGAAACACCACCATAAAGAGGAACAACATTACTTTCATCCCTTTTCTCTAGGGACGAGTTTCTGTACTAGAGATTAAGCAAAACAATGTCAGGGGTGTGTTCAAGTTTTGCTCCGATTTCTTCATAAATGAAAGGAAAACCACAAAAAGTGAAGCACTCCGATTATGAAATGATCAAAAATATTCTTCGTCCAACACAACAGTTGCTTCTTCTGCACACAAGGAGAGGAAGAAAAATAGAAGAAGGAAGAATATAATTTGCACAATATTTATAAATGAATTTCTGGTGAACGACAGGAAATATCTGACTCATTAGACAAAGAAAGACAGCACGAGATCAGAGTCCAAGCTGAAATATTTAATGAAGATGATTCAAATAAAATACATTACGTTTATCATTTAAAGTCAACATGAATTCAAAATGGACCTTATTTACTTTCCCGGTCTTATTGTGAACGATTCATCCGTGCACATTATTCCGAATAAATATTACGATTTATGATCCAACCAATTCCTGAAGGTCCTACAAATTTCTGTTAAAATGACGCTTCATGTTGACCTTAAATTATTTCAGTAAATGTTTGCATTAGCCAAACAGCAAATTAAACAGTGCAAGTTGCGAACATAATTACAGTATTTATAGTGGCAAAAATGTCTTATTTTTGAAAGTTATGACGACTGAAATAAACACATGGAACAAAAGAGGATGCATCTATCAGGTGGTGTGGTGTATATTATATATATATATATATATCGTCTTTTAAAAATTCTATGTATTGTAGAATACTTCCTTTTCATTTTACATATTACACAAAATATACACAAGCACTGTTATCACAGTGGATTGCAATGGCCAGATAATCTTGATGACAAATGTATGTGATAACATATGGCTTTACTATGGCTAAATGAAGAGCAGTGATTCTAGACATTTGGCCATTGCTAAAACAGCAAATGTAGTTTTGCTTTGGTCAGCAAAATAACTTCCCAAAGCCTCGACGCAAAAGAATATAAAGTAACTCGCTTCAGCTCCAACTAGCACTTTGAAATGTCCTTTCGCAGCTTAAAAAAAATCAAAATCAGAGCTTAAACTCTGCACATGCAGTCTTGAGAATTTGCACACAAATGTGGCTAAAATAGACGTATTAAGTGAGCAGTGCAAGAGTCATCCAAAAGAATAAGGAGATGGACTTGCCTTGTTCCAATGCTCGATAGAAATGGAAAGGTTGTCTTGTGGCAAAGTAGTTTCTGTGCTGACTTCAGTAACGCCATTCACTTACACTTCAGAAGATTAAAGTCAACAAGAAATCCAAATTTACCCTATTTACTTTCTCAGTGCACATCTGCTGCAGGGATGACGTGTTTTTGTAGGATAAACCCAGAAACGAGTTGCATTTTAGCCTTTCCGGTTCCATCGTCCTAAAGTCAGTGATTAAAAGGCTGAAGTAAAATATTTTCATATTTTACTCTATGACATGAAATAGGCTACATCAATAACACCCTCTTGAGATTTTTTTAAAAGCTTTTACTTGCCTTGAATCTCATCTACTCACTAGTCGCTTTCACAGTTTATAATCGCGCTCTTGAAGCCTATTCTAACTCGAACTTTCAGGGAAATGTCTGAAATAATTTAATGCAGCTCAGAGGGACGTCGTGGACACTGCTTTGATGTTTTTAAAAATGAAAAAGATATTTTAAATGTGAAATTAAAACCGCCAGTAGGTGGCAGCAAGTGACTGTTAATGAGAGAGTCATTGAATCATTCATTTAACCAATTTGTTCAAACAAACGGCTGATTCATTCAGAAATGCATTTGACTCTTAATGAGTGAGTCATTGAATCATTCATTCAACCGATTCGTTCAATCAGTAACGAAACACCGCCGTGTGTCGCTCAGAGACGCAAAACAGTCCTGTGGCTTTGTTTGGAACCATTTTCATTGGCGAAATAGAGCAAAAACAGGCACTATTGTGTCTAAAATGTATGTCACTTAATATTAACTTTTCGTTTATTGAACTGTTGTAGAACTGTTGTATCACATTTGTAATCATGCTGATATTTGGAGAAAAAAAATGACACTATTTGTGATACTGATTAAGTATATTAAATGACATCAGTAACACACTCTTGTGATTTTTTAAAGCTTTTACTTGCCTTGAAACTTATCTACTCACTAGTTGCTTTCAGAGTTTATAATCACGCTCTTGCAACCTATTCTAACTCGAACTTTCAGGGAAAAGTCTGAAATAGCCGTTGAAGGTTAATAAAGTCATGCGACGGCGGTGTAGTTCGTTTATAGCCTACGTTTAGCTCTTGTGCCGGTTGTATTTAGGCTTCAAAAGTTGTGTTAGTTTATGAAGATTATCATGATGAACAAAACGTGTGTTCTTTTTTGGTCTGCAGTAATCCAAAAGCCAATGGAAAGGGTTTCTTTTTGTCCAGGGAACCAGGGTGATGCAAACTTACAAAAATATGGCATCACTGCAGCGCTAACAATAAATCCCTTTTCTTTTTCAGCTCATTCCCTCCAACCACCAGACTTCATCCATGCCCAGTCTTCGCAATCCAATAACAATGCAACAAAATATCACGTTATGGAAGTAAAATGAGTTTCATGTTGACTTTAAGAACGGCAGGGTTGTAATCATCTCCGTCCAGGGTTGACTGGATGATTATGACCATCTATATACCTGTTGCAGTTTCCATAAAAAGTGTCAATGCTCCCTGAGCCAATAGTTGTCTTGTTCAGATTCCCTTTCTGCCTCCCTGAGGCAACCAGAGCGGGTCGTGTGAGGCCGAGTGCAAGAACAAACAGGGAAGCGTTCAAGACCTCCGATCACCTCTGGCTTGGCACATGGGAAACTGTGCTGTGGATGAATGTGGACGTATCGTGAGAGTAGAAGACGATTCTTCGGTTTATCTCCATCTGCAGCATGCTAGACTGGGGAGGAGAAAAAAGAGAGGGATGAATTAGTATTATGTCTCGTAATTTCATGCTTCTGAATCTCCTGCTTATATCCTGATTCAGCATGATACGGTAATGACGTCAGTGATAAGCCTGCGAGCGACACTGGAGAAACGGTCGACGCGAGGCTTAATGTTCCAAATCAGGAAATTCTAATTAAGTCCTAAGACTTAAAATATGCAAAATAGCAGGTGAAGGTTAAGTAAGCGTGTCATTTCCACATTAGAATATAGAACATACAGTATAGAATTCCAATCGGACTGTTTTAGCATAATTGCAGCTCAACATTGACTCCAAAGCGTGAATATTTAATATATCTGTCATGAGAATTCACCTGCTTTAATGACACTCCAAAATCAAAAAAGTGTTATGGTTGCAAGTCACGTAACTAGTCAAATTGCTTTTGTGTAGTCAAGGACTTTCAAATTGATTGTAGCATGAGTGTGTCAGCGGCGCTTTGGAAGTGGAAAAGAACCGTCAAGCAGCGCCACCAAACAGTAATTGAAAAGCGCCAGGCAGGGGAGGATTTCCATGTCATTGAGCTTCCCTTGGAGTAGCAGTTAAATCAATGATTAAGAAATAGAAAAATATGACACAGCAGTAAATGCACCGAAAGCAGGACGTCCTCAAAGGAGGCGATGACAACGGCTGATGAAGAGAAGCTGAAATACTGCAATATTTCATGCAATATTTTGGTCACAGTTTGCCAGAAGTAGCGGTGTGCGATATTGACATAAAAAGTATATCTCCATATTTTCTGGACAAGTTTAAATTGATTTTTATCTTTAATGGGCGATTTTAAACCCATTTTTTAAAACCTAATTAAATGTATGCATCATCTTTAGTGTCAAATTCTTATATTTAATAAAATATAGTTAGAATAATAAGACACAATAGGGATGTTACCAAACAAATTAAATCAGTTTAAACCAAATTCATCTTTGCAGTGCAGAGGAAACACGGAAGCTGAATCTGAAGTGGCATTTAGATGCATTTACACAGACTGTTTAATGAAGCTCAGAGGGATATCGTGGACATTTTTTGGTTTTAAACATAAAACGTTGAATGTTATATTCATAATGATTTTAAAAATGAAAAGAGACTTTAAATGTGAAATTAAAACCGCCAGTAGGTGGCAGCAAGTGACTGTTAATGAGTGAGTCATTGAATCATTCAACTGATTTGTTCAAACAAACGGCTGATTCATTCAGAAATGCATTTGACTCTTAATGAGTGAGTCATTGAATCATTCATTCAACCGATTCGTTCAATCAGTAACGAAACACCGCCGTGTGTCGCTCAGAGACGCAAAACAGTCCTGTGGCTTTGTTTGGAACCATTTTCATTGGCGAAATAGAGCAAAAACAGGCACTATCGTGTCTAAAATGTAAGTCACTTAATATTAACTTCTTTGTTTACTGAACTGCTGTTGTAAATCAATATCACATTTGTAATTATGCTGATATTTGGAGTAAAAAAACAACACTACGTATGATATTGATTAACTATATTAAATTATATAAATAAAAAAGATATACAGAGGTATTTTTGCCCCCTTATTTGGAAAATTGAGGGCATTATAAATGCATTTTAATAGAGTAAATCACGCAGTGAAAGTGTGCGCTCTAAATGCACAAGTGCACTAGTCTGACCTACTACATCACGCAGTGTATGCATGTGCGCTCTAGGGCCCTATCTTACACCCAGCGCAATGCAGCGCCAAGAGCAACACAAGTGTTTTTTGCTAGTTTCAGTCCGACGCAGTTTTCATTTTCACGTCCTGCGCCGCGATGTTTAAATAACAAATGCATTTGTGTCCATCTGTGCACCCAGAGAACAAGTGTGTGTTCTGGCGCATTGTTGAGCGTTGCTATTCTGAGGAACTGAAATAGACTGAGACATTGACCAACTGAAACCTGGTCTAAAGTCAATGGCACAATATTTTTTTTGTTATTTAATGAGCGCGTTAGTAATGTGCGCCTATAGGCGGGTCCACAGCGTACTACACTCTGCTTATTACACACACAAGGACGCACATCAGCACACAAACATGCCAAATATTTAAAATAAAAGGATTACAATGTTAAAGATTATTATTGTGTTCATAAAGATATGGTGAATCCGGCTTGTCCCGTAGATGTTCTGCTTGCACACTTTGACCTCGCGCACGAGCAGATCCGTCTGCGCTCTGGAGACGCGCTTTCCACTATCAGACTCCGTCATGTAAATAGTGAATCCGCCATGGAGCGAGCGCAGCTGGCATTTAAAGGGAATGGGAGATGAGACTCTGATTGGTTTGCTGTGTGGATCTTCTCTGAAAGGCTTATGAAAGTAGAGGATCAAATGAATGCAGCAATATACAGGGAAATCATGGAGCAACACCTAATGTCAGCAAGGTGAACCTAGAGAAAATCTGTTTTCCTGCAAGACGATGACCCAAAGCTTAAATTAGTACACAGCAATGACTTGAAAACAACAACTGGAGTATTCAAGAATCCAGACCTTATTGTTGCATGATCTTAATGAACTACAGCATCACACAGACTTAAGGCTGTAACAGCTGCCAAAGCGGGGTGGGGGTGAATACTTATGCAAATGAAAGTTTAATTAGTGTAATTTTTTATTTATTTTTTTACTTTGAAATCAGGTTTCATTTTGACATGAATTAATATTTTTCAGTTGATCAAATAAATCCCTGTGATTCCATGTTTTAGAAAAAAAGAAATGGCCAAAAGGAGTGAATACTTTTTATAGGCAATGTACGAGTAGCTTACAGCTTGAGGAGCTACAGATTAAAGGACGTTTCCCCAACACTATGTGGGAAAATTAATCTAATCAGGTTAGCTTCAGTTTAAATCAAGATGAGGGCTACAAAAAGTACAATTCTGAAAAAACCCTATTCTCTCGGTTTAACAGTTGAGAAAGAAACCGAATGCGTGTCAGTATATCCGGTCTTAAAGTGACAGCAGCCTAATATTCCTGCTGTGTCATTAATGTTAATAAAACATATGTAAATTAATCCTTATTTAATTTCAACAGTGAACACAATAGTGTTGTTTTACATTTAGACCTAATTATTACATTTATGTACCTGAATCCTACTGTTAGTATTCATCTATGCTTCTAATTTATGTATTTGTTCTTGTTTTATTACCGTTTACTACATCATTAAAGACAACTTGTCATTTATAATGTTTAAACTTTATTAGTTAGGCTAGCAGTTTTTGCTCTGGTGTCATTTTTTTTTTTTTTTTTTTGCTGATCCGAAAAATGATCCGATCCGTGACTCAACAAAACTTAAATGATCCGATCCGTGAAGATTGTGATTTGTTGCATTATTATTAAATATAAGTTAAGAACTCATGATTCAGTCGCTGACCAACAATGTGGTTGCAGTTTCTGCATAGTTGAACAGAAAGATAATTTTGTCATTAGGTTAGTTAAATGTCACATTTAACTTGTTAGCCACAAACAAGCACGGCGCTAGCAACACCAAGAGTCATGGGTTCGATTCCCAGGAAAAGCAAGAGCTGATAAAATGTGTACCTTGAACGAAACGTAACTCGCTTCTGCCGAATGCATAAATCTGAATGTAAATGCAAGTACCTGTAGTTTCTCTGATCTTGGGCAACCTTTGGCATCCCTCTCGGCCCGACTCAGAGCCAGCTTGTCCGTGGTGTTTCCGCAAAAACGTTCCATCTACGTTCTGACCTTTCAGAGAGGACTCGCCGTGCAGATGGACGCTGTCTACCGTGCAGAGAGGAGAGTCCATCGGTGTACTGCTTCCCGTACTGCATCCGGCATCGATGGACGAACACTGGGAACTCTGCAGGGAATGAGTCCCCTCGCTCTGTAAAGACGACATCCTTTTGGACAAGTGGTACTCGTACAACCGCGTCACTTCTTGTTCGGATGAAGCCGGCTTGCTCTGTTGGGGTTCGTTCCGGGATCGATATTGTTCTTTGGCGGGGGAACTTGCGTTCAAGTCTGTTGAGTCCTCCAAAGTGGCTTTCTGCGTTACCCTGTCTGCGTGCAATGGACCGCTATCGCCAGCCACTTCGGAGTAAATGTGCTCTTCGGATTTACTATTCAGAAGCATATGCAATCTCTGATTGCTTTCGTGAAATGCATAAGACATCCTATCCCTGTCAAAGGGACTCGAACGCTGGGAATCTCGTCCATTGAAGTTGTTGTACATCCCGACAAGATCTTCGGATTCTGCGATGTTCATCTGACGGGCTTCTGCATCAGCGCTCGGTTTCCCCCCACCATCTTGCTCCTCGATCTTCGGCATTCCCATCATCACATCCCTGTGCATTTTGTTGAAGTAGTCCGTCAACGACTTGGTTTCCATCGTTTCCGGTTCCATCTCGAAGTGATCCGAGCGGAGATTGGCGACCGCGGAGGACTGGGGATCATCTAGAGACGATCGGATGCTACACGGCGCCAATCGAAACTCGGTCTCCTCTTCGGCTAGAGTTTGGTAGCCTTCCGCAGTGGCTACAAACATTTTCAGAGAGTTTTCGGAGAGTTTCTGAGCCGCGGCCAGCTCTGAGCTCTCCGTCATTTCGGAGGAATTTGTCTCATTCCCAGAATCAGAAGAGGACTCGGGGCTAAAGGACCGAGATATTTCTACACCTGTGTGTCACAAAGAGACAAACATTTTAGCCATCACACCACACGTACTGTATACTTTAAAATAGTTTATTTGTACAAAACGTTGAAGGCTATGAAATGCAGCATAAATAATGAAATACATGAACAAAAATGAACCACAAATTATAATGAGATCACATGTACATAGCAAACAAAACAAATGCACACAATACATGGGGCTTGCATTGAAGACAATGGAGAAACAAAACCAAAATAAAAGAATGGTTGAAAGGTCCTACAACGTCAATGAATAAACGTTACAATAGTGTAAGAACCTGAACTATTGTCCGATTGTGGGTGCGACTGTTCCTCAGAGGCGGCCAAGGCCTCGAGTGCTTGTAGTGTGGTGACCACAGCGTCATTGAACACTTCCCCGCTCCCGCCAGCCACCGTTGGCACTGAGTCGATCAGCGACACGGGGATGTCATTTTTAAGCAAAGCCATGCTTTTACGGTCTTGGTGGTCGTCTTCATCCGAGCTATCCCTGAAACCGGGCGGCGGAGCGGCTATCGCCAAGTTCAGCGACTGCAGCAGGTCGTCGTTGTCCTCCTCGTCGCCTCCTTCGGGGGGCGGAGGAAGTGAAGTGAGGTCGATGATGTCGTCGCTCGACTCCGAGAGCGACAGGAGAGAGTGAGCTTTGTCCTTCATCTCCCCCATCATCATCATCATCATCATGTCCTCCTCGCAACTAATGTCGTCGTCGTCTTCGGCGTCATCCGTAGTCTCGGCGTAGCAGATATCGTGCAGCAAAGGCTCCTCGATGCCTTCCGTTGTGCCGAAGATCTTGGCGTCTCCGTAGACCATGTGGGAGCCGTACTGGAAGCCGTCGACCTCCATGGACGCCTCCAGAGGCTTGTAGTCTTTCTGCTGCGCGTACATGTACCGGTGTTCCTCCAGCACTTCTGGGATGTCCTCCATCAGTCTTTGGTATCCCAAGTTCTGCGGGTTCACGCAGTCCAGCGGCGGCTCGCCAAATATGAAGGACACCTTGGCGCTTCTGGGAGACTCTTGAGGTTTGCCTTTTGGGACGCTGAAGTAGGGCTGTGGATGCACGTGGCTTCCTCGGCTCGCCCGCTCCGCTTTCTCCTCCATGTGCATGCGATGCGACTGGTGGATTTCAGAGACGTTGGGGGCAGTGTCAGCCTCTCTTCGCCCACAGACGGGGTATTCGGCGTGGGGGTCATCGCATCCACCACAGGGAACGTAATTCCAGTCGATTGCCTGGTAGTTGTGCTTGATCCTTGAGTCATGTCCTTAGACAAACAAACAAAAAAGAAGATGACAGAGTCAACGTTTTTAGTGAAGTATCAGATTTAAGCACCTTAAATCAGTGGCTCTCAACCTTTTTGACTGAAAAAGGACCCCTATTGTCCAATGTTATGCCAAAGTCTCCCATTATCACTGCAAAAATTATGTTCTTCCTCAGCAATTTTGTCTTGTTTTCCAGTATAAATATCTAAACATTTGGTAATACTATATTTCGATGATCCACTTTAAACATTCTGCTACAAGTAACTTTGCAACTACAAGTATTAAATGTTTAAAAAGAGAACGATCTGCCAATGCAGTCAGAAAAATAATCTTGTTTTCTTTTGAATTAAGTTTATTTTTCTGACTCCACTGGCAAACATTTGTCCTTGTTTTAAGCACAAACGATTTAAGAATTTAAGATTCAAGAATGTTTAGATACTTGAGATGGACAATTATTTTTTGCAGTGATATTTGATGTTTAGTCAAGTATTTCTGCTGTAATTATGACAAAGCTGCTTGTTTTGAAAGGATCTTATTAAAAGAAACTGGGAGTTTTGATAACGTATTAATCATGATTGATTTTGTAGTAGTTTTACATCAGTTATGAGGTGGAAAAAATATCTCGATTTCAAATTAAGTTTGATTTTTTTTTATATCATGTATACATAATTTTTTACTTTTGCTGCTTTGTTTCTACATTCACAATTTTTTCCTACTGTATTCACACATTTCTTGATAGTTTATTATATTATGTATGTGTATGTCAATAATTCTTTGTTGGTTCTGTTTGTTTGAACTAAATATGAACTAATATGTATGACACAAATAAATAACGCTGAACCTTGAAGTCACACTTGTAGATTTGCTGATGAAGTTGAGAACCACTGATTTAAATGATAATAAGCATCTATTTCAAACGGACTAATGAACTGTTATAGATGTAGATTCTGTGCTCTCACCTGCAGTGTTACTGTTGTTTGCCATGTTGAAGATGGACCTCCGTGAATCGACCAGAAGTCTGTAGTATCCGGCCGTCAAGCACGCCAGGTTCATCGCATCACTGGACTCCATTATAAGTGTGATGGGCTTCAGAAACAAAGGATATTTTGCATAAACAATCAGTACATAAATCAGTAAGCGATGGTAGCTGTGCAGTTTAAGAGATTTTACTACAGGTGTCCTAAACCATCAGAAATAATAGTGGAAACAGAAAAATACTTTTAATTTATTAATAATTTATTAATATTATCAAAATAATCTGCCTAGTAATACAGATTTTAGTCCATGCTTGCAAAGCAATGTAGCAAACTGTATTTTTATTTTAGAAGACACTTTACAATAAGGACTCGTTTGTTAATGCATTAACGAACATGAATAAGCAATACATTTTTTACAGTATTTATTAACCTTTGTTAATGTTAGTTAATAAAAATGTTCGTGCTCATCACAGTATATTAACTGATCTTAAAATTTGATTAGAAAAGATTAATAAATGCTTGTTCATTGTTAGTTCATGTTAACTAATATATTTATCAAATGAAACCTTATTATATCACTGCATAAAAGTATGTTCTTCTTTGTTTTCCAGCACAAATATCTAAACATTCTTAAATCAAGATACATTTACTGAGAAGCAAAATGTAAGTGAGTTTGTGCTTAAAACAAGAATATCTGCCTATGAAGTCAGAAAAATAGTCTTAATTCAAAGGGAAAATTTGTTTTATTTTTATGATGGCACATATTTATAATTTTGATATTTTTTTCAGAAAACAACACTTAATATCTTCAGTCATGTTGTTTCTCCAGTAAATGTGTCTTGATTTAAGAATGTTTAGATGTTTGTGCTGGAAAACAAGACAGAAACACTGAGGAAGAACATCATTTTTTTGAAGTGTTACCATATTTTATATTATATATATATATATATTGACTACTTATTTGTTTTATAAAAACTATGGATTATTAATTCCTGTTTGATTATTAGAATTCGATAAAAGGGATGATGAAAATGTTTGTAACATTTTTAACTATTGTAATTCACGTGGAGGTCTATAACAAAAACATGTGTGTTATACTTACAAAATCTCTGAATGTCATTGCAAAATATGCGGCTCTCGGTTTGATCCGACGCACCTTAACATCCAAGACGTGGAGCTCGACGCGCACGTTCCTCTCGTCCTCGGTGAACATCTCGATGCGGTTGACGTGGCTGAAGTCGGCCAGCAGGGCCACCAGATTGGTCTTGGTGTTGATCACGTGACTGATGCCGTACCTCGGGCCCACGAGCAGCGTCACCTCCGTGTGTTTCTCTCCTTGCTGTCGGGTCACACACAGGGCCTGTTTACACCAATGCGTTTTACTGGTCACATCGCTATCCCATTCATCAAAACCATTCCATCTACACCTGGGGCCGGTTTCACTAAGATAGACTTTGACTATGGCTTAGATATAGTAGATAGTCAGACTTCAGATAGACATCTAAATCAGACCGTTGCACAAAGCACTTAAGACTCTGACTATCTTAAGTAGGACTACACTGCAATGCATTCTGGGTAAAATAAGACACTTTTCAAAACAAAAAACATGGCGGATCGAGTAAGCGCATTCAACCGCTCAGTGCAGTTTACCCCAGCGGAGAATATGTGTTTGTTGGAGGAGTATAACAGTTACAAGGACATTTTACTTGGGAAATTTAGCGGAGAATGTAGTAACAAGAAGAAATGTTTCAATTATGAGCCATTTTCCCTTTTCTTTCGGCAGTTTGTAATGTAACTGATTGTTACTGCTGGTTGCCAAGGTAACAGAGTCTTAGACCTAAGTTAGCCTGGGGGTCTAATTTTTTTGGTCTAAATTAAGTCAGTCTTTATTTTTGTGAAACAGTCTAACTTGCATTAGCCTAGTCTATGAGCACATTTTAGACTTGTCTAACACTATAGCCCGGCCTAAAATAGCTTTGTGAAACCGGCCTGGTCACATAAATGTGTTTTAAAGGGGTGATGAACTGAGAAATCAAAATTTCCTTGAGCTTTTGACATATAAGAGATCATCATACTATAATAATATCCTGTAAGTTTCAGAACTGAAAACTACCTTGTTAGTCCAATAAAAGCTTTTATAGACATCAGGCTCAGCAAACGACTCGTTTTTCAAAGTGGGGAACTATGACGTCAAAGAGGATAAAACACCGCCTCCACAAAAGAAGATCAACGCCTACTTCAACACGGCCTGTTTAGCCCCGCCCACCGATTCGCCCAAACATGCTAAATAACATAGGACGACATGATGATTGCTTACCGGATCGAGCTACTTCCAAGCAATAAACATGCCTTTTACTAAATATTGTGCAGCGCCAGTTTGTGGAAGAAGACAGTCATAAGCTTCCTTCGGATTCCAGCATGGTTAAACTTTATTAAATCAGTCAATCACAATTTCCCGACGGATCTGCCAGCAACATGTAAGTAACCATGTGTATTCTAATGCCTGATCTGCGATCAGTGGTTTCTGTGTAATTATTCAAGTTCAGATATTTCTCTTAAAATCGTTCAATACTGTTTATGCATCAGTGACTAAACGATCAACTTCACATAATTTCTCGTAGTATTATGAAAATAATCTTTTTTTAAACTGTTATTAAATTATATAGCCTAGCCTACAGAAAGCGATCAAAGAACGATCCCTTTCGCCCAAGCTGTCAATCAAACAGCACAGCGCGAGCCGCGAGAGCTTATCTGGACACTTACCAAACTCGTGATGACATAATGACACTGTTACACTACACAACGAAGCTCTTACTGTGTATTCACATCGTGTTTGCATTGTGATTTGGTGTAAACATTTGTGAGAGTGCAAAAATTGCGTTGCAATGATAAGATCTTTATTCACGCGATCAACCGACTGTCTGTCATCTGCTCAGTGCTCGTCATGCTGCAACCTTTCATGTGATGGAATAGATTTAAATATAATGCTTTAAACGATACTTTTCACGATTAGTTAATCTCAATAGCTGTAATAGTAAAAACGTAGTAAAAGTTTTCGAGAGAGTTCCTGTAATACTAGCTATTTCATTGCAAGCATGTCAGCCAATCACAGCAGTGGGCGTTTACACTGCAGTCTCACAGCAGACACGCCCCTTAAAACGGAGCGTTCAAATCTGAGGCAGAAATCAGGCTTGGAAAAATGGCTTTTATTTATAAATTATGACAATTTTTTATGTAAAAATCATACTAACATTATAAGGGCACCCCAGGGAACATTATAAAATAATAAAACAATCCAGTTCATGACCCCTTTAAATGGATATAAATGCATCACAGAGAAACACGAACATCAGCGTCAGAGCGCAGGACATTTTCAGTAGTGCTTTTCTAAAGTAGGGATAGGTTATATAATAGAGGGAAGTATACATCTGTAATGTATACAGGGCTACGCAATAAATATTTAGGTAACACGTGTGCTATGGATTTACTGAATTTTTACTATGTATTTATGTTTTTTTATTTATTTAAATATATTTTTTTTATGTAATATTTTGTATTTTTGGGGAATTTTATGGTACTAAATTATATTTATGCTGTATTTCTAATCCATTTATTCACTTTTTGACCATAGACCTGAAAATTTAATTTACAACTTAAATATATCATAAATCTTGAAAGCTTTGGATCACAGACTGAAGTTTGGTCTCTTTTTAAAGAAAACACTTGGCAGATTATTGCTGAAGTGAAAAAAAATACAGAATTTTACGTTTATTGTTATGAAAAATGCACACACAAAAAAACTATTTTAAATTTTTATATGAAATATATATTTTCAAAAACATGTTTAACTCTAAAACTGCAAGAAAATCAAATCCATAAATATAAAGAAGTTGATTTCCAAATTTGAGTTGATATCTCATAAAATGAGCGTTGTTTGGCTGCAGGTTTTTTCAGGGCCATTTAACCTTTTCCAATCATTTGTTTATGTTCACACAGCAAGTGCCAAAACCTTTACCAAGTTTCACCATTACGGTGAAGTAAACAATTCTAAAAAAAACTTAAAATTTAAGATTTTACAATTTAATTTCAGAAAGTTAAGATGAATCACTTTAGATAAAAGTGTCTGCTAAATGAATAAATGTAAATGTTACAAGAAAATAAAAGCAAAACTAAAACAAACATAAGTTGCATGTAAATGAAAGTGTAGTTTATAATGTCCTGAATCTGCACTGAAAGTATAGTTTCTAATGTTATAACTGTTGCACTGAAATGTGCTGTGAATGAATGCGAGAATGAATGCACTTACGACCAGCGTGGATTTGAACACTCGTCCTCCGTACAGTCGCAGATCGCTCAGGTATTTCAGGTAGTGGACCTTCGCCTGTAACGCCGTCAGCTTCAACACAGACACACACACATTTAGGGAACTGATGGTGAACATTACATAAATAGACCACTCTTCGTTCTTCTTTCTGAATATGTATCTCTCGGGAAAACCTCGGTTTACAAGCCAGACTCAACTTACTAGAACAATGTCTTAATCAGTTGATCCAGATATGAACACTAAACCAAGCAAAACACTACAACAAAATATCAAACAGTACATTATATCTGATTGCTTTTTCACAGATAACCATGCATGATATATATATATATGTAATAGTTTTGGCCGATACCAATAATTATTTATATTTGAAAGCCGATAACCGATATATTGGCCGATAAATCTAAATCCAAATTTTTATATAATTTTTGAGAGCCTGATTACAAAAACAAAAGTATCATCACTAAAAGTCCCAAACACACAATTGTAATGATGTTCTCATGATAATTGTATGTAGCCGATATGACAGACTTGAGCTTCTGTATTTCCCTTTTTTGAAGTGATTCCAATAATTTCAAGCAATTTAAAGCCATCATGTTGAACAGTGTGAATCTGAAGTGTCTCAGCTGAAGGAAATAATGCATTATTTATCGGCTTTAATATATCGGGCCGATAACGACAACATTAAAAATGAACATATATCGGCCGATATGGTGATCTGTCTATATATATACATACATATTTGCATACAGGATTAGTTTTCTCTGTGATACTGGCATTGAGAATCGTGTAATTTCTCCGGGATCATGACAATCGAGGAATCTGAATTGTCAACGGCAGCTCAAAAGATCGATTTCAGTTCCCCTGTCCACACGCACATCGAGCTGTGGAAGTTGCTCACCTTTTTCCCAGGAGGCACCAGGTTCTGGTTGGTTTTGAGAATGTGCGTGAGAGCTTTCTTGATGTTCTTCTCCTTCATGCTGGACAGAACCGCTGGAGGCAGAAACTGAGCCAAACCCCATTCCTTCCTGAGGACACACACTCCGTTCAAACTCTTTCATCTCTACTTCTCATTATTCACATCTCATCATTTACTCGCCCTCATGCTGATCCAAACCAGCGAAACACAAAAGATCTGAGCTTCTGCTGTTCATGCGGTCAGAGTGATTCACACCGCCGAGCTCCAACAATACACACCGTAAAACCGTGTTTATAATGACCTTACAAGTTCAATTAAACCATGATAATATGAGGAAAATATGTTAAATATCAGGGAAGAACAAACACTAAACTGGTTAAGGTGTTTATCTGACTACCAAACTACAGCTAAAAGGTTTTATTTTACTAAATGCACAGCAAAAACTGACAGGAAAAAGCAAACATAATCAGTTATTAATATGTGGTTGCATGCATTCATAATTTCTTTGCCTGAACAAAAATGATTTCACACAATTTGTCATGTTTCATAGTGTTATTATCACTAATAAAACAATCAACTCCAATCACAACTACACAATATCACTATAATATTTGAATAAATATGGAAAATGTCACTTTTACTATATGCCGGATGTCACTTTTGAACACTACTGTACATTTTGATAATAATAATTTTTTTTAAACATTTTTGACATTCCATTTTGAGATTGACATGTACTTTTATCATTATTATCATCACTATTTTGTCATTATGGAATTGAGAATTTAGAATATTTAATATGACTACAAAATCATTGACATCTTCACCCTTCATTCAGATATTATTAATGTCACTAATGCTGAGCGTCACTTCAGTCTCCTGGAGTTATATATATATATATATATACAGTTTAGAGACTAAAATTTAAGTGTTTTTGCACAAAGATTCTGTATTAAATTTCTTCTGAAATTCTATTGTTTGTGTTCCACTGGTAAAATGAACTTTATTCCAAGAAGGCGAGTAAAAAAACATTTTGGTAATACTTTACAATAAAGCCTCATTAGTGAAAAATATACATTTCAGTATTTATAAATCTTTGTTATAATTAATGTTAGTTAACATCATCTTCATCTTAGTTCAAGTCAAATAATCTCACAACTTTTGATTAGTGGCTGCAGATGAATGAGTGATAAATGATTTAGAAGCATTAACTAATGCTGGCACTGCACTGTAAAGTGTTACGCTGTTTCGCTTCGGTGTGTGTGTTTGATAACTGAGAGTCGAACTCACTCGATGTATTTGAGAGACACTTTCTGCGTTTGTTTGGTGCTGAGCGTGAGGATGTACATCTGGAGAGCCGCCAGACGAAGAGCCGTGTCGTACTTGAGCTCGGAGCCGAAGCGTTCCTGAACCACGTCCTTACAGCTCTACACACACACACACACACACACACACACACACACACACGCTTCAGCAGGACAAACACTTCTCTTCTTAGCAATG
>CM040823.1:755000-775000 GCA_022828995.1 Vimba vimba | reverse complement strand
TGTCTATCTATCTATCTATCTATCTATCTATCTATCTATCTATCTATCTATCTCTGTCTATCTGTCTGTCTGTCTGTCTGTCTGTCTATCTATCTATCTATCTATCTATCTATCTCTGTCTATCTATCTATCTATCTATCTATCTATCTATCTATCTATCTCTGTCTATCTGTCTGTCTGTCTGTCTGTCTGTCTGTCTATCTATCTATCTATCTATCTATCTATCTGTCTGTCTGTCTGTCTGTCTGTCTGTCTGTCTGTCTGTCTATCTATCTATCTATCTATCTGTCTGTCTGTCTGTCTGTCTGTCTGTCTGTCTGTCTTTCCATCATCTCTATATATAAATAATATACATGGTTAACCGTGATTAATTTGACAGTACTGATATATATCTATAGGGTTTTGTGTCACTCCTCATATCTAACTCTCTTCTCTTCCAGTATGATTCTCTCGCTGTGAGACTCTGTGATATTAAACTGACCTGATAGTGATTGATAGTGATATTAAACTGATATTAAACTGATAGAGATATTAAACTGATATTAAACTGATAGAGATATTAAACTGATATTAAACTGATAGAGATATTAAACTGATATTAAACTGACCTGCATCAGCATCTCCTGCTCGTGAAGGAGCATCAGCTTGGTTGCGGATCCTTCCATCTTGTGCTCCAGCATCAGAGAGAAGTGCTCGATGCTTTTAATCGACAGCTTCTCTTGCAGAGTCAGAATCACATCCTTTCAAACAGAAGAACATCAGTTATTCCTCCTCAGCGGTTAGTGTGTGTCAGTGACGTTCACCTACACTACCGGCCAGACGTTTGGGGACGGTACTATACTTAATGTTTCAGAAAGAGTCTCTTCTGCTCATTAAGGCGGCGTTTATTCGATCAAAAATACAGTAAACATTGTGAAATATTATTCCAGTGTAAATCATCTGTTTTCTATGTGAATATACAGTAAAGTGTAATTTATTCCTGTGATCAAAGCTGAATGTTCAGCATCATTACTCCAGTCTTCAGTGTCACATGATCCTCCAGAAATCACTCTAATATGAGGATTTGATGCTCAAGAAACATTTATGATTATTATCAGGGGTTTTCATATGTTTCACATGTTATTTTTCAGGACTCTTTGATGAATAGAACGTTCAGCATTTATTTGAAATAGAATCTTTTGTAACATTATAAATGTCTTTACTGTCACTTTTGATCAATCTAATGTGAATAAAAGTATTAAAATAAAATCTTTAGAACAGTAGTGTTTAACATGAGTGTAAATATTGCTTGCTATTCCATCATATATATGTATATTTGCCAAGCATTGAATCATTATACAGGCGCCTCTACAATGTGGGATCAGTGATGTGTGAATTAAACACTTTTGCTGTTTTAATACCTTAATGGAGGTGTTGCAGTCAAACTTGAAGGATTTAGTTTGTCCGTTTTCCAGATACACCTTCAGCACGTTCGGCATGAAGAGCAGAGAATTATCCTTCACCGATTCCTGCCGACGAAAACAGGGAATCCGTCGTGCTTTTAATCAAATCACATCGCTGTACAAAAACATGAGTCTGCATCATTTTAATAACTAACCTCTTGTTGTGCCACTAATTAAGAAATACCGTAATGCACTGTTAATAACGAACACAGTGATTTATGTAACGTGTGTCGCGCAATAACACTCTCACCAATCCTCTTACTTTAATCACCTGACTCACAATCCAATCAGTCCAAGATGAATATAATCAGAACCCAACTGTGTTTCTCCCTGAATATCAGAAATAACACATTATCCAAACCAAACGTGTCATTTTTCACTTACCGGTACTTGTCCGTTAATAATGACTTCTTCAGCAAAGCGCACTTTGACCGGATTGGATTTCAGCTTGGCCTTTTTAGCCGCACTGATGAAGGCAGATTTGGGCGACTGAAGGGGAATAACAGGGACAAAATCACTGAAATGTCAATGTAAATCAAGTCATTATCGTCTGAGCCAGAAACTAATGAACTGGTTTAGATGGAATCTGCAGCAGGGTTATCATCCTTAAATAAAATTACAGCTAAAACTGAAAAAAATAAATAATTGAAATAAAATAAACATTAACTGAAATAACATTTGAAAGAAATAAACAGGTTTAGATGGAATCTGCAGCATTTTATTGTTAACTAAAATTAAAACCATAAAAATGAATTTTCGTTATTTGAAATAAGCATTAACTAAAATCTAATAAGATATAAAAAATATGCAGCAGGATTATTATCGTTAACTAAAATTACAGTTAAAAATGTTAAAAAACCTTTTAAATTACTTGAAATAAAATAAACATTAACTGAAATAAAATATATAAAAAGAGTTTTTGAAATAAATAAACTGGTTTAGATGGAATCTGCAGCATTTTTATTGTTAACTAAAATTAAAACCATTTTTTGTTATTTGAAATGAAATAAACATTAACTTAAACAAAATAAGATATAAAAAATCTGCAGCAGGATTATTATCGTTAACTAAAATTCAAGCTAAAAACAAATATTTTTGTTACATGAAATAAAATAAACATTAATTGAAATAAAACAAAATATGAATTGAAATAAAACTAAATATTAAGTAAAACTAAAAGTAAGTTTTACCTATATTATATTTATTCCTATATATTTTTTAAAGGTTTTTGAAAGAATTGAGCAGAAATAGATGGAATCTGTAAGCAGGATTATTATCGTTAACTATAATTACAGCTGAAATATAAGTTAAAGTTTTTTTTTTCCCCCAACTATAACGTTATAACTAATAAAATAAAAAACAGACATAAAAAAACGAATTCAAAATAGGTAAAAAGACAAAACAAAAAATAGTAATCAAAGTGAAAATAAAAATAAAATCTATTTCAAAATATTATCAATCAACTTTTATTTATATAGCACAATAAAAGCAAAAGTAGTTGGCCATTGTGCTGTACAACAGGATAAATATATAAACAACGAAAAAAAACGCAAAACAAATGATAAAGAGAGTTCACATCAGAAACACCGATTTGAAAATTGAACATTAAAATCAAGGACAGTCTAAGCCTGTGAAAAGAGCTATAGGTTTTTAACTTAGATTTAAAAACAGACTCTGTGGATACTAGTCTTAGGGATAGAGGAAGACTATTCCACAATTTTGGACCAACAACAGAAAGTCACCTCTCGTATTAAGTCTAGATCTCGGAACCATCAGCAATCTCTGTTGAGATGACCTCAATGATCTAGCAGAGTTATTTAATTTCAGAAGATCAGAGAGATAGTTTGGAGCTAATCCGTTCATGGCTTTAAAAACAAAAAGCAAATTGCAAATCTCCCAAATCGCCATCAGGAGTAACATAAACACCTGAGGTCCCAAAAACAATATTATTTTGTTACAATATTAATATTACAAAAACTAATAGTAAATCAATGAGACTGAAATAACACTGATCTGCAGACTTTTATTAGTGTTTTTTAAATATGGAGCAAAATCTGTGCCACTTCTGCAGAACGGATTAAAACACGGGACGAACTAACATGCAACCAGTGGTTAATATCTAGAGGATTGTCAACATCAGGACTCACAGGGTACGGCTGAACCACCGTCAGGATGATCGACTCCTTACAACTCCTGCAAAACACAGAAAACAGACGAGAAGAAGATGAAGATTCTCTAGCTGGAATCAGGGTTATGTGCTTGAAAACACGTCCAGAATCTGAAGCTTCGGTCTTGAAAACCTTAAATCACAGCTACAGTTCAAACACTTTCTATACAGTGTACAGACTGTAGACAGAAGCGTCTGATGATTTAAACTGAATCACAGGATGAGGAACGACACACTACAGGTTTGATGGATGAGGAACAACACACTACAGGTTTGATGAGGAACGTCTCGGTTACGTATGTAACCCTCATTCCCTGAAGGAGGGAACGGAGACGTAGTCGACTGATTGGGATCATGCTAGGGAGCCTGTCATCTTCGAGTATTGTAAAAACGAGCCAATGGACATTGGCATGCTTGAATCACATCACCCGCCCCGCAGCGCGGGTATAAATACGCATAAGCGTCGATTTGTGTAGGGACGGTGGGTACGCGTACCCAGCAGATTTCGTCATGAATCATTTTGTACCCACCACTTTTAACTTCCGTCCATAATAAATTGACTTTTGGTTCGATTTTTTGCCCGTTTTCAGTGGGTTATGAGGAGCAATATGAGAGAGAAATTTGGTAATCATTGTCTGACCCAACAAAAACCCATTATAATATACATTTTATTTTATTTTTCGTGTTCGCATTTATGAGGGAAAAAACAACGTGTCAGTTCTCGGTTACGGATGTGCGCTCTGAAAGCGTTACTAAAAGACTGCTTTAAAACTTTCACAGAGACCTAAAACAGAAAAGCTGCCTTTCTTTAAAGTGAATTTCGTTTTGTATTAATTGTATCTTAATTTTAATCAATGTTTCATGAACCAATTGCCTGGATTTAATAAATAAGAAGTAAATATAGCAGACAATAGATAATCACGACATGGAGGCGCCGGCGCGTGAACTGGAGTTCGTCTCATAAATGAACCGAAACTCAGCATATAAGGTAGCCTACTTGCATGTGGAGAATAGACATATGGACTGAGCGAACTTAGTGGGCAGTACGACATATGCCGATATGCTCCAGCCGATAACAGGGGGGAGACGCAACCGGTCAGTGACGGCAGAGCAGGCTTTAATACACATATGGGATCGCTGTAGGGATCACAACATATGGACCCCACCTAACACAAGTTACCAAGCATACAAGTGATAGGTCTAGCATCGGATGCTCCGCCATGTTCAACACCAAAGGGGTGAGGCGGAACTCAACAGGGTTTGGGAGAGGGAACTCAACTGGAGCAAAAAGGCGCACTTATCCAGTCCATAGGAGGGGAATGGCGCAGCAAGCGGACACTAAAAACCGGGCTAAGGTGAAGTTTGCTTCGTGTGAAGGGAGCCCATGGAAAGCAACCGGTTCGTCACATAGGCTATTTTCCTAGCGAATGTGCTGGTGTCGCCCAGCCCACAACTCTTAATCTGTCAGCGAGGCACTCGTGTCAACGCCCAGGAAGGAGCAACACTCTCTCTATGGAGGAGCTCACTACCCAGGTGGGCACGGTGCATCTTGGGAAAACCTCTGCATGGAAACCGCCTTCCCTTCTGCTGGTTTCCGAAACAGACGAGAGCTGGAGAAGGTCCTGAGACTTTGCATTCTGTCCTGAATAACTGCAAGGCGGGAGGAACAGAGAAAAGTCAGGGCTGGGTCCGCCTCCTCTGGGGCAGCGCTTGCAGGCTCACCACCTGGTCCCGTCTTAAGGGAGAGGTAGGAACCTTGGGCACATATCCAGGCTGGGGTCTCAATTAATGAGAGTTAGCCAGCCCGAAACCAGGCACGATTCGTTGACCAAAAATGTGTGCAGGTCCCCTACCTTCTTGATAGAGCAAGCAAGCAGGAGAACTGTTTCTTTAAAAACAGATTTTTTAACTCAGCTACCTGCAGTGCTCAGGGGAGGTCTCAGAGTGCAGTAGCTCTGGAGATAGGTCCCAAGAGCTCTTAACGCATTATAGTCCTTCACTTCTATTGCGATCTCAAAATTCCGGCCAGTTGATAATACCTAGAATATCAAAATCGACTGCAGCCGGTAGATCCTTTTCCTATTTAGCACCAAAACTCTGGAACAGTCTTCCTAACATTGTCCGGGAAGCAGACACACTCTGTCAGTTCAAAGCTAAACTAAAAACACATCTCTTTGACCTAGCATACACATAACACATTATAGACTTCTATAATTCCATATTAGGCTGCATAGATTAGTTCAGCCGGAACCGGGAACACTTCCCATGAATCCTGATGTACTCGTTACATCATAAGAAGAATGGCGTCTACGTTAATATTAGTCTCTCTGCTTACACCGAGGTTTACCGCAGTCCGCCTGATCCAGGCCGTATCCAGATCCGATGAAGGACCTGCGCCTGGACACGACGACAACGCAGTACTGAAGTGAGGTGGACCCTGGCCGTATCCAGACTAGATGGTGGATCTGCACGTGGACCCAACCATGACGCATCCCTGAAGTGCCGGCCTCATCGACACGACCAATCTGACTTCTGACCCGTAATGCTGCCTGGATCATAATCATACACTGTTCGCTCGTTGGCCAGAGGAGAACTGGCCCCCGACTGAGCCTGGGTTCTCCCAAGGTTTTTTTCTCCATTCTGTCACCTGATGGAGTTTTGGTTCCTTGCCACTGTTGCCTTGGCTTTGGCTTGCTTAGTTGGGGACATTTAATATTCAACGATATTATTGATCTGCCTTATTAGGGTAGACAATGATGCAATTTTCTTCTAGAAACAAACTATGTTGTATTATTTTCATTTTTTCAATGTGAAGCTGCTTTGATACAATCTGTATTGTAAAAAGCGCTATATAAATAAAGGTGACTTGACTTGACTTGACAAGAAGGTATAGAGGCGGCGCAAGGAAGATTCATCTCCTTGCACCGCTCAGGAATCCTGACGATCAAGTCGCACTTCCTATAGCTCTACTGCTTCATGATGTGCTTTAAGGGCAACATACATTTTGAGGGTGAAGCGGAACAGCCACGCTCCGACCCTTCTTCTGCAGGAAGGAAGCACAGAAGTGATCGAACACTCTCGGGGTCTTCCCGTGAGAAGAACACCAACAACAGGTTCTACTTCAGATCGTAAGCAAGCCTCATTTTTCTCGAGGGAGCTCTCGCAGAAGTGTTAGTATCTACATTCCTTTTAGAGGTAGATAGCTGAACCACCGCAACGGAACCTGGATTCCTCCAGTTCAGTGCGGGTGCCAACGGTGCCCCATCCCTGAGAAGTCTCAGAAGAATGAGTCAGGAAGGCTGTCTGAGGAACGAGGTCCTAGTTGGGGGAGGGCTCACTGGAGAATTAACGCATCTTGCGTAGGCCCCGGTGTTAGCTGTATGCCAGTGTCTCCGTGTTTCAGGACTGGAAAGGGGACGAGATCAGAGCGTCTGCAACAGATGTAACTGTGCGGCCCCGAAGAATCCCGGACAGCTGGACCGCCTGGGGATGGAGTCTCCACTCTCTTCGGCAACAGGCTGTCGAGAGGTCACCTGGGCGGCACGATTGAGCAGGCCAGAACATAAGTGGAAGAAGCGACCTCAGAAGCTTCTGACTCCATGATGGATGAGGAGCGACACACTACAGGTTTGAGGGATGAGGAGCGACACGCTACAGGTTTGAGGGATGAGGAACGACACATTACAGGTTTGAGGGATGAGGAACGACACACTACAGGTTTGAGGGATGAGGAACGACACACTACAGGTTTGAGGGATGAGGAACGACACACTACAGGTTTGAGGGATGAGGAACGACACACTACAGGTTTGAGGGATGAGGAACGACACACTACAGGTTTGAGGGATGAGGAACGACACGCTACAGGTTTGAGGGATGAGGAACGACACGCTACAGGTTTGATGGTTTTCAGTACCTGACCAGATCAATGACCCGTTCCCTCGGAGCCGAACTCACGGCTTCATCATTTATCATCACGATCTCGTCTCCTGGGATCAGTCTTCCTTCTGAAGGACCTCCTGCACACACACACACACACACACACACACACACACACACACACACACACACACACACACACACACACACACACACGTTTTATGAGGACCTCCATAGACGTAATGATTTTTATACTGTTCAAACTGTATACAGTATTTTATCTCCTTACACTAACATGACCCCTAAACCTATCCATCACACAAAACTTTCTGCATTTTTACATTTTTAAAAAAACTTTTCAGCTTAATTTATAAGCTTGTTTCCTCATGGCGACCTTAATTTAGGTCCAGTGACACGAGTCCCCATGAGTGTGTGTGCATTCAGGTTGAAGTTCCCACTGGGATAAAAACACACACACTCCCGCTCACACACACACAGTTTGCTGTTTTACTGTATTTATGGGATAATGAACAGAAGAACTGGTGTAGATGTGGGTTTTCTGGATACCTGGAGTAACGGACCGAACCACCACTGGTTTCTCGCTGCCCGCCACGAAGCCGAAGCCGAGAACCGGGTCGCGTCTCATTTCAACCTTTCTCGGTGCTGGAGGGACAAACTTCTCCACATCAGCACGAACCTCCTCCAGAGAGCTCGACTGGGAGAGATGACTGAGAGAACCAGAGGAACAGAGAACAAAATAATCATTTTTACTGACAATTTACTGCTTTAAACCTGTAAAGCCAGACTAACAGTCAGATAAATCATCTAAAGGTTATTAAACCTTATATTAAATATTTGTAAAAAGTTACTTTATGTGTTTTATGTTTTTTTTATATATCATAGACTACCAGCATAAAATGCAAATGATATCAATATCTGTCAATAATTTATGGCTCATATAGTGAGAATATGGAGGAAAAACAGCCTCAAACTGAGCAATAATACGCAGTTTGATGCAGATGTTGATTTATATGAAATTCTGATGCTTGTAATGTAAATCAATGCGATCTTTATAACAGTATAGCTGACACTTACATAAAATGTATATAAATATCAATAGCGATCAATAATATGTCTTAGCAAGATGATATTTAAATGCTTAGTTTTATGATCAAATCTCTGTAGTTTTAAAACATATAATGCAATGCAATACAATGATGATCGAGAGACGAACAAATAAACCTTCCTCAAAAGCCTGAAGCCATATTTGATTCTCATGATTTGTATGATAAATGATGTCTCGATAATCAAGTAAACCTCAGTTCAGTTGAAATATTACTAACAATATCAAAGTTATTCTTACGTTTACTTGATAAAAATCAGATTTAAAGACACGTGAAGCACGAGCTGAAGGAGGATGTTTGTACAATTAAAGACTTTTACCTGATAAAACAGTGGAAACTCTCAGTCAGACACAGGAGGACTGGAAAGATTGTGTGCAAACAATGTTTTGATCATTTAAAGGCATTTTGCGTATCAAATATGATCCAGTAGGATTTATAAGGTTAATACATGTTCATGGCCTTATTTCACATGAATTCATCCAGTGCACGTTATTATAAAGAAAAAAAGGTTTTGAATGTTGATTATTTTCCTCATATTCTCCATTGTTGCGGCTCCTCTCTTCCCAGTCTGTCAGTAACGCTCTGTTTACTTCCTGTCTCTATGAAGCCCCTCCTTCTGAAAAGCACACTGTGCTCTGATTGGTCGGCTGGAGCAGTGTGTTGTGATTGGTCGAGCGCTTCCAGTGTGTTTGGGAAATGCCCCGCCCCTTACCATAACCACCAGTTTAACACACTACTAACTAACTCAACCAGGCCCCGCCCCTTTATTCTGCGTATGAATTATTATAATGAGGAATATTGTGACGTGTTCGTTCCCGGAAGAAACTCAAGACTACAATGGAGGCGTTTCAGGAGTTCAGGAACACTAACACTGAGATTAAACAGCAACATTACACACTGAAGACAGATGAACATGTGCTCTTTAAACGAAAGCTCACAGATGCAGTTCTTCCCTCAGGTGTCCAGATTACACAACTCTGATCGACCTCTTTCATAACAGCACATCTGAGACGGGAGGTTTGACGGTCGTGATTCAGACACAACACTATTAAAATCCTGTGGAAATGATTGTCCTCGGCTGTCGCAGCTCTCGAGGTCTCCGGGAACAGTAATTTAGGGGGAGGTGAACAATGACTCCGTAGTACAAAAAGGTTCAAGAAGAAATTGCTGCAAATGTTACACACTGTAATAGTAGTTATTACAGTCGTATGCAGAGAATAACTGGATACAAAGGCACAGTTTTTATTTTTTTTTAATGGATAGATGCTGTTAAAACCTCTCAGTCTGAACCTTCTCAAGTAGGCCTGCATGATTTATTGAAATAAATTTGATTAATAATATGGCTTAATGCAACAGTCATAACACGAAGACTGTGATTTCATTACATAGATATCTAGTTCAGTCATGAAACTCTAGAGGGCACATGATCGGTCCTTTACATGCAATCAAAATCATTACTGCATGGCACAAGCTGATTGGCTCTGCTGATCCCTCAGCCAATGAGATTGCTTGCTCAGCATTTAACCGGTCTGGTCGAGTGTTTGGTCCTGCAGTTCCTCTGAACAAAAAATAGTGGGAATGTGTTTTCAGCTTACTGAAAAAGGTTTGAGTTGGTTCTTGTAAAAATACACATGATCATGAACAACCAAGCTTCTCCAAATCGTTCGCAATCCAAGAAGAAAGTGAGTAAAAATGAATTTTTCAGCTTTTTTTTTTTTTTAAACACAGATGCACTCCGCAACAAAATCGCCTTAATCATTCTGGAATTAATCATTCTTTCTAAATTTAGCCATTCAAGTGAGTATTCTTTCATATCGCAATGCATTTCACAGAAAAACTAAACATTGCAATAGAATTTTTTACTTGAGGAGGGAACATGAAACCAGGACATACAAATAGACACATAAAAACATCACAATACTGTCCACAGAATACCAGCAAACCCCGAGAATATTCACCATATCGTCAGTCCTGTTACTAATCAGTCTCTATTATACGTCAGTTGTTAATATTCATTCAGTTCATGCTGGAATGACTTCATTTACGAGATGAGTGCATGTAAACACCAGGACAAGATCATCTGAGTGAGTGTGAATGAAAGAATTACAGTGGAAATAATCATAGTTAATTCATCATTTATGAAGAATGGCAATAAAGCTCGTCAGAAACTTTATGAGACGCACACTTGTGCAAAACAACATTTCCTGCAATAAAAACACATAAAACATCATTTACACATCTAATGTGCATCTTTTGCTCTTCATTTTCTTGAATTAGTGCGTGCAAATCTTCCCGTTATGATCTGCCTCTGAATGAAACACAGCCGTTTGTCTGTATGTGAAGCCATTATCTGTGTTTTATCACTCAACGTAAGATTTTATTGTGAGTTTAACAGCATTACGGTTGTCTTCGCGCTCAGGTAACCAGCAAATGGCCTTTACATCACATCTTCTCACGTTTCACTAATGTAATCTGTGCGAGATGCTCAACGATTGCTCGGTCTTTATATCATCACAGTGTGTGCGTGTGTGTGTGTGTGTGATAATTAAAGCCGTGGGCTGAAGGAGGCGCGAGGACGAGCCATTATTCTCAACACATGTTCCAGAGAAGAGCTACAATTAATCTTTCAAGCCACGGCGAGAGCGAGAGGTCGTGTGTGAGACTTCTGAACGCACTTATACAGGTTTAGAAACTAATCTGTAAAAACCGGTTTGCTTTTCAAGCATTTGAGAAGCTGCGACACACAGTTCAAGGAGGTTTGGGCAAAATCAAGTCAAGTCTCCTTCATTTATACAGCGCTTTAACAATATAGAGTTTCACAGCAGCTTTACAGTGATAACAGGAGATTACAGTAACAGAGAGTGTTCAGGCTTTACAGCAGATCTAGAATAAAGTTATTGTTAAAGTTAAAATACAATATACACACCTATGATGTTCATCTGCTGAATTCTGTTGCTTTACTACATCAAGGCAAGATCATACATGTGAAAAGAGTAAAAATGATAACTAATAGATCTACTAATACACACAACGCTTTCTCCAGCTGATTCTGTCACACAATAAAACACACTGCAAATCTCTCTGGAGAAATGCATGAATATTAAATGCATTGATGCAGTGACGACCGAATGATCCAGGTTAATGCTGGATGATCGCAGTGAGGCGAGCGCTCCAGATAAAAATATGAATGGATTTGTGCCATAACTCTAACCCTGGGAAAAACATATGTGACGGAGGAAACGCGCGGCCTTGACTTCAGCAATGACCACCTGTCATCGATGGCCGGATCCCAAACCCTGATGACCAGCGCTGTGTGTGTGTGTGTGTGTTTCATACGGATACACTCATCAACGGGTCACTGAATACTGGGCGTTCGATTTAAACTAAAGCTATGATGGAAAATATTGACTTAAAACTGTAAAAATGAATGCACAGTTGATGAAAACTAGGAGCAACTTAAATGAAATAAAGTGGGATAAGACAGTTGCATTGCAAACGCTTGAATCGATGCATTTTTATCATCTCAAACGTCCTGCAATAATATAACACAATTAATGTCAAGCATTCAAAACATGTTTACAAGTTTATTTCACATGCAAACTCATTTAGGCTTGTGTTTATTAAAAATGTCATTTATAACTAAATGCAACTATAATTCATGTTTGTTTTCTAGTTTAGGATTTGTTGTGGACTGAGGGGAACTAAAACATGTTTAAAATACTGTATCATTTTATTTCTGAATGTAATAATTAATAAAATACAGCAACGTGCCTTATTTTGACACAGTTCGACTGATTATCAGGTGCAACTTATTTTCCAGGAAAATATGAAATATGCAAAAGACACAGAATATTGTGACGACCGCGCTGAAAATGTAAATAGTGTCGTGCGCAATTCATTTTAGATCTTCACCCTTCTAACGCATTCAAAACTTTTGCATGAAACGTAAGCTTCTAAAACAGTCATAACTTCATATTTTTCAACTAAAACCATATTGTATCTGATCAGTAACTTATTAATGAGTTTTGAATGTTACCATGTTTTTTTTTTACCATGATATTACTTCATTTACTCCCATTTTATTAATAGGAAAATTGAGAAATTCTACAGCAAAACTCAGTGTGATGCAAGAAAACATTTTTATCAATATTTATGAGAAATTATTTGAATATATCATTATATGAAATTTATAAGAATTACAGTGTGAATAAAGCATAAATGAGCTGTGATGATGATGATGATGATGATGATGATTACTCATGACTTCACTGGCTGTCGTCTTACGGTGAGTCACATGGTTATTCAACGGACTCATCGGAAACATTCACAAGACAAAAGACTCAAATCACAAACGCACAGAGCGACAACCAGACAAAAGAGCAGATCAGCATTGTGACTAAACGCCCGAGCACACGCAGACCTCTCTGACTCACTCGTGCTGAGGAACTCTTTTATTAATCTGATCTGGCGTCAGGGCTTCATAACTGCACTTTTATATGGTTATGTGAATTATTCCAGTCAAAAGCTAAATGCATCTGGTTAATGGACTCTCATCCAGGCATTACAGCGTCTCATCTTACCTGACCAATCACATTAAGCAGGTGAGAAGCTCTTATCACTCCTCCAGCTGTCTATCGCTCACATAACTCAAATCAAACTCATTTTAAACTCTACAGAGACAGCAAAGCCTGAGCATTAGAGGAACGCACCGAAACTTGAGGCATAATTGATTTCAATGCAGTTAGTGTTAGTTAGAGCCGAGCGAACCACTCAAGACTCTGAAATAAAATGACCAAATGCATCTATAAAGTAGAAAGTAGGGTATATGCAAATGATACACGATATTTAAATAATGTCATGCAACTATTTTATACATTCATAACTCTCAACTGATTCATTAACTTTATGCATCTATGAAAAAAATGCATCTATGAAATAAAAACGAGTAGTTTGTGTTGTGAGCGGGAAACTTGATGCATAATTGATAATTGAAATAAAATGACCAAATGCATTAAAAAGGCAGTTCATGCTATTTCATTTTCCACAAAGTACAGTGCATGCAAACGGCACAGAATATGTTGCAGCAAAAGGTAAATAATGTCATGCAAAAACTATTATAGACATTCATAACTCTCAACTGATTGATTAACTATAATATATATACATAAAATATAAACTAAACATGTCAAAAATAAATATAAATGCATCTCTGAAAGAAACACGAGTATTGTGTGTTGTGAGCGTAGGCCGTCTGCAGGTTTTGGAACACAGCCTGTGTGTCTCTTATGTAAACGGTGTGTGTTTATGACTGGAACTGTGTGAAATGATTGCAGAAACCCAATGCACAGACATTTCATTTTCATTTCCAAACCGGTTCAGACTCTTAACGTTTGAGAGATGTCCTGGTTAAGTCTCTCCATACTGCAATCATAAGCGCTTCTCTGCAGTAATAGAGGCGGATTGCAGGATTTAAAGGAGCGCTGATCCAGCTGGCCAAGATCACATCTCTCTTCAGTTACAGAACACTCCAAACAAGGTCCAGAATCACCAGCGCTTCTGAAGAGCAGAACGCCTTATTCGGCTCGCTCTCTGAGATCTATCTGTGAAACAAGCAGCGCTTACTCTGTGCAATTAACACTATCAGAAAATCCCAAACTTACACAGCATGCAAAAACAAAAACTGTGGGCGGAAGTAAAAACTCCATTTATTTTCTCCACAGGCAAACTGATTTTTAACGATAACGTATAAATCTTTGACGTCAGCCGTGCTGCGAGCGGCGAGGTTGTTAATCAATGGGTTTTGCTTCTGATGTCAGCTCGCATTATTTCAACTTAGTTTAACAATAATCATGTTTAACAGTAACATTCGTGGTGAAAAACTACATTACCCATGATGCTGTACAGAAAACTCGTTAGCTCCGCCCACTCCCATGAAGCACTTAAATGCTTAAATGTTTGAATATTTAAGCATATTTAGCAAGAAGCTTAAAGTATACTGTCTTTACATATAATGGATATTTTTAAATGAGCAGTTTTATATTTCTCCATGGTTTTTAATGTGATCATGCTGTTTGCAATGCATCATGGGATTGTAGTTCTTTCCCTCACTAAACTTCACAGTATCATCTGATATTTAATGCTGTGCAACGATTGATCGCATTCAAAATGAAAGTTTGTGTTTTGTAAATTTAAATACACACATATGCATGTATATATTTAAGAAGTATTTGCATGTATATACTGTATATATATATTTATACATTTGTAATGCATTATCTCTTCATAAATAGTTTATTTATGTTTAATATTTGCAGATTCCTTGTTACATCTGAAATTGTGTTGTTTGTCGTATGTTTTAATGCATTATCATTTCTAAGTGTGTAACAATGAATAGATGAGTATTATAACTGTGCTTATAATTAATTCATGAAATCATGCAATGCATTAGAAGGTGCATAATTCAAAATACTTAATGCATTATATATAACGGCTCTAAGTGAAGTGTTTGAGTATGATGATGTCACACAGTCGTGCTGTGATTGGTTGTTCGTCCTGAAATAGAAGCAACATCTTTAAAATAAAGAAACTGAAAACTTATCTTTTTAAAATAAAGAAATAAATTAGATTGTATATAAATAACACATTTTTCTTAAATATAGACATGCATATGTGTGCATTTTTATACAAAATAATTGTAAACACAAACTTTTATTTTGGATGTGATCAATCGTTGCACAGCAAATTCTCCTCGTAAACTGATCCGGTTCGTGGCTTATGACACTTTAACCAAGACGTGTTTGAAATCCCTACGGGAGAAATGAATGAAAAACCCTTCCGGAACCAGCGGCGCTGAAACAGCGAGCGGACGCTAATGCACTCAATGAGGTCCAGACGTCATGCTAAATACCCCAGTATGAGGAGACTAATAAATCACACACTTATGAGCAAAAACACTCAATGCACGATACAGAAATCCTTTGTTTTGCGACCGCTGTGATTTAAAGTCACGTGACACAAAAGCTGTTCGTATGAATCCTCAGCTCACCCACACACACACCCACAAACACACACACACACCCACACACTGTCTGTCAGGACACACTCGCACACACACTGTCTCGCATTGACGGACAGCAGATTATTCACAGCTCTCACACACACACACACACACACACACACACACACACACACACACACACACACACACACACGCACACACACACACACACACCCACACACTGTCTCGCATTGACGGACAGCAGATTATTCACAGCTCTCTCTCACACACACACACACACACACACACACACACACACACACACAGATTCAGATCTGATCTCTAAAGCCCCGGGCGTTCACAGTTCTGCTGAGCACGAGAGTTTTCAGTTTCTTTATTTTAAAGATGTTGCTTCTATTTCAGGACGAACAACCAATCACAGCACGACTGTGTGACATCATCATACTCAAACACTTCACTTAGAGCCGTTATATATAATGCATTAAGTATTTTGAATTATGCACCTTCTAATGCATTGCATGATTTCATGAATTAATTATAAGCACAGTTATAATACTCATCTATTCATTGTTACACACTTAGAAATGATAATGCATTAAAACATACGACAAACAACACAATTTCAGATGTAACAAGGAATCTGCAAATATTAAACATAAATAAACTATTTATGAAGAGATAATGCATTACAAATGTACATTCTGAATACCTTTATAATGCTTTAGACATAAAGGGCCCCTATCTTACACCCGGAGCAATGCAGCGGCAAGCGCGACGCAAGTGTGTTTTGCTAGTTTCAGCCCGACGCAGTTTTCATTTTCACGTCCTGCGCTACGCTGTTTGAGGAACGGAAATAGACTGAGCCGTTGACCAACTGAACCCTGCTCTAAAGAGCGCGTTAGTAATGTGCGTCTATAGGCGGGTCCACAGCGTACTACACTCTGCTTATTACACACACACTCTGCTTATTACACACACACTCTGCTTGTTACACACACAGGGACGCACATCAGCACACAAACATGCCAAATATTAAAATGAAAAGGATTACAATGTAAAAGATTATTAATCTGTGCATAAAGATATGGTGAATCCGGCTTGTCCCGTAGATGTTCTGTTGCGCACTTTGACCTCGCGCACGAGCAGATCCGTCTGCGCTCTGGAGACGCGTTCGGTCTTTCCACTATCAGACTCCGTCATGTAAACAGCGAATCCGCCATGGGCGAGCACAGCTGGCATTTAAAGGGAATGGGGGATGAGACTCTGATTGGTTTAACGCACGTAAATCCCAAAACACACCCATTACTCATTAAGAGAATAGAGACAACCCTTTTAGACCAGCGCCGGGAGCGCCGACCATTTATCCCGCCGTTTAACTAGCAAAAGTGGATTCAGACACGGCCTAAGTGAACTTGCGCCCTGCGCTTTAGACCATGAGCTTAGATCGTTAAAACATGGCCCAACGGCTTCAAGTGTTAGCAATCAGACGAATATCAAACCTTCAGATTATAGATATGAATAAAACTGTAAAGTTTGGTGAATTTGGAGATTTTTGACTCAAACTCGCCGCCTTTAAAGATGTGCATTGAGATTAAAATCAGACGCAAATAGAATAAAATAAACTCTTAAAAGTGCATCTGCATGTTTTATTTCCACTAGTCTGAAACATTATGAAAGGCCAATAGCCCAAAATCTCCAAATTGATCAGCGCATGAAAAACAGTGTTAAAGTGTCGTGCCTCAGGTATCCTTTGCATCCACTGTATAATATAAATATATATACATTACAAAATTAAAAGCTAAACAACAGTATTGCAATGGTTATCAGTTGAGTGTTGAGCGTCGTGACAATTATCATTTGCACCTGGAATTACATACGCAATGATTAATAGACCTGTGATGGATTTTTAAAAATAAAATAATAATCTGTATTTTAAACAAATAATAATTCTAATAACTAACATTTCTTTTCTGAATGAAACTCAACCAGTGTGTATCGTTCAAGTGCCCTTAACAGTGAGCAACCCTCGGATGAAGCATCACACGCCGCAGTAAACAAACACAAATCTGGCAAATGCAATGAGAATATTTCATAAACTGCGACTTCTTATATGGCTTTGACTCAACATTAAGAAAATCTTTCATAACGAGTTGAAAGCATGAATTATTACACACCCGAGGATGAAGTCGCATCTCGGCCGGGGAAGAAGACGGACCCGACGGGAATCTTCCTGCATCTGATCTGCACAATGTTGTGTTTCGCTCTTACATAATAATCCCTGGCTGAAGACCCACAACCCTCGTGTGACACACACACACACACACACACACACACACACACACACACACACACACACACACACGCTCCTTCTGCTGGATAATAATTACACATCAACACAAACCAGACGCTTTCACAGTCACCAGAACACTCAGATAATACAGATCATGTAATAACCGGAGCACATTAACCAGCTGAGCTCAACAGCAAACACGTTCATCTAGTGCACGTCATCTAGTGCACCTCAATTCACAACAACAAATGCGCTAGACAGAATGCAAACGGCTAAAAAAATATTTTTCAAAGATTTACAAGAAAATATTTCAGCTTTTCTACTATTCAGTGCTGAGTTTTTCTAATTGTTTGTGAAATTTACTAGCAATTTGGGAGTGAAATTTATTCCCCAGTGTATTTTCAGAAGCTCATGTTCCATCGGTCAGGCATGTGATGGTGTCTAGTGTTCATATCACCGTAACTGCTGAAGGCTTTATCCCGGTACTCAATCATATAGAGCTTACGTGGCTCCGCCCCTTTTCTTCCAGTCTGTATTTTCACTGCAATCTTACGTATTTATGAATGAACGGCTGCTTTCAACATTACAGTGCTCATGATAACTTTCGTTAACTCTACAATAAGTAAATCCACTTCACCAGCTGATCTCTCCTCCACAGCGATGCCATACACAGAGCGACCGCAACACCGAAGTTCACAATATTCTACAGATTCTCGTTTCTCTGGCGCATGAGGTCTATAGTTATGAAAATGAACGATAAATTATGTTTTAGTTTAATTAAAATTAAAATTAAAAAATGGCAAGAAATGATGTTCTCCTCAGTATTTTTGTCTTGTATCTGACAGTGGAGTCAGAAAAATGATCTTGTTTTCACTTTAAATTAAGATTATTTTTCTGACTCCGTTGGCAGATTTTTGTTCTCATTTTAAGCACAAACTCACTTCATTTTGATCATTTATATTTTAATATCTTCAGTAATTGTTCTTCTTCTCCAGTAAATGTATCTTGATTTGAGGATGTTTAGATGTTTGTGCTGGAAAACGAGACAGAAACACTGAGGAAGAACGTCATTTTAGCAGAGGAAACATGTTTTAAATAAGCCGTCTGTTTCACACAATACATGTACGCAATAAAAATGCATTCTAAAAATATAAATAATTTGCAATAATGAAGTAGTCACGGTATTCTGAAGTGCCCACAATAATAATACTGTGCATGTTCAGTACCGCAATATATCATATTATGGTATATCAGCTTATTCTTTCCATCAAAGCTCATAGACAAACAGAAAAAGCCGAAGCACACGCAGTTCCTCATCCTCTGATTTATCTCATCAACAGTGGAAAGAAAATGCAGTATTAGTGTGTGTCACTTCAGAAGGCTGACGCATGTTTCATCATGCTAATGTTTCAGAAACTTCACTCAAGCTCGCGTCTCGCGCATACGCAAGTGTGTGTGTGTGTGTGTGTGTGTGTGTGTGTGTGTGTGTGTGTGTGTGTGTGTGTGCAGTACGGCGAGGACAGAATCAGTATTCGGGAAGCGGATGGAGGGAACATCACACTGAAGCGTTGAACATCTGCACTGAGAGAAACACTGAATGCACAACATCAGGGGCTTTCGCTCCGGAGGAACCTTGTCACCGTTCCCAGAACTATTGCCGGAAGTTCCCGGATTAAGGCGTGTTTGTTCGTACCGCAGGAACTAGGAACGATTTTAGTTCTAGGAACTCATTTTGGAGGAACTAATTCAACTCCTACTTCAGAGTCGGTCTAAACCAGCGCTATAGGAACTATCAGTGATGGTAGTGTTCGCTGATTGGCCGAACACACGCGAAACACCAGCACACGCCATTTTAAAAAAGCACACAGATTAAAGCCTATATATTTACTCTAGTAACTAACTCTACTAGAGTACATGTAAAACAGGGATAGATGAGCCTCTCAACCTTTACGCTGAGGAGAAAATCCAACGCAACTTTGAGGGACCGAGAGAAACACAGACATCCCAACCTGCACAAAGTCATTTCCGGGAGTCAAGAAATCTCCAACGGGGGGGGGGAGGATGGGGTGTTTCTGATTAA
>CM040823.1:710000-750000 GCA_022828995.1 Vimba vimba | reverse complement strand
ACTTAGAATTCCGATCAAAATAAGTTGAAATTGCGAGAAGTAAATGTATAATTCCGAGATATCAGAATTGTAAGTAGTAAATTTAGAATTCTGTGAAAAAGTCAAAATGGCTTTAAGTAAATTAAGAATTCAGGGGAAAAAAGTCTAAATTGTGCAACGTAAACTTAAAATTATGAAAAAAAAATAAGTTAAAATTGCGAGAAGTAAACTTAGAATTCCGAACAAAATAAGTTGAAATTGCGAGAAGTAAATGTATAATTCCGAGAAATACAGTCAGAATTGTAAGTAGTAAATTTAGAATTAAGTGAAAAAGTCAAAATGGCTTTAAGTAAATAAAGAATTCAGGGGAAAAAAAGTCTAAATTGTGCGACGTAAACTTAAAATTATGAAAAAAATAAGTTGAAATTGCGAGAAGTAAACGTATAATTCTGAGAAAAACAGTCAGAATTGTAAGTAGTAAATTTAGAATTAAGTGAAAAAAGACAAAATGGCTTTAAGTAAATTAAGAATTCAGGGGGAAAAAAGTCTAAATTGTGAGATGTAAACTTAAAATTCTGAAAAAAATAAGTTAAAATTGAGAGAAGTAAACTTAAAATTCCAAGAAAAGTCAGAATTGCGAGACATAAACTTAGAATTTCAAACAAAATGAGTTGAAATTTTGAGAAGTAAACGTATAGTTCCGAGAAAAACAGTCAGAATTGTAAGAAGTAAATTTAGAATTAAGTGAAAAAAGACAAAATGGCTTTAAGTAAATTAAGAATTCAGGGGGAAAAAAGTCTAAATTGTGCGACGTAAACTTAAAATTATGAAAAAAATAAGTTAAAATTGCGAGAAGTAAACTTAGAATTCCAAAAAAAGTCTAAATTGTGAGACGCAAACTTAGAGTTCCGAGCAAAATAAGTGCAAAAAGTCAAAATGGCTTTAACCCTCTGAGGTCGACAAACGCGCCGGCGCGTTTTGCTGGATTTTCTCCACATTGTAGCACTATAAACTTAAATTTCTCCGTCATTTATGGTCATACAGAAAAAAGAAATATAAAAAAAGAATCTGTGATATTTCTACTTTTGTATGTGTCCACTTACAATCAAATCAAAACATTGTGCTTTTGTAAAATAAAGAAAATAAACAGGGTGTGCGTTCTGCCTCTCCGTCGCAGTGAACTTTTTTTTCTTGAGCACGTCTATAAACTGAAACAAAACTCTGCGAATACTTGTCACACATTTATGAGCCATAAACCTTTATAAACATATAAGTGTGTACTTTTAAATTATCCGATTCAAAACGAAAACAAATATTCTCTGTTTAAGTAATTTGTATAAAACCAACAAGATGTCCAGATTCTCAAACGCTTGCTCATTACAGTTAATTTGGCCACGCCTACTCGCGCAAAAGAGATTCACATGCAAATCTCCACATGGAACGCGATCGCCCTCATTACCTCAACAACAAAACACTTCACTTCACTTTTCGTCGAGTTTGAAAGACGTGCCTGAGCTTACATTGGATTTACATCAGGAGAAGAAGAACGCGATTTGAAGACAAGAAAGATAAGGTAAGAAATTCTTACATATTTGTTTGCTATTGTTGCATAAATTTCACATTGCAGTTGAACTGTTGCTAGATGTTGAATATTATAATATTTAGACCCGTGTTTACTGTTACTGTGTTTGTGGATATCCGCTCAAACGTAGATATGTATTTGGTAACCATAATGTTTTATATTTGAGCGTGATCGCGTTTGAATGCATCATATTTTGGATAGTGATCACGTTTGAATGTATCATATTTTGGATCGTGATCGCATTTGAATGTATCATATTTTGGATCGTGATCGCATTTGAATGTATCTTATTTTGGATCGTGATCGCATTTGAATGTATCATATTTTGGATCGTGATCACGTTTGAATGTATCATATTTTGGATCGTGATCACGTTTGAATGTATCATATTTTGGATCGTGATCGCATTTGAATGTATCATATTTTGGATCGTGATCACGTTTGAATGTATCATATTTTGGATCGTGATCGCATTTGAATGTATCATATTTTGGATCGTGATCGCATTTGAAAAACAAACAGCTTCATGTTTTTACTATTATCTCATTTCATATGGACCACGAATGGAAACATTTTAAGTAACATGATAATCAATATATTTTTCTCTAGCTTAGTTGTTACTTAAATCTTTTGGAAGATTTATACTGTTATAGGTTATTATTATTTTATCCAGCACTGCGCATAGCTTATGCCTACAAGGCACAACAAACCTGGTGTTCACTGTTCATTATATCTTGTTGGAAACATTTGTGTGTGTGTGTGTTTGTGTGTATTCTGTGAATTTTAAAAAACAATTTTAACCAGAAAAATCTAAAATTTATTCCCAAAATCGTGCAGGCCTTTCTCTTGATATCAGTATGTTCACTTTTTTTTTCAGGGCCCAGATGACACTGAGGACTGCTGAATTCAAAATTCACATGAGTCTCTGTACATGGTAAAGTGAAAATCAAACACCTTGGAAATTAAAGGTATGTTTTTAGGAATAGCACAAAGGTCTCTGTCTTTGGATCATTGTTTTCAATAAGTGCTTTTTTGGCATGTGTTGTGTATCTTTGGACGATGCTGTGTTGTAAATAAATCCAAACAATTTAAAAGCCATTATTTTTTAAATATCCTCATTTACAGTATTGTGCAAGGTTGCCCAGAATGACAGGGCCTGATAGCTCCTAATAGGGCCGTTAGGGGAGGTTCTTTGTCTTTCTCAGGTGAGAAAAGCTTACATATTAATGAGCTCTCGCATAAGGCTTTTTCACACAAAACACGTCGTAAAATTTTTAAATCAATATATTGTCTTATCTGAATGAGCAGTCAGGGTGATTTTCACATAGTTTTGCAGCAAATATTCTAGGCTACGTCATACAATTTTCAAAAGTCTTGTGAAGAAATAATCAGTATGGGTTTCATGGCCTTATTTCAGTGAGAATTTTTTTTTGTATTTTCACAAACCACGCATAAATGTCATTATCTCAAAACTACAAACTTTTACATACATGCTGTTGATATATTATTGTAGCAGAGTTTGTGCTGAATACAGTGTAATTAGACTTTAACCATGAAAATGTCACAAGAAACAGAAATAACCAGAAATGTCAGAGCATGTCAGAACACCTCCAGGGCCCAGAAAACAGCTCAGACCTCAGAGGGTTAAGTAAATTTAGAATTATGTGAAAAAAGTCAAAATTGCAAGATGTAGAATTCAAGTGTAGAATTCCAGTCCAGTCGAGTACATTTTGTCGTTACTCTATATAGCATGTATACATTGGAATGAGATGCTGTTTCTTCAGGATCATGATGCAACAACATTACACAAGACTACATTTCCCAACAAAATGGGTTAAAATTATGAGGATAAGTAAATTCAGAATTCCAACAAAAACAGTCAGAATGTCACAAATGTGGATGTAAACTCTCAAGTTTTGATCCTGTGGCGGAAACAAGCTTCCATACACGTCCCATAGGTAGAAAACACTTTTAAACACATTACTGGCCTCGCAATGCTTTCAATCCTCGCTTTAAGCAGAAAGACGTGTGTGATGCAGAATATACTCAATATATATACAGCACAAATATTAAAACACGATGAAGAGACCGAACACTAGATCCGCATGTAAAGTGATCAGTTTCCTCATAAACAGAATAATTCACTCACAATGTCAAACGCCGAGTCTTCAGAACAGAACGACAGACAAGCAAGACTCTCTTCCATTTTCCCCGACAGGACCTTCATTAGCGTGTTTTATCATCGACGCCGCTTCTCTAACTCCACTGGATCGGGATGGGGATTTCTGGGAGTAACCGTACCGGACAGAGAAACACAAGCCCCTCGTGGAGCATTAATAAATCATGTGTTCAACACTAGTGCACTAAGAGTCAGTGTTCAAATACCGTGGATTATTCATGTTTAAAGTCAGCGGACTGTATATAATATATACGGCTCAAGAGTTTGGGGTCAACAAATCAAATTCATACTTTTATAATAAAGACATTTATTATGTTACAAAAGATTCTATTTCAAATAAATGCTGTTCTTTTGAACTTTCTATTCATCAAAGAATCCTGAAAAATAAAATGTATGACGGTTTCCACAGAAATATGAACTGTTTTCAACACTGATAATAATCATAAATGTTTCTTGATCATCAAATCCTCATATTAGAGTGATTTCTGAAGGATCATGTGACACTGAAGACTGGAGTAATGATGCTGAACATTCAGCTTTGATCACAGGAATAAATTACACTTTACTATATATTCACATAGAAAACAGCTGATTTACACTGGAATAATATTTCACAGTTTTTACTGTATTTTTGTCATGATTCTATCATGTGGGAAATAATTACATGAAAAGATCATTTAACTGACTTATCCAAACCATAGTTCATAGGTTATTCAATAAATGAAAGTGTTTTTATTGTTATCTAAAACTATGAACAATCGATTTTTGGTGATGGAAATAAGGCTGAAATAAAATAAATATAAATATTAAATGAAAAAATTAAACTTAAACGAATATGTTTCTGAAATTGCTGTAGAAATGTTGCCTTGGCCATTTTTTATATTATTATTTTATTTATAAGTTTAAAATGACTAAAAATAAAATTAAAATAAAGCTAAAATATTAAAAAGCACCTAACAAAATTACTAAAATGCATTAATACATGTAAAAATATGAATAAATACTATAATAAACTTAAACGAATTAGTTTGTGATTATGCAGTAGAAATGCTGCCTTAGCAATTTTATTTTATTATTTTATTTGTTTATGTTCTAAAATGGCTAAAAAATAAACTGAAATAAATATAAAATTAAAGTAAAAATATTAAAAAGCACCTAAAAATGGTTATTTTACATATAATATTACATATTATTAAATGTTAAAATCTAAATTAAACTGAAATAAATATAAAATTAAAGCAAAAATATTAAAAAGCACCTAAAAATGGTTATTTTACATATAATATTACATAGTATTAAATGTTAAAATCTAATAATAAATTCTATAATAGTAAATCATACTAAAATGACACTGATATGAATATATATTGATCTTAATAGTCACTATGATATTTAATTTCTGTCCATCCCTATTTCCTCGCTGATGATCCTATGAACTTCGCAATCTTACGTTTCGTTCAAGCTTAACGATAATGACAGAAGGAAAGTAATTAATTTTCTAAGCACTGAAATGACTGATATGCAAATGAAGCTGTTAAACTGGGATCCGTTGCCATGGCAGCAGAATGAGACTGTGAGAGGGCGAATGACAATCAAACTAATATCTCCAGCTAATTAGTAGCCGGACAGTGAGTGCGAATCCCACAGGAAAACTGTAGGAAACTAAAGCTTAACAGGCATTAAAACTACTGATGGAACTTCATAAATAATAAGCTCTCGTTTATTAACATTAGTAACAGAATTAACCAGCAACGAGCAATATTTTCACAGCATGCATTAACCTTTGTTAATATTCATGTTAGTTCACAGCGGATTAACTAATGCTAACACATAAAATGTATTAGTAAATGTTGGGATTAAAGTTCATTGTTAGTTAACTAATGAAACCTTGAGTTAAAGTGTTATTATTATACCAATATGTTTATCTATTTTATATTATAATCTTTTCGCAATATTTATCTGCAACAAAAATCACTGAGTTAAACACTTTCATTAAATACGACTACTAAAAATACAAGCACTCATTTATAGCCAAATCTAAAACATCAGCATTTAAGTGCATATTTAATTTCACTACACAAAATAACATGTAAAACACAGCGAACTGACTCTCTGAATCATTTAGAATTTTCATGATTGATTAATTTCAGCGACTCGATTCATTTTTAAATGATTCAATGAATCACTTAAATGATTCAATGAATCACTTAAATGAATCAAACACATCAAAATGTTAATGTTCATTATATATTACATAACATAATATTATATAATTATGTGGGTTTCTTTTCCCACAAGTCCCTCACTAAATGACAAATCTGAAGACATTATTACATACAGCTGTTCAAGCCTTGACAATAACAGCATTATACAATCGATAAATGTTTAATATCTCGGACTGAGTCTCGCTGTAATTACTTAATGTTTTTTGTTGGTCCAGTGAAGGACACATTCCAGCACAAGTCGATCGCTCATGCATGAGCCGAATCAATAATTCAGTCTGAGAGAGAAGCTCATCATGTTCCCTCAGTCGCGTGTCCATTCCACTCTTCATCTGAACACACACGCTTTAACTGCAGATGTGGGGGAAACTGTATTACATTAATGTCCATGTGGAACGGAGAGTCAGAAGTAACTAACACACATCGGTTCTGAGAGAAACCCACATAGACAGCTCTCTTCTAATGATGCGTCTCACACACAAACTCACGGCTCCTCATCACAACACGGCAAAATAAGAGTCCAGGAAACTGTCAGCAGAAACACACACAAACTCACAGCTCTTAAAGACACCCTGAAATCAAAATTTTAGTTTTTTAGCTTTAAGTATGAATATGTTAGCCTTGAGGTTATGAATAAGCTTCCAAAACAATGACAAAATTCTCATTTAGTCTCTCACTCCCGCTAAAATCACCGCGTCTCATCACATCTTCTGTCCAATCAAATGCTCTCTAGAATGTAAAGCTCCGCCCCCTCCGCTATAAACACCACCTGACCACAGCGACCGCTGACAGACACGGAGCAGTGTGTGTTGGAGTGTGTGTTCGGTTGCTCAAACGCTCCAGTTTTATTCTGTTGTCCAACTGTACGCTGGATAAGAATGAAATGAATGAATCCTCCACTATTGAATCCAGCGTGTCATCAGCGCTCGGGTTCGCTTCCATGTGCTGTCAGTCTGTGAGGGAAACTAAACGCTATTGGCTATTTGAAAAGGGGGAGGAGCCATTCAATATGTCCCGCCTTAGCTTCCTGTTTCAGTTTAATTTGAAGAAATTATGACAGAAAAATATTACTGTAAGTTATTACCTCTCAAAGAATAATAATAATAATAATAATATGTATTAAAACATTAAGGAATAATTACACATTTTTATATAAAAAGTAAACCACTAATTAATTCATTTTTACATTTAAATAAACCATTAAAACAGAATCCAGAAAAATGAAAAGAGAAAACACGAAATATGAAAAAATAAAACAGATTTCACAGGGTCCTATGATCTTATTTTGACAGTGCATTAGTGCAACGGTAGAAATCACTGTCAGTCGGTATATAACATTTATCCTTTTTGTTTTAAATGTGACACAAGAGGGAAACTATAGTCTATTTAAACACTGTCTCTCAAACAGGCACTTACAGAACAGAAGGCTTTATTATATTTAATAACAGCAATTTAGCTGTCGAACCCGTGACCCAATAATAGTGAAATCCCGCACTTTCATTCCTTCTAAACTGCTGATGGCTTATAGTGACTCTTTCAGCAAACCAGTGCGAAGCAGTGGCAGATTACAGCAAAGCCCTGAACACGCATGCGGTCGAGATGATGTAACCCACGCACAGATGGAAGAATCCCACAATCACAGATCCGGAGACATGAGGAGTCCAGGTCAGATGTTCATGAGAAGCGGAGGATTGGCTGGGGAAGGAGTTCGTCTCGCTCCTGCAAATGGGCTGTTGTCAGGTAATATCTCAGACGCTTCACACTCCAGTCTGGAGACTTGTGTGCTCTACTGTAGTGCTAATGACACCGAACCATCAGGGACGATGACCTCCAGCTTTAGCTCATGAATGCTGTACCTGCCGGCGAACAGCGTCTCTAAGCCCCGCCCTCAAACACTGTAGTGTATCTGAGACTGGAGAGTTTGGCTCATGTTGTTCGTGTCGAGAAGACGCCGTTTTCTGAGATTGGTACGGTGAAGCCCACGCCATCGTCACTGTTCGTATCACTGAGATCAAGAGCTGAGATTCAGATATGATAATGAGCGTTTGCTTTCTGACCAATCACAGCAGACATCTGACCAATCAGAGCAGACTGGATTGTCTAACCAATCACAGCAGACTGGGTCATCTGACCAATCACAGTAGAGTAGACCAATCACAGCAGACTGGGTCATCTGACCAATCACAGCAGACTGGGTCATCTGACCAATCACAGCAGACTGGGTCATCTAACCAATCACAGCAGACTGCGTCATCTAACCAATCACAGCAGACTGGGTCATCTAACCAATCACAGTAGAGTAGACCAATCACAGCAGACTGGGTCATCTAACCAATCACAGTAGAGTAGACCAATCACAGCAGACTGGGTCATCTGACCAATCACAGCAGACTGGGTCATCTGACCAATCACAGCAGACTGGGTCATCTAACCAATCACAGCAGACTGCGTCATCTAACCAATCACAGCAGACTGGGTCATCTGACCAATCACAGTAGAGTAGACCAATCACAGCAGACTGGGTCATCTGACCAATCACAGCAGACTGGGTCATCTAACCAATCACAGCAGACTGCGTCATCTAACCAATCACAGCAGACTGGGTCATCTAACCAATCACAGTAGAGTAGACCAATCACAGCAGACTGGGTCATCTAACCAATCACAGTAGAGTAGACCAATCACAGCAGACTGGGTCATCTGACCAATCACAGCAGACTGGGTCATCTGACCAATCACAGCAGACTGGGTCATCTAACCAATCACAGCAGACTGCGTCATCTAACCAATCACAGCAGACTGGGTCATCTAACCAATCACAGTAGAGTAGACCAATCACAGCAGACTGGGTCATCTAACCAATCACAGTAGAGTAGACCAATCACAGCAGACTGGGTCATCTGACCAATCACAGCAGACTGGGTCATCTGACCAATCACAGCAGACTGGGTCATCTAACCAATCACAGCAGACTGCGTCATCTAACCAATCACAGCAGACTGGGTCATCTGACCAATCACAGTAGAGTAGACCAATCACAGCAGACTGGGTCATCTGACCAATCACAGCAGACTGGGTCATCTAACCAATCACAGCAGACTGCGTCATCTAACCAATCACAGCAGACTGGGTCATCTAACCAATCACAGTAGAGTAGACCAATCACAGCAGACTGGGTCATCTAACCAATCACAGTAGAGTAGACCAATCACAGCAGACTGGGTCATCTGACCAATCACAGCAGACTGCGTCATCTAACCAATCACAGCAGACTGGGTCATCTAACCAATCACAGCAGACTGGGTCATCTAACCAATCACAGTAGAGTAGACCAATCACAGCAGACTGCGTCATCTAACCAATCACAGCAGACTGGGTCATCTAACCAATCACAGTAGAGTAGACCAATCACAGCAGACTGGGTCATCTAACCAATCACAGTAGAGTAGACCAATCACAGCAGACTGGGTCATCTGACCAATCACAGCAGACTGGGTCATCTAACCAATCACAGCAGACTGGGTCATCTGACCAATCACAGCAGACTGGGTCATCTAATCAATCACAGTAGACTGGGTCATCTGACCAATCACAGCAGACTGGGTCATCTGACCAATCACAGCAGACTGGGTCATCTGACCAATCACAGCAGACTGGGTCATCTGACCAATCACAGCAGACTGGGTCATCTGACCAATCACAGCAGACTGGGTCATCTGACCAATCACAGCAGACTGGGTCATCTGACCAATCACAGCAGACTGGGTCATCTGACCAATCACAGCAGACTGGGTCATCTGATCAATCACAGCAGCCTGGGTCATCTGACCAATCACAGCAGACTGGGTCATCTGACCAATCACAGCAGACTGGGTCATCTGACCAATCACAGCAGACTGGGTCATCTGACCAATCACAGCAGACTGGGTCATCTGACCAATCACAGCAGACTGGGTCATCTGACCAATCACAGCAGACTGGGTCATCTGACCAATCACAGTAGAGTAGACCAATCACAGCAGATTGGGTCATCTGACCAATCACAGTAGAGTAGACCAATCACAGCAGACTGGGTCATCAATCACAGCAGACTGGGTCATCTGACCAATCAGAGCAGAGTAGCTCTCAGAGAGGCGGGGTTTAGAGAGACTGAATCTTCGATGGAAGTGTTTCAGACACTGAGAGGAAACAGCTGACGCTGCAGTGGAGATCATGAGGATATTAAAGTGTTTTTTGACCTTGGATGAGTGTAAAATATCATAATAGTAAATAAACACTGCAATCCTGCACTGTTGAACACAGTAATAAAACTGACTTCTCCAGTAAATGTCTCTTGATTTAAGAATGTTCAGAAACACTGAGTAAGTGTGGCGTCTCTATATCCATCAGTAATGGAGGCTCTTCACACTGATCCTGACAGGCCGTCATTAAAGCGCAACAGAAACACTGAATCCGCCCTGTTATTCCCGAATCCCGAGCATCATCGGAGCAGCTGGGAAACACCACTGCTAATGACAGGGTAATAACACACACACACACACACACACACACACACACACACACAGCTGCTAATGAGCGTTTCACACACACATATTACACCGGAACTGAAGCCCGAGGCCAGAGCTGCTCATAACAATACAAACAGGAAATACAGACGTTCCCATTCCTTCTGAAATTACCATAATTACACTTTGTTGTCATTTACGCATCCTCATGTTTCAAACCTGTATGATTTTTGTACACAAAAATAATATATATATACATATTTTAATTTTTTTATTTTTGGGGGGATTTTTTGTTTTCATAAAATTATAATTTGGAAAGTTATTACTAAAACACCAAATCCGAAATTAAAGTTTTAATTTTGCCAAAAACCGAATATAAAGTTTATTGGTAACACTTTACAATAAGGTTCTATTACTTAACAACGCATTATTAATATGAACTAACAATGAGCAATACATTTGTTACAGTATTTATTAATCTTTGTTTCTAGTTAATAATAATAATAATACGACTGTTCATTGTTAGCTCATGTTAGTCCATTAAATAAAATTAACAGATACAACTTTTGATTTTAATTATGTATTAGTAAATGCTGAAATGAACATTCAGATTAATAAATGCCTTCATCGTTCATTCATATGAATTAATGAAAGCTGAAGACTGGAGTAATGATGCTGAACATTCAGCTTTGATCACAGGAATAAATTACACTTTACTGTATATTCACATAGAAAACAGCATTTTTAAATTGTAATAACATTTTACAATTTTTACTGTATTTTTTATCAAATAAATTCAGCTTTGATCACATGAATAAATTACACTTCACTATATAATCACATAGAAAACAGCATTTTTAAACTGTAATAATATTTTAAAATTTTTCCTGTATTTTTGATGACATAAATGCAGCTTTTGTGAGGCTCTTTCAGAAACAGTAACAAATCTTACCGACCCCAACAAAGTTGCAGTTACTGTTTATCCTTTATGAAACAAACAGAAAAGGTGATTTTAAATGTATTTCAGCGAAACGAAAGCCACATTTGTTTCCCCCTTACATAAAAGTAGTACATCTTGCATTAAGGATTGTAAACACCGTAACACAAGACCTGAAGTGCAAAAGCTAGCTTCACTTCTATGACACATCGCATAAAAAAGAGAGCACAAAATATGAGAACTTTTGAAATGTAGCGTATGCCGAAGAGCAATTCATAATGCAACAATCTTGAAGAGCTTCAGCCGAGGCTTTGCGTCTGCTTTGAGTGCTCGTACTGTTGAGGTGAGGAATACTTCAAATCTGAGCGCTTCTAGCAGAAGTTTGTGGCGTTTCAGCTCATGAATATTCTGCATGTGCATCTCTCTCTGTCTGGCACACCCTGTCCCTTCTGTGTGAACAATGAGCGAGTTTAAAGAGCAGTCGCATGGAAACACAACACGCAGCAGAAGAGCATGCATGCAGTAATAACTGACCCTTCAAAACCTTCTCCTGAAACCTGTCAAGAATGTGTTTAGCTCACCAAAACCAACAGACAAAATGCAGAGTTATAATTCTGCATTGCATTACATATTCTCATGCACATTTTCTCCCCTAATTCTCATTATTTTCATCAGTTTTTTTGCAGTTATCATTAATCTCTGTGTTGATTCTCTATATTGTCATTTTAATTGTGCTAAAAATAGGCTTCAGCTTTGAGTCTTATTTTTCATTTTATTTATTTTTTCAGTGTAGAATGTGGTTCTTTGAGATTTTCATGTGGAATATTTGTACAGCACCGTTTTGTTACAGCAGATAAAGCACAAAAAAAGGTGAAGCAATTGCTAATTTTCATTTGCACAAATCTCACAAAGAATTAAAAAAAGCATTTGCACTGATGAAACCGATAAATGTGATTATGATTGCAGTCATGGTTGTCATTGTTTGAGGCCGGAGGGAAATAAAGCCGTTTTAATGGCATTAATATCTGAGATCTGAGATCATCGCTGCCCTCATCAGACCTTCACTGAAACTACAAGAGCTTCACACAAACAGAGGACACTCTTTTCAGAAACATCATTCTGACCCCAAATCTTACAAACGTAGTGCATTTAAAAAAAAATAAATAAATTATAATAAAATAATTAAAAAAACACTTACAAATTTCCTAACATTAAAATTAAAACTAAATCTGAAAAAAAATAAATAATAATAATTCAATAATAATATCTCTGTTCAACTAAAATAACACTGGTTCATATAGTGACGATCCTCTAAAAATGAAAAACATTTTTTAAAAAAAATTCATAATACAATACAAAAATACAATATCTTTGGCAAGATTATCAGTGAATAATGACTAAAACATCAGTTTAGAACAACATGAGGATGACAAAAGTCAAATTTTTGGATGAACTTCAAACCAATTCATTGATTTATTGTCACTTAATCAACACAAAATAGTTTTTTTTATACATATAAATAGATTGTGTTTTACAGCTTAGAAGCTCGGCTTTACAGTGAATACATTGAATATGACTCACTAAACAAGTGATTTTAATTTGAATTTTTATGATCTGTAAAATCATAGTACATATCAGATAGACCTGTGTCTTATCTGGTCGCACGTGTAAAGTTACTTCACGAAACATTAAAGCGTAATAGATGTGACGATCACGGCGCGACACTGACACGCTGCTCCGCTAAAGCGACTGCACTTTCTTCTGCTCAGTAAAATCACTAGTTTAGGGTTTTTCAGGAGCCTCGGTGGAGTTCATACACAGATATCCTTCATAATCCTCAGTGCATTTCTGACATCCGTCTTTAGTTGTCGTTCAAGGCCGTTTCTCCTCACGGAAACAGGGTTCATGCGCACTTTAATTATTTTAGGCATCATCTTTCCAGCGAGTTCTCTCCAGTAGCGAAGAGATGCATGAATTAAAGATGATGCTTTCATAACTCTCCAAAGTGCTTCTTTTAAGATGAAGCGCTCTTTAACCTTCAGCCTATCTTTTCAAAGTCCAAATATTCACAAAGCACATGCACTCGTCTCTCTTTTACACGGCGTCTTACAATCAAGCATTCGCCCTTTGCTGACATTTGATCATCTTAATTCATTTAGATCATTATGTTAATTTAATCCCTCAAGTCCAATATTTTCCTTATGCAAGAGCTATTGTTTTCAGGAGATTAAGAATGCGGCAGATTACGTTTTATAAAGCTTCAAAAAGATCACATGACTCAGATTCAGAACACGTGCACTAATTCATAATGACCAAAGATGACAAAACAGAGACCAACATCTTCTCTTTCAGTCATACGTATGACAGCTCTATTCCAAGCTGGAAAATTAATCAAAACACAACCAATATCATAATGTTGCAAAATAAATGAATATTTTATTTTTCTTAAATACACATTTTTATAATAATAATAATAATAATAATAATAATAATAATAATATTTTATTACTCTTAAGACCACAATTTTTAATTAAATTTTGTTGTTAATAATAATAATAATAATAATAATAAATATTATTGCCATTTATAATTATTTTATTTTAATAATAATAATAAAATAATAATTATTATTGTTAATAATAATAAAAATATAAGAAATATTGTTTTTTTTATATTGTTAATAATAATATTTTTTGTTAAGTTTTTATTTTATTTTAATAAAAATAATTTGTATTCATAAGAAATATATATATATATATTATTATAATTATTATTATTAATAATAATACAAAGTATTATTTTTATATATAAAAATGGGGGAATATCCCAATTACTTTTTCCCCAAATTCTGCAGCCCTACAGGATTTGTACATGTGAATGTTTTCCATGAACAACACTAGACCCTGTATGGCTGCTTTTAGGAGTCATGATCACTAGAAGTATGGAGTCAGAAAGTGTCAGTATTTCTCATTTCATGTTAAGGAAGAGAGATATCATCATGTGGGTTTTGGTGAGTAAATAATGAACGAGTTTATCTGTGCAGATGCTGGTGATTAAGACAATCACGAGAGAGCTTTGCAGAATTTGAACATTTAAAACGTTTCACCATCGACATAAAATATTTCTCATTCCAAGCATCACAAAACACTTGCAATCCCAACAGCACTGGGAGAACTGGGAACAGTACTGGGAATAGCACTGGGAACAGCACTGGGAACACTGGGAACAGCACTGGGAATAGCACTGGGAACAACACTGGGAACACTGGGCACAGCACTGGGAACAGCACTGGGAACACTGGGCACAGCACTGGGAACAGCACTGGGAACACTGGGAACAGCACTGGGAACAGCACTGGGAACAGCACTGGGAACAGCACTGGGAACACTGGGAACAGCACTGGGAATAGCACTGGGAACAACACTGGGAACAGCACTGGGAACACTGGGCACAGCACTGGGAACAGCACTGGGAACAGCACTGGGAACAACACTGGGAACAGCACTGGGAACACTGGGCACAGCACTGGGAACAGCACTGGGAACAGCACTGGGAACACTGGGCACAGCACTGGGAACAGCACTGGGAACAGCACTGGGAACAGCACTGGGAACAGCACTGGGAACATTGGGAACAGCACTGAGAAAACTGTGAATGGCACTGGGAACACTGGGAACAACACTGGGAACAGCAATGGGAACAGCATTGGGAACAGCACTGGGAACACTTGGAACAACGCTGGGAACAGCACAGGGAACAGCACTGGGAACAACACTGGGAATAACACTGGGAATAACACTGGGAACAGCACTGGGAACACTGGGAACAGCACTGGGAACAACACTGGGAACACTGGGAACAGCACTTTGAACACTAGGAACAGCACTGGGAACACTGGGAACAGCATTGGGAACAACACTGGGAACATTGGGAATGGCACTGGGAACAGCACTGGGAAGAACACTGGGAACAGCACTGGAAACACTGGGAACACTGGGAATAGCACTGGGAACAGCGCTGGGAACCGCACTGGGAACACTGGGAACAGCACTGGGAACATCACTGGGAACATTGGGAACCGCACTGGGATGTACACTGGGAACAGCACTGGGATGTACACTGGGAACATCACTGGAAACAGCACTGGGAACACTGGGAACAGCACTGGGAACACTAGGAACAGCACTGGGAACACTAGGAACAGCACTGGGAACACTAGGAACAGCACTAGGAACAGCACTGGGAACACTAGGAACAGCACTAGGAACAGCACTGGGAACAGCACTGGGAACAGCACTGGGAACAGCACTGGGAATCGTACTGGGAACAGTCCTGAAGGCCTCAATCCTCCCATTCACACAGAACAAACCCATTCTCTCCTGCATAAAGCTGCCAGATGAAATAAAGAGCTGTTCTATAGATGTATAATCTGGATGATTATTGTGCAGAATAAACGCTGGACGAGGCGACGATGCCACTGGGACCCAGAGGCCAATCCTTTAGGAGGATTAGCCGGGATAAAATCAAGAAAAATCAAACAAGCCAAATAGGTTCTAGAGTTTAGAGTCACAGGGATGAAATGAGCTTAGAGTCCGGCTTATATGAGGGACACGAATTAAATCACCAGCGCCATTCTCCAGTGATCAACATATATGAGTTTAATAATAAATGCAGAACAGGGCGGTTATTATGATCATAAATAATACAACAACAGGCCAAAAGATTTAGCTACATAAATTAATGCTTAATTTATACAATAAATTACATGCATATATATATATGTGTGTGTGTGTGTTATATATTTATATATATATAGTTGCAAGATGTCTTAAATGTCTCAGTAAAATGAAGTGATTCCATATCTTGCAGCAATACATCATTATATCAGTATCATATGTCCACAGTTTGACATTTTTTGTGATATAGGTGCTATTATTTGTATCACTTTATTATTGATTTGCACAATATGGCATGTGTGTCATCAATATAGTTTGATACCAAATCTACATAGACATTGGATAATGCACAAATTTCTGATTTAAAATCCAGTTTTTCTACATAGTAGGCTACTTACTATAAATCTCTAAATGCAGAATTTGAACACACACGTGTGTGTATAGGCTATAATATATATATATATATATGGTTATGGATATCGGTTATTGACAACCCCATATCGGTCGACCACTATGAAGTGATTCACTGTTTCTAAAGGTTCCCTATTTAATTGTCATCCTCGTATTGAGAGGCAGAAGCTCTCTAATAAGTGATATTCTGATATTTTAAGGCATCAGGACTGAGTGAATGAGAAGATGCGACAGATGCGTTATCATCAGTTCCCGTGACATCATCATATTCACGTCTTCTGCATATTCATCATCCAGTCAAACACGCGATTAAAATACAGGTCAATGCCATGATATAATAATAATCATGTAAAGACAGTGAATGTTCGCGCATGCCTGCAGACTCACCTCCTCACGAAACTGAACACGTCCATCATGACATGGATCCGAACTCACTCCGATTTCATCCTCGAGCGTGTCGGTGGAAATGTTTTAGAAATGAGCGATTGATAGCAGGTCCTGTGGGATGATCTTCATCTTCTTCTTCTCCTGCATGACTGAAACACGATCCGCTTTTCCCTCAGATTACATCCTTCACATCTCCTGATGCTCTCCGACAACTTTAGTTAATTCCCCATCGCGGTGGAAGCGGCGCGCGAGATGATGAAGCGCGAGAGAAAGCGACTGATAAAGCGAGGGATTGCATGGAGAGGAGTGTAAAACAGAGCAGTTCTTGAGCACGAAGATCTCAGCTGATGGACCTCCATCTAATCTCACATGTCCACGGTTCATGAATACATGCTCGTGCGCGTGCAGAGGTCGCGTCATCACTAGCGCGAGACTGGGGAGAACCGAGAAGCGCGTGGCCGTTCAGTGAAGAATAGGAGGAGGATAAACGGAGATGAAGAGAGAGAGAGAGAGAGAGAGAGAGAGAGAGAGAGAGAGAGAGAGAGAGAGAGAGAGAGAGAGAGAGAGAGAGAGAGAGAGATGTTTGGGGATGATGAACAGAAACACCTGTGACTGAGCGCGCGTTCTGTTTGAGCGTGTCAAGTTTTTTTTTTTTTTTTGAATAATAATTCAGTACAAAAAGAAATAATACAGAACGATGAACAGGAACATGTGGGGATACAGAGAAAAGGAAAAAGCAATAATAAAAAGAAAACATAAAACTTGTTCTATAATACAGGATGTTTTCGAGAGTGCGAGCGTCAAAAAGATGTGCGCCAGAAATTGGCTTAACCAATGGCGTGGGTTTGGGGGCGGGGCTATCTGTGAGTGTGACCAATAGCAGGCGAGAGGAGTGTGTTCGAGGGAAACCTTTTTGAAAACAATGTGCGGCTACTCAGAGTTGTAAAAGCGTTCACGTCCTGTAGAACTCATAATTACAACATGTAAACTCGGAATTTTCGGATAGATCTGATCTGTACCAGATTCGGTTTGGCAATAGTGTTGCCATAAAAACAAATAAGTCCAGGACGTGAACAGAACGTCACGTGTTGTCATGTTTCTGCAGTATTTTTAAATGTAGGCCTATGTACATTTACAACACTATATTATCTGTTATATTACCATGGCATCAAATAATAATAATAAACAGTTAATGCTTCGTGGAAACACTAATGTTGATTTTTTCTTTTGCTATTTGAGCAAATGGAAACACAAAATTAGTTTCCCATTAACTAACTGTGTCTATCATATTGCAGTTCTTCCAATTTCAATTCCAATTTATTTATAAAGCACATACTAATACAACAATGTTGACCATTGTGCTACACAAACAATAAAATATTAAAATGTAACAAACACAAATAACTATAATTTGCCATTGTGTAAAGCACAGTAACACTACATTGTTTTCACTGCATTGTGTTTTTCTCGTCTTGTCACAAGAACTGTTGATTTCTCCTATAAATGAGGCAGTTTTGGGGAAAATGCTTAATTCGCTTATCCCAACCGAAAGTGTTTTTGTAGCATTTATACTTTATCGTCAGACTCAATCTTAATTTTTTCTTGCATAATTTCACAATTATTCAACAAACCATTAAACTAATTGCAGACATTCCACAGAGATTGAACTGAAGAGCATGAAAAGGTTGCCTCTCGTTCTGCAGAAACGCACATCTGAGCGGAATGACTTCATTATTAATCTAAACCAGAATCAGTGTGTAAGACGGAATCAGAAAGTCATTGAGGAAACGTTACATAATAACACAATGTGTCACAAAGCAACAGTTGAATACTAAAATCCCAGTGTGGGTTTGGAAAATTACTCAAAGTGTGCAGTGAGGGAAAGCTTCATTTGCACTTGCAGAACTAAAATATTTTATATTTTGTAAATATTTTAAATAAGAGTGAAGAACAAAACACTAAACTTGGGTAAGGTATGTGGCAAAAAATGCAAACTACAGTACAGATTTTATTTTACATATGCAAAACAAACAAAAATGCATTGAAAAACATCACTACAACATCATCAGTTATTAATATTTGGTCGGTTCTCTCTTATTTTTTGCATGTGTTCATAATTTCTTTGCCTGGATAAAAATGATGTCGCACAATTCGTCACGTTATTATCACTAATAAAACAATCGACTCCAAGCACAGCTACGCAATATGACTACAAAATCTATAATAATATTTGAATAAAGAGTGAAGATGTCAATTCTACTTTACATGCAAAACTACTTTTTGCTTCTTTGTGAAATTTTGCGAATTTCTCATTAACGAAAATGCTTGAGTAAATACATTGTTACAATATATTTATAATAATAGTCTTTGAAGTCAATGCGAGGATAAATAAACTAAATAAAAAATAAACAATAACTAAGTCACACGTCACTGCAGTCAGGATACTGTTCCTGCATATATTCATATATTCATATATTCTAGATCTACCTAAAGCTTAAATGAATCTGACAGAAATGAGAAAAACAGTGCCGTTAAAACCCTCTGCATGTGCAAAGCATGCTTTTATGTGTATGAAATAATGCATGAGATGCATAACATGAAATGGTGCGTCTGTTCATGATGGGAAAACACACACAGCACATTTCACTAGAAGAGCAAGTTATAAAACCTGTCAAGAACATATTCATATTTCACTCTAAAATAATAAAACTTCTTGCCTATTTTAAGGACCATTAAGCAGCAAACTGGCCCTAAATTCTCAATCCCATAATGGCAAAATATGATAATAATAATTAAAAAAACATGTCAATGTCAAAATGGAATGTTAAATATATGCATTTTCAAGTACAGTAGTGTTCAAAAGTGATATCCGGACTAGAAAAATTGACATCTTCACCCTTTATTCAAATATTATTATAGATTTTGTAGTCATATTGCGTAGTTGTGCTTGGAGTCGATTGTTTTATTAGTGATAATAATGCTATGAAACATGAAAAATTGTGCGACATCATTTCTGTCCAGGCAAAGAAATTATGAACACGTGCAAAAACAAGACAATCACCCAGATATCAATAACTGATTATGTTGTAGTCAATATTTGCTTTTTCCTCTCAGCTTATTGTTTTTCTGTGCATTTTGTTGCATAGTAAAATAAAACCTGTAATTTTGATTTCATCAAAATTCACCCTAAACATGTTTAGTGTTTTGTTTTTGATGCATCCAGACATCATCAGTTCAGTGTTGCACATGCATTACAATATATATTCGTTTTTATTGACCCACAAGTTCGATTAAACCATTAAAATGTGAGGAAAATATTTTTATTTTTTTAATTTGAGGGAAGCGTCTCTCAACATGGGATTAATGAAGCATCTGTCCTTCAACACAAGCGTTTGATTAGACTCTGTGAACCGGCTCACATCAGGCGTGATGTTGCTGTTTAATGCTGAATCACTTATTATACACAACCACATCATTACAGTAGTGGGAAACAAGAAAACATGCCGCTATATGTAGGTCACCATAAGCCAAAGCTTTCCAGATTTCCGTCTCACACACACACACACACACACACACACGCACTCACGCTCGCGCGTTTGGGAATAATAAGGGCACGAGATTCTGGACTCTCCTGTAAAGCCAAAAGCTGCTGATTTCATTCATTTAGCAACTCGGACTCCTAAATCCATCCCAGATTAATTCACTTGATGGAATTTGTTTGATGTCTAAATAAACCTCAGTAGAAGATGAGGAGGGAAATCTCTCCGGGGATTCAGGATAGTGTTGAACTTCAGTGTTTAGAGTTCATCTGATGAATATGCAGTTTGTAATAGTTTGGTGTTTTCAGGTAATCAGTGCTTGTATTTGTACTAGACGTCAGATATTCGGAAACTTATACTCATTCTTTTTTTATGAAAAAGTATTGCGGGATTTGTGACGTCACATGGGCAAATAAATTTGCATATGCCCGCCTCCAGAGCAAGACATCGACCAATAGTTACAGGCCACAGATTTTTCTAGTCGACTAGTATCGTTAATTTAAGCCATTAGTCGACTAATCGCGCGTTTATATTAATAAGCTGTAAATCATAATAATGCGCCTTTAAACATCTGGTTTGAGTCTCTGTAGAGACTTCGGAAGATCCCAGCGTCAGACACAAGCGTATGCTTTATTTTCATGGCGTCACAGGATTATATGTTTGTTCGGAGCGTTTGACTGAGACACAGCGTACGACAGATGAAGCAGCGACTACTGAATCTGAAGTGAATGAGTGAATGATTTCATAATGCTTTGTCTGGAAATTACAGTTTTGTATGGATAATGTTTTCAAAACTCTGGTGCAATCATAGATGTATAAACATAGATGCCTCATTAGTGAGTGTTTCAATGGGCCGCTGTACGCAAGTCGTTGGCCATATTGAACACCAGCTCGTGAACACTCGAGTGCAAGTGGACTGAGCGTCTGCAAACACACTTACGCACATGGACTGTATATCTACATCTGCAATAGATTTATAAATGTCAATCATTTGTTAACAAACAAGTATTCATTACTTCATTGCTCATTGTTTCCGCCTTAATTATTACATTGTTTAAATTAATGCATTTTTAGCTCACTGTGATTTCTGAAATACTTAGACATTTCCCTCTGATATCAGATCTCTGTAAACTGTAATGTGGCATTTTGTGTAAAGCTGCTTTGAAATGATGCGTATTGTGAAAAGCGCTGTACAAATCCACTGAACTGAACTCTAGCTCAGCTGATGATGGCTGAATCTGGCATCTATATCTATGAATGCAATAGCAAGTGTGTGTTGATATGGTTTCCTAGCCAATCATAACAGTGTGTGTTTACTGACACACACATTAAAGGAGCCGCGCCTTAAAAATTACTACTCCACTTATACATGTTTTTTTTTTTTAATGAGCAAAAAACTATTAACATTACAAGTGAACCTTAACTAATAAAAAAAAAACATGTCATGACCCCTTACCCCTTGAGTTTATGCTTAAAACACATCACACTACACACACACTATCACTATCTGACAGTGATAAATAATGTTGTTTTCCACTGAATTAAGGTCATTTTTCTGACTCCAATGGCAGATTTTTTGTACATTTTTTAGCACAAACTCAAGACTTCTCCAGTAAACGAATCTTGATTTAAGAATGTGAACATCAGTTCTCACGCTGAACATTCGTCAGGTGCATTATGGGATGCTTTTAAACACCAGTAAAGGAGGAACATGCATTACGAGCACTTTTACAGTTCTCATGCTGAAGTTCCAGTGTACGCTCTCTCACACACACATTAGCAGAACACCTGAGATGCAGAACACCTGAGGAGAACATCAGTTTCATCTGAATATAACCACACAGATCAGAACTGACTCTATAGAGCAGACAGGAGGATAATCGTCAGGTTAGATATTCTGTTCATGTTTTGGGCAGATTGACGGCTGCCCATCTCTACTTTACTCGACGACTGTTCGGAACAAAAGGAGAAATCAATTTTTTTTTTTCTTCTAGTGATAAAGTACGTTTACGAGCTGTTTAACTCATAAAATTTAATTACAAATGAATTGGAACACAGTTAATTAAAACTAAAAGGTTCTGTTTCTGAAGCGCGGCTGACGGAAGCCTTTAAGGTTCTATAGAGAGTAAGAGTGGAGAAGCAAGTGCACTAAAGTTACTGTTAAAGTATAAGTTTAAATTCATTTTCAAATAATCTTCAATGAATTAAACAGCTCGTAAACATACTTTAAAAAATGGAATAACGAAATGTTGCATAATACTAGTCTAGTACAGTAATATGGAAACATTTAAGATGGTTCTCCTCATATAGAAGCTAAAGTTTTCTTTAGAATCGAGTCAAGAATTCTATAGAGTTCCGTATAGAACCCGACTGAACGTTCTTTTCTAAGAGTGCGTTTAATCCAGAACAGGATCTTGTCTAATCTGAGATTTGGAAAACACAAGCTCGCGAAACCAAGTCTCAACCAACACAAAGTTTCTCTGGGAAATATATTTTTTTCCTGCCATCTCATATTTTTCCACCATCATGTCCCATAATTTGCATAGACTTGGCATATCTTTTGTTGTCAATGTCAAAAGCTGTGCATCCGATCGAACTCTACAGCATTTTGGCACAAACTCTTCAAATGGAGTAAACTCAGGCGGAGGTCAGGTTGTGTTACGCCCTCGTTTACAGAAAACATCAACAAATCTCACCAGAATAAAGAAAAAGCCACACAGATGACATCAGTTATGATGTTTGATTCATGAATATGAGAATAAATATGGTTTATAGTGAACCCTACGGGTTCTGTGCTGTGAGTTCACGAGAGCATCAAATCATCGAAAGTTAATAATATTGGTAACAATTTACAATAAGGTCTGATTTGTGAACATTAGTCAATGCCTTAACACTTTATTTGAAGGTGTGTGTTACAGTGATAATGATGAACTACGTCTTGGTTTAGGGTTAGTAAAAATGATCGTGATTTTAATGGTAAAAGTTTCTGTGCTATATACAGTGAATAACTGTGATAGATCTAACTGTACATTTAATGTAATTTTACAGTAAAATACCGTTAAATTGACAGTTTTTGGAAGTGAAAAAGAACACTGTATAATTTACAGTAAAAAAACGTAAATTGACATTCCCACAATTCCCTGCGTGACACTTCATATTTGATGTATTTTTGTTGAAACAACTGTTTCTTCATAGTTTTTCTAATCAGTGATGTACATTAGGGTTTTATGATACATTTAATGTTGTTGAATGAAAGTTTATTGTATTTTTATAATGTCATATGTGTTACCATGATGGTGTGTGAGTGACACTGTCCAGCTTCTATATTAATATTAACTTTCTTGTGGAAAATCTGCTTGTGATGAGCTTTGGTTGATCATGTGACTCTCATCTCCACTGTGATTGGTGGTTATCAGTGTATTACAAAACAGATATTAGTACTTCAATAGATCGGTAAATTAACATTATATTGGATAATAAAATACATTTTTTTACTGTAAATTTAAGTAAAGTCTGTAAAACCTAAAATCCTGCTACCGTATTTTTTACGGTAAATTTCTGGCAACCACAGCTGCCGTTTTTTTACCGTAAATTTAACAGAATTTTTTTTTACAGTGTGCATGTAATTATGCACAATTTATAGTTACAGTAACTACATGTAACATGGACACTAAAATTAAGTGCTACCAAAACTAACAATGAGCAATCTTTTTTTTTTTTCGCATTTGGTATCTTAAATGTGAACAGATACTATTTTTGATCTCAATAATGTATTAGTGAATGTAGAAATTAACATTAACTAAGATTAATAAATGCAGTTGAAGTATGAACCGTGATACTGTTACCGTGATATTAATGTACTTTTTTTGCTGTTTGGTGCTTTATTGAGTCGCCAATTGATTGAATGTAAAATCTGGATGGTGAATAAAAATGAGACGTATGTTTGAGCTCAGATTTATCTAGAATTGCTGAAGCCTTCTAGGAGGAAATGCAAGAAATATAGTAAAATTCACAATGCATTAAACACCAAAAGCAGCTGAACGTCAGTAAACTCACTGAATGACTGTGAAGACGCCGAGCTCTTCGCTGGGCTCCGGGTGTTCGGCGGGCAGGGGTTTGTTTGGCTGTCCCTTCGGCATACTTTACGCTTTCAGCAAATCCTTCCGGTGACCGGCTCCTCGTGTCCCTGCTTCTCTCGGAAAAATGCAGTCGGGTAAAATCTCAACATCTGAGCTGGCCTGGATAAACCAACCAACTAACTACTTGCACTCAGTCTGCCCCTGGTCTGGGTGTGTGTGTATGTGTGTGTCGAGCCCTGAGGCGGAGAGAGAGAGAGAGAGAGAGAGAGAGAGAGAGAGAGAGAGAGAGAGAGAGAGAGAGAGAGAGGCTCAATAATGAAACACCATCACATTACGGGCCAGTGCATCAGTGAGCCACAGGGATCGATGCTCAGCAGAAGACAACAGTGTATGTGTGTGTGTGTGTGTGTGTGTGTGTGTGTGTGTGTGTATGTGTATGTGTGTGTGTGTGTGTGTGTGTGTGTGTGTGTGAGAGAGAGAGAGGACAGATAGTGCCAGCAGTAGAAACGCATCAGAACAGCAGCGGTTCAATATCAGAGCGACGCGCCGACAGAAACACTCCTGCTCACCGTTAAAGCTTGTGCTGGATTACAGAGAAGCCTCTCCAGGCCACAGTCGTTCAGCTCAATCTCACAGACACACTTATCACTGACAGCTCAAGATCTTGACCAATACTGATGCAGCTCTAGATGGAAATTTCATCACAAAAACACTTTATTCTATGTATTTATGTATTTTTTCCTTTTAGTTGTGCTGTTTTATAAATGTTTTTCTACATTGTGCAATTTAATTATTTTTATTTATTTAATTATATTCATGAGACTCAATGAATTTAAGGAGCCGATTCATGTGTGAAATGATTCTTCGTGTTCCTCCCAAGTTTGAGCCGGATGAATCCTGACACGGTCATCCTGGAAGATGGCCATGATGTTCTTCCTACATGGGTATTTAAGAAATGAAAAGCTACACACTCCATCAATTAGGATTAGAAGAACTGTTGCCAAACATATTGCAGTAATGATCCAATTATATTTAGTTTAGTTTGATTTAGTTTCATTTCCACGGGCTATTAATAAAGTAAAAAGTAAAGTAAAAAGTACAAATAAAACAAATTCAAAAATTCAAATTCAAATAATGGTAAAATAAAACATTCATGCCATCAGAATTCTTAAGGTAGAATCTGTTAAACATTTACAAATATAACACCATAAAATATTAAGTGCAATATACTGTAAATCTCCATACATATATGGCCGGACAACCGTTCAAATGATATCAGATCAATTAAAATTAAATAAAAAAAAAAGTTTTCCAGTTGGTGCCATTGCTGCATTTTGCATTTGGCAGAAAGAATATTACTTGGATGATTATTTAATATTAATCATTATATTACTACTGTATTTATTTTGAACTTGACTTGACTTGACTTGAACATTTGGGTGTCTCTTATCATATTGCTGTTGCCACTGATTTATAAAAGCACTCGAGGCCGAGCTTTACAGTGATTTTACCATAGGACAGGGGTAAAATCCCTCGGCTCACTGTGGTAAAATCACTGTAAAGGCCTCGTTGTTTTGAGATGCAGTGGTTGTCTGATTATGTAAGCAATATTCACTCATTTAAATGTTTTAATCCGCAACACTATCCATATGCATTCGGTAATGAAGCATGAAACGTGCATAATGTGACCTTTCAGTCAGTCCTGCCACCGCGACGAGAGCTGAATATCATCTAGTCCAGTGAAAGGATCTTCAACAATAATACAAAATGCATACTGTAATATATGAACTGAAGAGACCATAAATGCACATGCATTAATGAAATAAGAAACGTGTGCTGTGGATGAGGGAAGACGCAGGCCGATGCACTGATTTCATCCGCAGGGCTTCAGCAATGATGCTGCGGATTCCTCATGCGTGAAGAAAATGAAGTCTTCCATTAGTTATGAAGTTAAACGCGTGCGGAACAGCGGCATTCTGGGAGTGCGGAGAGTGATATTACGTAAGGCAAGAGTATGAACAGCTCTCAAGCAGCTGAGCAAATAAAGATCCTCATGCAACATTCATCAGTTTACATAACAAAATGTTTAGAACTATTATTTTTACTTGGTAGCAAAAATTCTGATGTATTTTGGCACATTATTTTGTGATAAAAAGTCAACATTATGACATAATTTTTTTTTTGTAATTGTAACAAAAAGTTGAAATTATGAAAAGTTAAATTTATAACATAAAAAGTTAAAATTATGGCATGAAAAATCATATGTTTTACATAAATTTAAATTATGACATTTTGACATGAAAGTGACAAGTTTGAGAGTGTTACGTGTTAATGAAGCGGTCGTATTGAGTGTGTGTTACGTGTTAATGAAGCGGTCATATTGAGTGTGTGTTGCGTGTTAGTGTGTGTTACGTGTTAATGAAGCGGTCGTATTGAGTGTGTGTTGCGTGTTAGTGTGTGTTACGTGTTAGTGAAGCGGTCGTATTGAGCGTGTGTTTTACGTGTTAGTGTGTGTTACGTGTTAATGAAGCGGTCGTATTGAGCGTGTGTTACGTGTTAGTGTGTGTTACGTGTTAGTGAAGCATCGTATTGAGTGTGTGTTACGTGTTAGTGTGTGTTACGTGTTAGTGAAGCATCGTATTGAGTGTGTGTTACGTGTTAGTGTGTGTTACGTGTTAGTGAAGCATCGTATTGAGCGTGTGTTACGTGTTAGTGTGTGTTACGTATTAGTGAAGCTGTCATACTGAGTGTGTGTTACGTGTTAGTGTGTGTTACGTATTAGTGAAGCTGGCGTATTGAGTGTGTGTTACCTGTTAGTGAAGCGGTCATACTGAGTGTGTGTTACATGTTAGTGTGTGTTACGTGTTAGTGAAGCATCGTATTGACTGTGTGTTACGTGTTAGTGTGTGTTACGTGTTAATGAAGCGGACGTATTGAATGTGTGTTACGTGTTAGTGTGTGTTACGTGTTAATGAAGCTGTCGTATTGAGTGTGTGTTACGTGTTAGTGTGTGTTACGTGTTAATGAAGCGGACGTATTGAGTGTGTGTTAGTGTGTGTTACGTGTTAGTGAAGCGGTCATACTGAGTGTGTGTTACGTATTAGTGAAGCTGGCGTATTGAGTGTGTGTTACCTGTTAGTGAAGCGGTCATACTTAGTGTGTGTTACGTGTTAGTGTGTGTTACGTGTTAGTGAAGCGGTCGTATTGAGAGTGTGTTACGTGTGAGTGTGTGTTACGTGTTAGTGAAGCATCGTATTGAGTGTGTGTTACGTGTTAGTGTGTGTTACGTGTTAATGAAGCAGACGTATTGAGTGTGTGTTACGTGTTAGTGTGTGTTACGTGTTAGTGAAGCTGTCGTATTGAGAGTGTGTTACGTGTTAGTGTGTGTTACGTATTAGTGAAGCTGGCGTATTGAGTGTGTGTTACGTGTTAGTGTGTGTTACGTATTAGTGAAGCTGGCGTATTGAGTGTGTGTTACGTGTTAGTGTGTGTTACGTATTAGTGAAGCTGTCGTATTGAGTGTGTGTTACCTGTTAGTGAAGCTGTCGTATTGAGTGTGTGTTACGTGTTAGTGAAGCGGTCATACTGAGTGTGTGTTACGTGTTAGTGAAGCGGTCGTATTGAGAGTGTGTTACGTGTTAGTGTGTGTTACGTGTTAGTGAAGCATTGTATTGAGAGTGTGTTACGTGTTAGTGTGTGTTACGTGTTAGTGAAGCGGTCGTATTGAGAGTGTGTTACGTGTTAGTGTGTGTTACGTGTTAGTGAAGCTGTCGTATTGAGTGTGTGTTACGTGTTAGTGAAGCGGTCATACTGAGTGTGTGTTACGTGTTAGTGTGTGTTACGTATTAGTGAAGCTGTCGTATTGAGTGTGTGTTACGTGTTAGTGAAGCGGTCATACTGAGTGTGTGTTACGTGTTAGTGTGTGTTATGTGTTAGTGAAGCGGTCGTATTGAGCGTGTGTTACGTGTTAGTGTGTGTTACGTATTAGTGAAGCTGTCGTATTGAGTGTGTGTTACGTGTTAGTGAAGCGGTCGTATTGAGAGTGTGTTACGTGTTAGTGTGTGTTACGTGTTAGTGAAGCTGTCGTATTGAGTGTGTGTTACGTGTTAGTGTGTGTTACGTGTTAGTGAAGCGGTCGTATTGAGCGTGTGTTACGTGTTAGTGAAGCGGTCGTATTGAGAGTGTGTTACGTGTTAGTGTGTGTTACGTGTTAGTGAAGCGGTCATACTGAGTGTGTGTTACGTGTTAGTGTGTGTTACGTGTTAGTGAAGCGGTCGTATTGAGCGTGTGTTACGTGTTAGTGAAGCGGTCGTATTGAGAGTGTGTTACGTGTTAGTGTGTGTTACGTGTTAGTGAAGCGGTCATACTGAGTGTGTGTTACGTGTTAGTGTGTGTTACGTGTTAGTGAAGCTGTCGTATTGAGTGTGAGTTACGTGTTAGTGTGTGTTACGTGTTAGTGTGTGTTACGTATTAGTGAAGCTGTCGTATTGAGTGTGTGTTACGTGTTAGTGAAGCGGTCGTATTGAGAGTGTGTTACGTGTTAGTGTGTGTTACGTGTTAGTGAAGCGGTCATACTGAGTGTGTGTTACGTGTTAGTGTGTGTTACGTGTTAGTGAAGCGGTCGTATTGAGCGTGTGTTACGTGTTAGTGAAGCGGTCGTATTGAGAGTGTGTTACGTGTTAGTGTGTGTTACGTGTTAGTGAAGCGGTCATACTGAGTGTGTGTTACGTGTTAGTGTGTGTTACGTGTTAGTGAAGCGGTCGTATTGAGCGTGTGTTACGTGTTAGTGTGTTACGTGTTAGTGAAGCGGTTGTATTGAGCGTGTGTTACGTGTTAGTGTGTGTTACGTGTTAGTGTGTGTTACGTGTTAGTGTGTGTTACGTGTTAGTGAAGCGGTCATACTGAGTGTGTGTTACGTGTTAGTGAAGCATTGTATTGAGTGTGTGTTACGTGTTAGTGTGTGTTACGTGTTAGTGAAGCATCGTATTGAGTGTGTGTTACGTGTTAGTGTGTGTTACGTGTTAGTGAAGCTGTCGTATTGAGTGTGTGTTACGTGTTAGTGTGTGTTACATGTTAGTGAAGCGGTCATACTGAGTGTGTGTTACGTGTTAGTGTGTGTTACGTGTTAGTGAAGCGGTCGTATTGAGTGTGTGTTACGTGTTAGTGTGTGTTACGTGTTAGTGAAGCATCGTATTGAGTGTGTGTTACGTGTTAGTGTGTGTTACGTGTTAGTAAAGCTGTCGTATTGAGTGTGTGTTACGTGTTAGTGAAGCGGTCATACTGAGTGTGTGTTACGTGTTAGTGTGTGTTACCTGTTAGTGAAGCGGTCATACTGAGTGTGTCTTACGTGTTAGTGTGTGTTACGTGTTAGTGAAGCATCGTATTGAGTGTGTGTTACGTGTGAGTGAAGCATCGTATTGAGTGTGTGTTACGTGTTAGTGTGTGTTACGTGTTAGTGAAGCATCGTATTGAGTGTGTGTTACGTGTGAGTGTGTGTTACGTGTTAGTGAAGCATCGTATTGAGTGTGTGTTACGTGTTAGTGTGTGTTACGTGTTAGTGAAGCATCGTATTGAGTGTGTGTTACGTGTTAGTGTGTGTTACGTGTTAGTGAAGCATCGTATTGAGTGTGTGTTACGTGTTAGTGTGTGTTACGTGTTAGTGAAGCATCGTATTGAGTGTGTGTTACGTGTTAGTGTGTGTTACGTGTTAGTGAAGCATTGTATTGAGTGTGTGTTACGTGTTAGTGTGTGTTACGTGTTAGTGAAGCGGTCGTATTGAGTGTGTGTTACGTGTTAGTGAAGCTGTCGTATTGAGTGTGTGTTACGTGTTAGTGAAGCTGTCGTATTGAGTGTGTGTTACGTGTTAGTGTGTGTTACGTGTTAGTGAAGCGGTCGTATTGAGAGTGTGTTACGTGTTAGTGTGTGTTACGTGTTAGTGAAGCATCGTATTGAGTGTGTGTTACGTGTTAGTGAAGCTGTCGTATTGAGTGTGTGTTACGTGTTAGTGAAGCGGTCATACTGAGTGTGTGTTACGTGTTAGTGTGTGTTACGTGTTAGTGAAGCGGTCGTATTGAGCGTGTGTTACGTGTTAGTGAAGCGGTCGTATTGAGAGTGTGTTACGTGTGAGTGTGTGTTACGTGTTAGTGAAGCATCGTATTGAGTGTGTGTTACGTGTTAGTGAAGCGGTCGTATTGAGAGTGTGTTACGTGTGAGTGTGTGTTACGTGTTAGTGAAGCATCGTATTGAGTGTGTGTTACGTGTTAGTGAAGCGGTCGTATTGAGAGTGTGTTACGTGTGAGTGTGTGTTACGTGTTAGTGAAGCTGTCGTATTGAGTGTGTGTTACGTGTTAGTGAAGCGGTCGTATTGAGAGTGTGTTACGTGTGAGTGTGTGTTACGTGTTAGTGAAGCATTGTATTGAGTGTGTTACGTGTTAGTGAAGCGGTCGTATTGAGTGTGTGTTACGTGTTAGTGAAGCATTGTATTGAGTGTGTTACGTGTTAGTGAAGCTGTCGTATTGAGTGTGTGTTACGTGTTAGTGAAGCGGTCATACTGAGTGTGTGTTACGTGTTAGTGTGTGTTACGTGTTAGTGAAGCGGTCGTATTGAGCGTGTGTTACGTGTTAGTGAAGCGGTCATACTGAGTGTGTGTTACGTGTTAGTGTGTGTTACGTGTTAGTGAAGCGGTCGTATTGAGCGTGTGTTACGTGTTAGTGTGTGTTACGTGTTAGTGAAGCGGTTGTATTGAGCGTGTGTTACGTGTTAGTGTGTGTTACGTGTTAGTGTGTGTTACGTGTTAGTGTGTGTTACGTGTTAGTGAAGCGGTCGTATTGAGCGTGTGTTACGTGTTAGTGTGTGTTACGTGTTAGTGAAGCGGTTGTATTGAGCGTGTGTTACGTGTTAGTGTGTGTTACGTGTTAGTGAAGCGGTCATACTGAGTGTGTGTTACGTGTTAGTGAAGCATTGTATTGAGTGTGTGTTACGTGTTAGTGTGTGTTACGTGTTAGTGAAGCATCGTATTGAGTGTGTGTTACGTGTTAGTGTGTGTTACGTGTTAGTGAAGCATCGTATTGAGTGTGTGTTACGTGTTAGTGTGTGTTACGTGTTAGTGAAGCATTGTATTGAGTGTGTGTTACGTGTTAGTGTGTGTTACGTGTTAGTGAAGCGGTCGTATTGAGTGTGTGTTACGTGTTAGTGAAGCTGTCGTATTGAGTGTGTGTTACGTGTTAGTGAAGCTGTCGTATTGAGTGTGTGTTACGTGTTAGTGTGTGTTACGTGTTAGTGAAGCGGTCGTATTGAGAGTGTGTTACGTGTTAGTGTGTGTTACGTGTTAGTGAAGCATCGTATTGAGTGTGTGTTACGTGTTAGTGAAGCTGTCGTATTGAGTGTGTGTTACGTGTTAGTGAAGCGGTCATACTGAGTGTGTGTTACGTGTTAGTGTGTGTTACGTGTTAGTGAAGCGGTCGTATTGAGCGTGTGTTACGTGTTAGTGAAGCGGTCGTATTGAGAGTGTGTTACGTGTGAGTGTGTGTTACGTGTTAGTGAAGCATCGTATTGAGTGTGTGTTACGTGTTAGTGAAGCGGTCGTATTGAGAGTGTGTTACGTGTGAGTGTGTGTTACGTGTTAGTGAAGCATCGTATTGAGTGTGTGTTACGTGTTAGTGAAGCGGTCGTATTGAGAGTGTGTTACGTGTGAGTGTGTGTTACGTGTTAGTGAAGCTGTCGTATTGAGTGTGTGTTACGTGTTAGTGAAGCGGTCGTATTGAGAGTGTGTTACGTGTGAGTGTGTGTTACGTGTTAGTGAAGCATTGTATTGAGTGTGTTACGTGTTAGTGAAGCTGTCGTATTGAGTGTGTGTTACGTGTTAGTGAAGCGGTCATACTGAGTGTGTGTTACGTGTTAGTGTGTGTTACGTGTTAGTGAAGCGGTCGTATTGAGCGTGTGTTACGTGTTAGTGAAGCGGTCATACTGAGTGTGTGTTACGTGTTAGTGTGTGTTACGTGTTAGTGAAGCGGTCGTATTGAGCGTGTGTTACGTGTTAGTGTGTGTTACGTGTTAGTGAAGCGGTTGTATTGAGCGTGTGTTACGTGTTAGTGTGTGTTACGTGTTAGTGTGTGTTACGTGTTAGTGTGTGTTACGTGTTAGTGAAGCGGTCGTATTGAGCGTGTGTTACGTGTTAGTGTGTGTTACGTGTTAGTGAAGCGGTTGTATTGAGCGTGTGTTACGTGTTAGTGTGTGTTACGTGTTAGTGAAGCGGTCATACTGAGTGTGTGTTACGTGTTAGTGAAGCATTGTATTGAGTGTGTGTTACGTGTTAGTGTGTGTTACGTGTTAGTGAAGCATCGTATTGAGTGTGTGTTACGTGTTAGTGTGTGTTACGTGTTAGTGAAGCGGTCGTATTGAGTGTGTGTTACGTGTTAGTGTGTGTTACGTGTTAGTGAAGCGGTCGTATTGAGTGTGTGTTACGTGTTAGTGTGTGTTACGTGTTAGTGAAGCATCGTATTGAGTGTGTGTTACGTGTTAGTGTGTGTTACGTGTTAGTAAAGCGGTCATACTGAGTGTGTGTTACGTGTTAGTGTGTGTTACGTGTTAGTGAAGCGGTCGTATTGAGTGTGTGTTACGTGTTAGTGTGTGTTACGTGTTAGTGAAGCATCGTATTGAGTGTGTGTTACGTGTTAGTGTGTGTTACGTGTTAGTAAAGCTGTCGTATTGAGTGTGTGTTACGTGTTAGTGAAGCGGTCATACTGAGTGTGTGTTACGTGTTAGTGTGTGTTACCTGTTAGTGAAGCGGTCATACTGAGTGTGTGTTACGTGTTAGTGTGTGTTACGTGTTAGTGAAGCATCGTATTGAGAGTGTGTTACGTGTTAGTGTGTGTTACGTGTTAGTGAAGCTGTCGTATTGAGTGTGTGTTACGTGTTAGTGAAGCGGTCATACTGAGTGTGTGTTACGTGTTAGTGTGTGTTACCTGTTAGTGAAGCGGTCATACTGAGTGTGTGTTACGTGTTAGTGTGTGTTACGTGTTAGTGAAGCATCGTATTGAGTGTGTGTTACGTGTTAGTGTGTGTTACGTGTTAGTGAAGCGGTCGTATTGAGTGTGTGTTACGTGTTAGTGTGTGTTACGTGTTAGTGAAGCGGTCGTATTGAGTGTGTGTTACGTGTTAGTGTGTGTTACGTGTTAGTGAAGCATCGTATTGAGTGTGTGTTACGTGTTAGTGTGTGTTACGTGTTAGTAAAGCGGTCATACTGAGTGTGTGTTACGTGTTAGTGTGTGTTACGTGTTAGTGAAGCGGTCGTATTGAGTGTGTGTTACGTGTTAGTGTGTGTTACGTGTTAGTGAAGCATCGTATTGAGTGTGTGTTACGTGTTAGTGTGTGTTACGTGTTAGTAAAGCTGTCGTATTGAGTGTGTGTTACGTGTTAGTGAAGCGGTCATACTGAGTGTGTGTTACGTGTTAGTGTGTGTTACCTGTTAGTGAAGCGGTCATACTGAGTGTGTGTTACGTGTTAGTGTGTGTTACGTGTTAGTGAAGCATCGTATTGAGAGTGTGTTACGTGTTAGTGTGTGTTACGTGTTAGTGAAGCTGTCGTATTGAGTGTGTGTTACATGTTAGTGAAGCGGTCATACTGAGTGTGTGTTACGTGTTAGTGTGTGTTACGTGTTAGTGAATCATCGTATTGAGTGTGTGTTACGTGTTAGTGTGTGTTACGTGTTAGTGTGTGTTACGTGTTAGTGAAGCGGTCGTATTGAGCGTGTGTTACGTGTTAGTGTGTGTTACGTGTTAGTGAAGCTGTCATACTGAGTGTGTGTTACGTGTTAGTGTGTGTTACGTGTTAGAGAAGCATTGTATTGAGTGTGTGTTACGTGTTAGTGTGTGTTACGTGTTAGTGAATCATCGTATTGAGTGTGTGTTACGTGTTAGTGTGTGTTACGTGTTAGTGAAGCTGTCATACTGAGTGTGTGTTACGTGTTAGTGTGTGTTACGTGTTAGTGAAGCTGTCATACTGAGTGTGTGTTACGTGTTAGTGAATCATCGTATTGAGTGTGTGTTACGTGTTAGTGTGTGTTACGTGTTAGTGAAGCTGTCATACTGAGTGTGTGTTACGTGTTAGTGTGTGTTACGTGTTAGAGAAGCATTGTATTGAGCGTGTGTTACGTGTTAGTGTGTGTTACGTGTTAGTGAATCATCGTATTGAGTGTGTGTTACGTGTTAGTGTGTGTTACGTGTTAGTGAAGCGGTCATACTGAGTGTGTGTTACGTGTTAGTGTGTGTTACGTGTTAGAGAAGCATTGTATTGAGTGTGTGTTACGTGTTAGTGAAGCGGTCATACTGAGTGTGTGTTACGTGTTAGTGTGTGTTACGTGTTAGTGAAGCATCGTATTGAGAGTGTGTTACGTGTTAGTGAATCATCGTATTGAGTGTGTGTTACGTGTTAGTGTGTGTTACGTGTTAGTGAAGCGGTCATACTGAGTGTGTGTTACGTGTTAGTGTGTGTTACGTGTTAGTGAAGCATCGTATTGAGAGTGTGTTACGTGTTAGTGAATCATCGTATTGAGTGTGTGTTACGTGTTAGTGTGTGTTACGTGTTAGTGAAGCGGTCATACTGAGTGTGTGTTACGTGTTAGTGTGTGTTACGTGTTAGTGAAGCATTGTATTGAGTGTGTGTTACGTGTTAGTGAAGCGGTCATACTGAGTGTGTGTTACGTGTTAGTGTGTGTTACGTGTTAGTGAAGCATCGTATTGAGAGTGTGTTACGTGTTAGTGTGTGTTACGTGTTAGTAAAGCTGTCGTATTGAGTGTGTGTTACGTGTTAGTGAAGCGGTCATACTGAGTGTGTGTTACGTGTTAGTGTGTGTTACGTGTTAGTGAAGCATCGTATTGAGAGTGTGTTACGTGTTAGTGTGTGTTACGTGTTAGTAAAGCGGTCATACTGAGTGTGTGTTACGTGTTAGTGTGTGTTACGTGTTAGTGAATCATCGTATTGAGTGTGTGTTACGTGTTAGTGTGTGTTATGTGTTAGTGAAGCGGTCGTATTGAGCGTGTGTTACGTGTTAGTGTGTGTTACGTGTTAGTGAATCATCGTATTGAGTGTGTGTTACGTGTTAGTGTGTGTTACGTGTTAGTGAAACGGTCATACTGAGTGTGTGTTACGTGTTAGTGAAGCGGTCATACTGAGTGTGTGTTACGTGTTAGTGTGTGTTACGTGTTAGTGAAGCATTGTATTGAGAGTGTGTTACGTGTTAGTGAAGCGGTCGTATTGAGAGTGTGTTACGTGTTAGTGTGTGTTACGTGTTAGTGAAGCTGTCGTATTGAGTGTGTGTTACGTGTTAGTGAAGCGGTCATACTGAGTGTGTGTTACGTGTTAGTGTGTGTTACGTGTTAGTGAAGCTGTCGTATTGAGAGTGTGTTACGTGTTAGTGTGTGTTACGTGTTAGTGAAGCTGTCGTATTGAGTGTGTGTTACGTGTTAGTGAAGCGGTCATACTGAGTGTGTGTTACGTGTTAGTGTGTGTTACGTGTTAGTGAAGCTGTCGTATTGAGAGTGTGTTACATATTAGTGTGTGTTACGTGTTAGTGAAGCTGTCGTATTGAGTGTGTGTTACGTGTTAGTGTGTGTTACGTGTTAGTGAAGCGGTCGTATTGAGAGTGTGTTACATATTAGTGTGTGTTACGTGTTAGTGAAGCTGTCGTATTGAGTGTGTGTTACGTGTTAGTGTAGCGGTCATACTGAGTGTGTGTTACGTGTTAGTGTGTGTTACGTGTTAGTGAAGCGGTCGTATTGAGCGTGTGTTACGTGTTAGTGTGTGTTACGTGTTAGTGAAGCGGTTGTATTGAGCGTGTGTTACGTGTTAGTGTGTGTTACGTGTTAGTGTGTGTTACGTGTTAGTGAAGCGGTCATACTGAGTGTGTGTTACGTGTTAGTGAAGCATTGTATTGAGTGTGTGTTACGTGTTAGTGTGTGTTACGTGTTAGTGAAGCATCGTATTGAGCGTGTGTTACGTGTTAGTGTGTGTTACGTATTAGTGAAGCTGTCGTATTGAGTGTGTGTTACGTGTTAGTGAAGCGGTCATACTGAGTGTGTGTTACGTGTTAGTGTGTGTTACGTGTTAGTGAAGCTGTCGTATTGAGTGTGTGTTACGTGTTAGTGAAGCGGTCATACTGAGTGTGTGTTACGTGTTAGTGTGTGTTACGTGTTAGTGAAGCTGTCGTATTGAGAGTGTGTTACGTGTTAGTGTGTGTTACGTGTTAGTGAAGCTGTCGTATTGAGTGTGTGTTACGTGTTAGTGAAGCGGTCATACTGAGTGTGTGTTACGTGTTAGTGTGTGTTACGTGTTAGTGAAGCTGTCGTATTGAGAGTGTGTTACATGTTAGTGTGTGTTACGTGTTAGTGAAGCTGTCGTATTGAGTGTGTGTTACGTGTTAGTGAAGCGGTCATACTGAGTGTGTGTTACGTGTTAGTGTGTGTTACGTGTTAGTGAAGCTGTCGTATTGAGTGTGTGTTACGTGTTAGTGTAGCGGTCATACTGAGTGTGTGTTACGTGTTAGTGTGTGTTACGTGTTAGTGAAGCGGTCGTATTGAGCGTGTGTTACGTGTTAGTGTGTGTTACGTGTTAGTGAAGCGGTTGTATTGAGCGTGTGTTACGTGTTAGTGTGTGTTACGTGTTAGTGTGTGTTACGTGTTAGTGTGTGTTACGTGTTAGTGAAGCGGTCATACTGAGTGTGTGTTGCGTGTTAGTGAAGCATTGTATTGAGTGTGTGTTACGTGTTAGTGTGTGTTACGTGTTAGTGAAGCATCGTATTGAGCGTGTGTTACGTGTTAGTGTGTGTTACGTGTTAGTGTGTGTTACGTGTTAGTGAAGCGGTCATACTGAGTGTGTGTTACGTGTTAGTGAAGCATTGTATTGAGTGTGTGTTACGTGTTAGTGTGTGTTACGTATTAGTGAAGCGGTCGTATTGAGTGTGTGTTACATGTTAGCGAAGCGGTCATACTGAGTGTGTGTTACGTGTTAGTGTGTGTTACGTGTTAGTGAAGCATTGTATTGAGTGTGTGTTACGTGTTAGTGAAGCGGTCGTATTGAGAGTGTGTTACGTGTTAGTGTGTGTTACGTGTTAGTGAAGCTGTCGTATTGAGTGTGTGTTACATGTTAGTGAAGCGGTCATACTGAGTGTGTGTTACGTGTTAGTGAAGCGGTCGTATTGAGTGTGTGTTACATGTTAGTGAAGCATTGTATTGAGTGTGTGTTACGTGTTAGTGTGTGTTACGTGTTAGTGAAGCTGTCGTATTGAGTGTATATTATGTGTTAGTGAAGCATCGTAGTGAGGTGTGTTACGTATTGAGTGTGTGTCAGATATGATTAAAAAATCTGATTTTTGTGCCAGTCTTTGTGTTTCCGTCATCGTCCCCTTTCGTTACTTCAGACGCCTCTCTTCAGGGCTCTATAACACATGGTCAGCACTGTAATATGGTGTTCTGCTTTATTTATCAGCCACTCATTCATCCTTACTGAGCTAATAATCTTTCCACTCACATTTTCATCTCTCCTTGACACTTTCACCTCATAAAATGTGTGGAAGTAAAACCTCAAAGAGCTTTCAGAATAAGCTCAGTCTGATAAAAATAACATGATTATTTCCTCCTGTGAAATGAATATTTAACATGAAGCCATCCAGTCATGTGGCATGACACAAGCCCAGGGCCATGAAGCACAGCATGACGAGCAGTGGCCTGCTTTTCCATCACACACACACACACACACACACACACACACACACACACACACACACACACACACACACACACACAGAGTTTGCTTATGCTGTATCGTCTCCTGCCAGAGTAAACGACGGGAGAATGTGTTTATCTCACTGTATGACACAAACGCCGATCAATACATGGAATATTCAGTGATCCAGTGGTTTATAGATACAGTCAGAGAGTATGAACACAGACATACTTCATCCTCACAGATACACTGACATTTACTCATCCCATCACATGACTAAAGCTCAAATAACGCTATTTGAACAGATATGACAAATTACCAGAGATTCTAAATATTATCATGAACTCATATCAAACACATAACATGTATCAATGATCAATCGTGCCTTCAGTCCAAATGAGCGATGCTTTTATATACAAACAGCTGCACAGCTCAAAAAATATTTTGCTATTGCATAACAAACAACAAAAGGGTAATTTGCATATTGGGAGGAGACTTGGAGCATGCAAAAAAGATGTGTGTGTGTGTGTGTGTGTGTGTGAGAGAGAGAGAGAATAGCATACTAGCATAATACTCATAATGTTTCTGGAATTTAAAGCATGAAATTCCATACTTTAAATATATGAACCAAATTGAATGTGCAGTTGAACACCATGTAAATAGTGAATATATATATGGGTGTGTATAAAAATGTAGTGCCTGAAATTGTCAAAAAACACACATTCAAACCAAAATATCGGAGCTAATGACTGTAAATTAGAAAGTTGTCCTGCTCGATGAGAACAATATATGAACCAAGTTTGGTGACTGTAGGTAAACCTGACATTTTAGAGAAGCAAATACAAGATTAACAAATTAATTATATATATGTGCATGTTTAGAAATACTTTGTTTATGGTTGCAAAAATGCAAAATGTGTTACTGTACAGCTCCATATATAAAGTTGGAAATATAAGATTGATGTAAAATTGATATCTTCACCTTTTATTCAAATATTATTATAGATTTTGTAGTCATATTGTGCATTTGTGATGGAGTCGTTTGTTTTATTTGTGATAATAACGCAATGAAACATGACAAATTGTGCGACATCATTTTTTGTCTATGCAGGCGAAGAAATTATGAACACACGCAAAAACAAGAGAATCAACCAAATATTAATAACTGATTATGTTGTAGTGAATATTTGCTTTTTCCTGTCAGCTTTTCGTTTTGTAGCTGTAGTTTGCCTAATAATTTTGTCAGACAAACACATTTTAGTGTTATTTAAAATGTTTTCCTCATATTTTGATGGTTTAATTGAACTTTTAGGGTCATTAAAAAGTATTAATGATAGTATAATAATGTAAGTATAAAAAAAAATCACTTTTCACTTTTTATGTCATAATTTTTGCTTAGTATGTCATAATTTCGATTTTTTTATGTCATTATTGACTTCACATCATAATTATAACTTTTCTAATTATACATTTTTTAACTTTTCATATTATAAATGACTTAATGACTTTTTAAGTAATTTCAACCTAGTATGTCAATTTTGTCAGTTATGTCATAATTTTTAATTAGCATGTCATAATTTCACATTTTATATCATTATTGACTTTACATCATAATTATAACTTGATCTCATAAATATGACCTTTTATGTCATAATTTTTTTTACAACTTTTCATATTATAAATGACTTAATGACTTTTTGTCATTTCATTTTTAATTAGTATGTCATAATTTCAAAACATTTTCAAATTTCAACTTAGTATGTCATAATTTTGACTTTTTTGTCAT
>CM040823.1:682500-707500 GCA_022828995.1 Vimba vimba | reverse complement strand
GGCTGGAGTTTGAAGCTCATTAAATCTGCTTCACTGATGTTCTCTTTCTGTGCTTTAATATATTAACTGGCTATTTGTGAAAGAAACACAAGCTCTTATCTGGTAAATTAGTCATTATAAATAATGTCAATGCAATTTAAAAAACTGTCAAGCCATAATTATGAGAAAAAAATAAGTCAAAATTATGACATTCTAAATTGACAATTGAAATTTATGACAAAAAGTCAAAATTCTGATATATATATAAGTTGACATACTAAGTTGAAATGAAGGCATAAAAAGTCATTCAAAATATGAAAAGTTGAAAATTATTAGATAAAGGGTCATATTTATGAGGTCATGTCATAATTATGAACATTAGTTAACATGAACAATACTTCAGCATTTATTAATCGTAGTTAATATTAATTTCAACATTTACTAATACGTTATTAAAGTCAAAGGTTGTATTTGTTAACATTAGTTAATGCACTGTGAACTAACATGAACAAACAATGAATAGCTGGATTTTTATTAACGAACATTAACAAAGATTAATAAATACAGACACAAATGCATTGCTCATCGTTAGTTCATCTTAGTTAATGCATTAACTCATGTTAACTAATGAACCTTATTGTAAAGTGTTACCATTCATTTTTTGTTAATGTTAGTTATAAAAATGCTCATGTTAGTCCACACTGCATTAATTAATGTTAATAAATGTTATGGACGTATCAGTAAACGTAGAGATTAACATTAGATGAAGTGTTGTTCGTCGTTAGTTGACGTTCACTAAAGGAAGTGTGTTGTAAAGTGTTCCTCTTCACTTCTGATGAAATACTGTAGAGAAAGGCAATCAACCCCAGTGTAACAGCGCAGACTAGTGTTCACTACTGGAACTGCACTGTTTCCCAGAATGCAACACTCATGACACATTACAGCAAATCTCCTCAGGACACTCATGCAGAGTGACTAATGTCATCTGAACAAAGGCTGGCAGTGACACACACACACACACACACACACTGGTATCACAGGTGTGTGTGTGTGAGAAGTAGCTGACGCTGCGTTTACTGCCGTCTCTGTGCTTGTCATATACAGTCAAACCAAAGATTACTCACACACCAGATATAATGTTTGATATGTTTCACTAGTGTGATCAGGACACTATAGTTCATTTCTGTGAGTGAGGAGAGCAGAATAAAGTAAACTGTGACATATTATACCCAAATATTCTTCATACAGAGACTACCAGTGACATTAATAAACATTTGGGGCCAGAAATGATTCGGACACTTTGAGCTGATCATGTTTTGCTGAAGTGTGTTGTCTTTAATTGCTAATGCTCTTTTTACACACAGACTGAACACACTGAAGCATTGCTTGGTGATTGGTTGAGCTAAACTGGTATTATCTAATTGTGTAGTTAAATTTAACAGCTGACAGATATTCAACATAATTCATGTGTGAGACAGTCTAACAGAAGGACGGACAAAACCAGTCAAATATCAACTGAGTTCTGCTCATATTTTATCACCGTTTTCTAAACTATAGCGAATAAACTGTGGGAAATAGGAAAAAACAGCCTCAAACTGAGCAAAAATATGCAATTTGCTGCAAATGCTGATATTTATATGAAATTCTGAATATTTTAATGTAAATCAATGAGATTTTTATAACAGTATATCTGACACTTACATAAAATGCATAAAAATATCAATATCTGTCAATAATATGTCTTAGTAAGATGATATTTAATGCTTAGTTTTATCATCAAAGCTCTGTAGTTTTAAAACATATAATGCAATGCAACACAATGATGATTGAGAGATGAACTAATAAACCTTCCTCAAAAGCCTGATGATCATATTTGAGTTTTTATAATTAATGATGATGGATAATAAAGTAAACCTCAGTTCAGCTGAAATATTACTAACAATATCAAAGCTAAACTTACATTTATTCTTACATTATTAACATTTGAAGACGGTGGACGAACATTTCTTAGATTTTTTTTTAATCCAACTTAGGTTTAATAGTGTAATAAATATGTTGGAGTAATTTAAATGAAGAACTTATAACAGCAATGGAATTATGACATTTTTAGTGACAATTACACTGCACAATATTGATTGCATTCATAAATCTTTTTGAAGAAAGTGTGCAAGAGAATGCCAAACCGGATTTACAAACACATGAACTTTTATTTCTAAACATGCGGTTTGTTGCATTCGTCCCTCACTGTAAACCTGTAGATCATTTGTGTCTTTCTTCGCTAATTCTGAGTTGGTTTATTTCTGAAACAAAGGCCAAACGCATCATGTCAGTCTAGTTTCCCCGACAAACCTCAATATTTATGGTGTCGTTGTGAAAGTGTCCTGCCAGCACTGACGTCTCCGAGACACAGTTATTGAGCAACAGTTGAGCAAGAGTCCAGAAAGTGTTCAGACGGGAAGACAGTAAATCATCTGAGGACTATAATGACGAGATGTGGGTGTGGGTGTGTCTGTTTCTTCATCTCGACTTGTCATTTTAATCAGGCTGGATTGACAAAGTCAACAAACTGTTATTGTACACACTTGGGTTAGGGTTTTATTCTCTATACGTTTAATGCTGCGCTGTACAAAATCTCAACTCAATATATTTGATTTATTTTTTTGCATGGGCAATTTTGAGTTTACTTCCCAGAAGTGGATATCACATTTTAATTTTGTCAATTCAGATACATTGGACAGATCAATTGGATAAATTAAGTAAAGTTAAGTATAGTTTACCTAATGTAACAGACGTAGTCCAGTAAACCTCACTCCCCTGATCTCAAGAGACGCCGTCAGCGTTCTCACAGATTCACGCTTTTTTAAGTTTACGCGGAGATGATAATGTTTTAAATTTTTACATTTTTCAACGCTTGCAGCAGAACCTGATTCAGAGTTTGCGTTCTCAAGCGCCAAACACTGTTCTCGTGCAAATGAGCGGCCAGAACACATTAAAAGTTTTCAGTTAAAACGGTGTCGTGTTAATAACTAATGATCTTTACAACGGAAGTGAATCAATCAAAACTAACTTTATCTGGACAATAACTTTATTCTAGATCTGCTGTAAAGCCTAAACAATCTCTGTTACTGTAATCTCCTGTTATCACTGTAAAGCTGCTGTGAAACTCTATATTGTTAAAGCGCTGTATAAATAAAGGAGACTTGACTTGACGCTAGCGACTGACACTTGAGACTGTGGTCTTTAGCTTACACCGTGTCCTAACTGATAGTAAACTTTCTTATTTTTAGTTTATAAGAAGTACACTAAAAGCATACGTGAATAAACTTCTTTTTTGTAAGGGATTACAAACTGTTTGAAGTCCAATGCTTCTTTTGTGGAGAAAAAAGTCATAATTAAGTTGCAATGTTGGTATATCCAAAGTATTAGTGCTTTATATAAACAGACTAATTTTAATAATGAACATAGATGTTTCTTATGCATCTTTACTGTATGGAGATCTTCCGAAGGCTCTCAGTTACACCCTCATTTGTTTACGTTCACAGACCTTAAAAGAGGCCTTTGGAGATCCTTTTTCCTGTGCTAAAACGAGATAATAACCCCATGTCGGGAAGCTCTGGGGTATCATGTAAACTCTGGAATAATATGTTGCAGATCTAACGCAAAGTCTTGTCTCTTGATGGCTTTTATTATGACTATGGATTTTTTTACCCATCTGACACATCCATCCTTTTCCCCATTGTTTGTGAGGACTGATCTTAGGCGTGTTATGTGTTATGATATTCTAATTAAGATGGATTACTCTATTCTGATGGGGAAATATATGAAAACATCAATAAATCAATGCAAACCCTTGGGGACAAATTGCTGTCATGCTGGTGAGTATAAATTAAGACAACGTTTGGGTGTGGAAGTGAAGAACTGTGAGCAAAGCTTCATAATATACAACTGAATTCTCTGCGGAAAACATTGTTATTGTGACTTTTTTTGTTATGTTGTTTCAGGCTTTTGTGTATATAAGAGCATTTTAGGAAGTGTCGTCCATTAATGTGAGGTATTTATTAAAAATAGGCCTCTTTAAAAATGGCAAATAGCCAATATTATTACATTTATAGAAGTCGAATTCCTTTGGAATTCAGCAATTCAGCATCATATTTTTAACTCTCATTCCCAAAGGAGGTAAAAAAGTCAGTAAGGAAAGGGGATTTTATTAAACAAGGTTTCAGTCAAAAGTCAGTAAACCGGTGCATTGTTGTAAAGATCGTATTAACGAACTGAACACACGTAAACTCCACTAAACGCTCAGGGTTTTCTTCAAGCCCAATGTTTACGAGTTGAGGCGTGTCAGTGAGAAACATGGCAGAATACCACAATACTAAGGTATTTAGCAGTGACATTAACAGGCTTTTCTATTTACAACAAAATAAGCCAATTGTCTGCACAAACTGCATTGTAATGTAACACTATAATATGTAACGATAAAGTTCACACTGCCTTCGTAAATTAATTAAAAGCATAAAAAAAACACATTCTTTGTTCTTCATTTTCTAGAAGTAGAGTTTAAAAACCTTGCTGTATTTTTGTATAGTTAATTTAGAGAAGGTACAGCGCCATCTTGCATCAATGAAAGTGACTTGACGCCGCAAACACGACTTTCCAATACGAACTTCCCAGGAGGACTTAAACGCACCATAAGTGCATATTTTCACGTACGACAGAAATTCCCCAAGGATGTAAAGATGCCCAGACATCAACATAGTGTCGGCCCAGATCCGGGCCACATCTGGAACATGTGGATTCTACGCGTACCGGATGTGAGCCGGATCTGGGCCGACACTATGTTGCTTCGGCACTTATGCTGCCTTCGTGTGCTATCGGAATTATCGTAAATACGAGTTTCCTAGTTAAAAACTGGACATGCAAACCTGGCAACCCTGTACCCATTTAACAAGTTGGATGTGCCATGAACTTTAAACATGGCGGAGGGGAGAACGACTGCTGCTGTGACTGGTTTTCTATATTAGTTTTTCCACAAAAGTAGTGCATATTAACATATAGGCTATAAAAATCATTTGAAGTGTATTGTATATTTTATCCACTGCGAAAATAGCCTATATTTGACCGAAATTCCAGAACTGTCAGCGAGCTGACTAGATAAATAGTGTGGTGAATGTATATGGTTGTCAATGAATGGGATGGTAAATATAATTTTGGCTTTAATAAGACTCTCCCAAATAAAAAACCTGGAAAGAATAAACCTGGTGTCTCCATGATTCTTTCCGACAACAAAGCGCTTGAATGCGACAAGCACTTAATCAGGGATTCTGAAGTGGGAAGTAGGAAATTTCCAATAGTATGTGAAGGCAGCATAAATTTAGGTTTAAGTCCCCTTGTGGTGAAATCAAGTTTTTAATGTTGTTTATATGTCTACGAGGTGTTTTAATGTGCTTTAAGACAAACCACGTGTAAATTCACAAGTCGACACCATTGCTGAGTATTTTCTCCTTAAAACTGCAGTGAACCAAAGCAGTCTCAAAAACATGGTTTGAAATCTCATTTGCATATTCATAGAACCAAGTGTACTAAATGAGGCAGGGGTGTAGAGTTACATTCAAGATATTTTAAGGCATTAAGAATTTTTTTTCAAGGAAAAAATGTTTAAATATGTAATTTTGGTGATCAAAGATTAGTTTTAAGGGAAAAAATGATTGACTACAGGGGGACTTTAAGATAATTTTTTAACTGTCATTATTATTATTTTTTAATATCAATCACACACATATAACAAACAAATTTGTTTTAAAAGTCTATAGTCAAACTGAGTGAAACGCGCCAAGAGACAATTTGGGTTGCGCATTACGATACGAACTTCAACAGAATTCAACACGAATATTTGTTTTTAATATAAATTCCATAATTTTTTTAGACTCCCACTTGAAATTGATTATATAATCGACACGGCCAGTTAATGAGAATTGTAAATGTTTTATTTACCTCAGTTTTCTAGGAGGAGGGCAGAGCCGGAGCGCGGGAGAAAGAGGGCGGGAGCGCAGAGAGAGATGCAGTTGAGAAACTTCACTGACTCACGCGATTTTTGGCTTGAACAGTGGGAACATCCTGGTTTATCTGTTGATATAAACCAATAGCAGAGATGGATGAGAAAATATATTAAAACAAATCTGATAAAATACATGTTTTCACCTGTCGTTGACAGCCAAACGTCATCATCCGTTATTCAGTCAGTCAGGTTCACATGGGGATTGTGTTTGGGGCGTCAGCCTGTGTCTCACATCATCGCAGGGATGAACAGCGTCTTCTCCTGTTCCTCATCGGGCTCGAAAACCCTCGCAAAGAGAAAACTTCAACAGACTCGAAGTCTGGATTCAGCGCTGATGAGAAACGGCGCGACGCCCGCAGACGTTAATAGCGTTCAGCGGTTCTCGAGCTCCACAACTGGATTTACCAACAACCAAACCATCTCTGAAGACTCCAGACTCAAACAGCGTCTTTCTTCGTCGAGTTTGTCGACGTCTTCAGACGCTTCGTCGATCTCCTCCAGCGTTCATTTCAAACGCAACGCGTCCCGGGATTTATCGCTCAACCTCTCGGGTTCAAGCAACATCTTCTCACCGAGAAAGTGGCTTCAAAGAAAGTTGCCTCAGTCGGATGCGGTTTCCCACAATATCTGTAAATCTGAGGTAAGATTTCGGCAAAACATGCTATATAAGAGTTCAAACCAGATGTTGTTGTTGACATGGATGTGGTCTGGCGTCACGAGTATCTAAATGTCTAATGACAGATTTGAAATACTTTTCCAAATATCAAAGTGATAAAACTTGCCTGTCAATGTTTCTTTTAAGTAAAAAAAAAAAAAAAAAAAAAAAAAACACATTTAATTAACTTTATGCCTTTTCTAGTTCACTTTTAAAGGTCACGTGGTGTACATTTTTGCAGCTATATATATATATATATATATAGATATATATATATAGATAATTCATATAAAAGTGCTGTATGTAACATGAACTTATGTAACATGAACTTACAGCACTTTAAGAGAATTCGAAATGTGAATTTCATTACACTAATAAATCATATTATATCTTTAACAGTTAATTAACTGTGAGCCTTGGCTGTAGATTATGCAAAGATAGATAGATAGATAGATAGATAGATATCATGCCTAATCAGATGTGTAATGTTTAGAAGCATGAATCCAAGTTTCAGTATTGAGATTGACACTTTTTGGTTCTTTTTGTATCACCATAACTTTTATTCGGATTACACTGATATTTAGCCCCTTGAGCAAGTGTTTTGTCTCAAGGCACTTCACAAACAATTTATCTTGCATTACTTGCCATGGTTCGCTTGAGCATCACAGAAACTAGAGTTAAAACTGCACCAACAGAGAACAGCAAGACTTTTTAAATATAGCTTATTTATAGTGCCTTTATAGACCTATTATGACATTTTTTTAAAGTCTTGATGTAGTTTTCTGGCTCTACTAGAGCAGGTTTTCCTGCTTGAATGTTGATTATTTTCCTCATATTCTCCATTGTTGCGGCTCCTCTCTTCCCAGTCTGTCAGTAACGCTCTGTTAGTTCCTGTCTCTATGAAGCCCCTCCTTCTGAAAAGCACACTGTGCTCGGATTGGTCGGCTGGAGCAGTGTGTTGTGATTGGTCGAGCACTTCGAGTGTGTTTGGGAAATGTCCCGCCCCTTACCATAACCGCCAGTTTCAATATTGTGACATGTTCGTTCCCGGAAGAAACCCAAGACTACAATGGAGGCGTTTCAGGAGTTCAGAAACACTCACTTTTTAATGCTCAAACAGCAACATTACACATTAAAGACAGATGTAAATGTATAAAAGCATAATAAGACCCCTTTAAGACTAGTGAAAGATGTCTTTAACCGGTTCTTTAAGGTCGTGATGTTTGATCCACCGCTGAACATTAGAGACAGTGAAGGTTCTGGAATGCGACTTGTTTCATGTTGTAATGGAAGCAGTCAAGTCACCTTCATTTATATAGCGCTTTTAATAATATAGATTGTTTCAGAGCAGTGACTCTTGTTTACGGATCATGGATGACGGGCAGAAACGTAGACCTGTAGGAGCGTGTTGAGGTTCAGTTCCAGTGTCCGTTCTGAAGACTGACGTCAAAGCCTTGAACTGAAGCCGGTGGAGCGAGACCAAGGGGGCCGAGACACGGACTCTGTTTGCTTGATTGGAGATCAGACACGCAGAGAGAGAGTGTGGAAAGGAGCTTGTTGAAGAGACAGTGCTGGTATATGAAGACGGATGATCTGGCCTTGGATCTTGCCAGCCGCAGGGTTTCAGCTGGGAAGTCTCTCTGGAATGTCCACTGCAGACTCCAGTACAAATGTAAAATACTAACCCCGAAGACAACTGAAGATATTGAACTCGTACAGTGGTTTAGCTGCTGATCCCAACTTTAATAAATGCATTATCCTCATTGCTGAAAGTGCACGAGGGAGGATAATCGGATGTACATTTGTTTGTTGCTGTTGTTGTCACTTGATTGAGAGATTGTGTTAGCAAGATACACTGGGTTAAAACAACTCAATTTGGGTTGTTTTCAACCCAAGGGCTGGGTAAATATTGAACAGAACACAGCAATACTGGGTTAATTCATTTTTACTAAAGTACTAGTTTCTTTTTTTTTTTCTTTTTTTTACTTCATACATGAATTAATGTTTACAGATTAACTTGAATCCTCTAAACTTAAAAAAAAAAATATTCCACACAACCACTGGTCTGCATAATAATTATAATATAATGATAATTCCTTTATTTTTGATTCTATTTTACAGTATAGCTTATTTTTTATAGTTTTGAATACATATTGCATACATTTATGCTCGTTTAACAAATATTAGAAGTAAAACTTAAATATTTAGAAGAAATTCAAGTGTAATGGACCAGTCTCCTTTGTGCCATTCCCACTGTAATGCACTGGATCTCGTGCCGGATCTCGTGTCGTGTTCAGCGGAGGAACTGATAACTTCAGACGCCGTCCTGCATTTCACTCGTAGTTGAAAATATGCTGTGACTCCATAACCTGCCCGTAAACAATCAATGTACAGTTCTGAAAACATATTTTAACTAAGCATTTATATTCTGTATCTTTTTTTAATAAAATCATAAAATTTTATGCAAGGCACAGGCGTTCCATCACGCGACACTCCTTTAGAGGACTCACATCGCGCCCCTGTATGTTGCGTTGCATAAAATAAAATGATATACAGAACAATAACGAATTTATACATAGAAAATATTTACACAATCCTGTATTTTACCAAAGACACACACCAATTTGACGGAGCTGCACTGCTTTCTCCTGAAGAGGTTGCAAAAAGCCCGCAATAAATAACTCAACCCCAGGGGTGTTACGTCTGACCCAGGATCTGGGTAACACAAAAACTACACAAACACTGAAAAAATAACCCCAAAAATGTACCCAAAAGGCTTAACCCAGGATTTGGGTGTGCTGACAAATGCACATGAGTGTATTGACAAAATAATGCACAATTTAGTGAATGGCACATGTGGCATTAATCCCACACATGTCTAAAGTGCCAGGAGGTGTTATGAAAGTGCTTGTGTTTTGAAGTAGGTTTTTGCTTCTTTGCAAGGATCAGAAACCAGTGAAATTACATTATAAAGACATAAATGACCAGAGGCAAATCAATAAACACCTCTCCATAAACAATGCATGTATTCTTTTATCACAGTGTTGCCAAACTACAATATTGAGAAACCAAAACACCAAATTTGTAGATGTTTGTGTAGGGCGGCCCAAAGGGGAGCTCTCCTTAACAGTTACCTAACCTCTCAGGAATCTGGAGTTTATAAAGCTCCTCCTATAAAGCAGTCCGCCAGTGTCTTTTACAGCACTGCTCTTGCTATTATTTGGCCAATGAAACTTGACAGGCAGCAAAAGGCAGAGTTTGTTTTTTTTGCCATGTTCAACTGAAATGCATGCATTAATCTGCAAAAACGACACCTGAAATCCTTCTACAGACCCATTTAAAACATTGCAAAATGACTGAATCTTAAAACCAAATGGGAATTGTGTGCCAAATTGGAATTGAGTAAATTCCCTTTTTCTGTATTTAAGCATCCACAATGGGTCATTTACACTGACAGAATAATCTTTTTAAAGTAGTGGTATTGCCAGATGTAACAGTATAACTTGTGTATCTTTGCTTCCTTTTGGCCTCGTTGCAGATCGTTTCAGTGAATCTGTTGAGCTTAGCAATGTTTAGATCTAGAGGCAAAGTGCTCTAATATATCTCCGTAAGATACGGCCACAACTTTTATTGGGTTGCTTTTAACTGGTTTTAAATAAATTCCCATTTTTGGTCAAATTGCATTTATCTGTGCTCTTGTGCAATGCTTAAAGTCCCCCTGTGGTGAAAATCCAGCTTTTAATGTAGTTTATGTGTCTATGTGGTGTTTTTAATGTGCTTTCAGACAAACCATGTGTAAATTCATAAGTCGACTCCATTGCTGAGTATTTCCTCCTTTAAACTGCAGTGAACCAAAGACAGTCTCAAAAACACGCTTTGAAATCGCTGGTGTTTCTGACGTCACAAACTACCTTGTAACCAATCAGATCAACGTGTGATCGTCAACCAGTGGATCTCTGAGCTGAGTGAGTGAGTGGAGGCGGGGCTCATTTGCATATTCATAGAACCACGCATACTAAATGAGGCAAGGGTGTCGAGTTACATTTTACAGGCATGCCGAAAAACTTAGTGATCAAAGATAAGTTTTAAGGGATAAAATGATTGACTACAGTGGGACTTTAACATTTAAACTTGGATTAAAATATTAGTTGTCATGTTAAATGTTTTATTGGGAACTTGCTGTGACAAACATTTTTGGTATTTTCTTTTTCTGTAGAAAAACAACAACAATGAAAACGGCATGTTTTACTTTTTTGCATAACAAACAGTTACACTCATATTCACTGAAAACTGGTAAACCGAATGAACTTTTGGTGCTGCTAAAGCTCTCGAGCTCCTTTGCAGTGAGTCTCTTTCTGTGCGAGAAGAAAGCGTGTAAGAGCGGCCGTTCTTCAGCGAAGTGACATCTGGTTTACATGAAGTCTGCCTGAGCTTCTCTTTCTCACAGCGAGCAACATGACCTGATCTTTGGCAGCGCTTCCCAGGCAAATACTTCTTCCCACTGGAGACTGTCAACCGAGCACAACAGCACTTCAGGGTCTTTTTAAGGTCTTCTTTCATGTTCGACAGTTTCGTGAATCTTCAAGCTTGCGTTGGTCTTTAAAACTCATGAGTGCAAGTGAAAAGTCTCATAGGAGCATCTAAAATTAGGCAATATTTGAAGTCAACAAGTTCCTCATTGTTTTTCCTCGCATTGAATATCATGTTTCCCTCATTTTATGGAAGTCGATTGCGAAGTTCATGTTGACAAGTTACCATTATTCAACACTGTGGAATGCAGATAGCAGGATTTTTACAATAAGAAACATTGCCGAATATGTGGTTCGTTCACAGGCCAGTGAAAGTGGGGCATGTTCATGAAGTCTGACTCACTTTAAACTCTTTTGTGTTGGAGCAGATCCAGGATAAGAGACCATGAGTGGCTCAGTGTTTTCGGTAAGATGGTTTAGATTAATGCAACTCTTTTAGTACATTTGCAACATGCGATAAGCATCTCAGATCCACAAAGTTGTGTATCTGATTTTCCAGAATGATGGATGGAAAAAAACTCCTTCTTTGAGGTTGGACCTTATTGAGATTTCTTTTAAAGCAAAAATGTCAGTATCAGAATAACCTTTAACCTTTATATTCTGCCTGCCAATCACTTCAGTGTTTCGCAACACACACATACTTTACACGCACCACGTTTGTCTTCAGTGATAGTGCAGATTTGTGGCCTTTTTTACACTTATTATGAACATGCATCTCATGCAAAATCAAATGCAAAAAGTGATTAAAAAGCCCAACAGTTGAGCACGTACAGCGACACCAAAGTCATGCGTTCGATTCTCAAGGAAAGCGAGAACTTGTAAAATGTGTTCCTCGAATGCAATTTAAGTTGCCAAATGCATATGCATAAATGTAATTTTGTGATCTGTTCACTCAAAACACATTTGGATGTAGTCAGAAACACATACTCTTAAAGTCCCCCTGTGGTGTAAATCCAGCTTTTAATGCTGTTTATGTGTCTGTGGTGTTTTTAACCTGTTAAGCTGCACCCCCACTTTTGAAAAATCCACAGAAATGACATACCCAAACTGAAACAGATACAGTTCATGAACCCTTTGTACAAAAAGCACAAGTATGGTCTCATTTGAACGCTGACACCTGCCAGTTTATTGTAAATGTAGAATTAATTTTTGTCATAATGACAAAAATTGTTATAAATAGCTTCAAAGTTTTGTAAAGTTATTAGAAATTAATTTTTATGAAACATCCTCATGAAAATAAAATTGAAGTTGGCACTGTAGCAATCTAGAAATGCACTACAGCTAAAGCCACATGTCTAAACATTTTATGTTTAAAATCTGAAGATAATAAGTTCAAAACTCTGTATTTAGTTAAATGTTTTTCAAGACCATGTCAAATTACTTTATTTTGATTTGACTCTAAAATGCAACTGATGTTTATTGTCATCTTCTAAGCATCTATCCAGTATATTGTCTCTATTGTTTTGTGGTGCAAACGAGCCCCATTCAGTCTCAGTCTCCCCCTGCACACATTCACACCTCTCCAGCCTGGTTATGGCTCTAAATATGCATTTCTTTTGTCTGCATTATAGTTACTAACGACTGGCTATTCACAGGCTATTCATAGGGTTTCAGTCCCTAATTTCTTTTCTCAAAGTTCACCTCACATTTTAAACAGTATAAAATGCATTTTTTAAATAAAGAAACATTTCAGTAAGCGTTCAAAAAATCATAAAAGTATAACTTCTAGGTGGAAGCCTGGCAGGTGCACCCAGAGCTAGCTAGCATGTTAGCTTAGCACACCATCAATACACGACAATTTATGAGATTAAAACCATGTTTGTGTTCCAAACTTACTTTATAACGCAAGTAGAGTATTTTAAATAATCTTCTGTGATATAATTTGGCTTCAGATAAAAAAAAAATCAGACAGAAAATACTATTGGTATAGTATTCTGCATAACGATTCTATATAGATTAGCATTACATTATAAATATAATCTATTATTATGGAAATACCTGGCATGGCTTGAAAAACACAGGTAACTCAAATATCATTGCAAACATGTTTATTGTCTTCGAAATGTCTGTATCTGCATGTTACAGCGCGAATCGCGATCTCTGTTAGCTGTGTGTGTGTTCGAGGCTTCCTGGAATGTCACATGATTATGGCACTTCTTCATGTGTTCTATATATGGACTAATACTGTGCACAGGGCGGCGAGGGCGCCCTCAGGCTGCTGGTATGGATTGAAAATACAGTATCAGAGTATGCAAGCGCTCATAATGATTTCATCGACGCATTTGGGTATAAATTCAATAAATATTATTCCTGTCTATAGAAATCTGATGTAAACCTATGAGAATATATCAATATTTCTCCAAATCTGCACATTTGTGAGCTAAAGCCCTGAAGGACGTTGTTTTGTGTATCGCTGTCATGACGACGGCACGGGAGTTTTTTATGAATGAAAGCGGCTGACGCGCATAATTCATATTAAAGGTATCGACTCATTTTTTCATTTCATAACTCCTGACACAAATTAAGAAATAAATGTCGCTATAAGTTTCTCAGAATGCAATAGTGGTCAAATTCTGTAACTTGAGTCTTATATCTTTTTAATGATGTATAGTTTGTCAAGGTATAACATTAAATCTGATAGTAACTTTGAACTATATATAAATAAAACCGCTTCAGTGCGCCCACGCTCTGGCAACGGTTAACAGGTTAATGTGCTTTAAGACAAACCATGTGTAAATTCATAAGTCGACTCCATTGCTGAGTATTTCCTCCTTAAAACTGCAGTGAACCAAAGACAGTCTCAAAAACACGCTTTGAAATCGCTGGTGTTTCTGACGTCACAAACTACCTTGTAACCAATCAGATCAACGTGTGATCGTCAACCAGTGGATCTCTGAGCTGAGTGAGTGAGTGGAGGCGGGGCTCATTTGCATATTCATAGAACCGCGCATACTAAATGAGGCGAGGGTGTTGAGTTACATTCAAGATATTTTAAGACATGAAGAATTTTTTTCCAAGGAAAAAAAACTTTTAAATATGTCATTTTGGTGATCAGAGATCAGAGTTCTGTTTTAAGGGATAAAATTGACTACGGGGGACTTTAACCTTCGTCTCTCTCTCGGGTCATTTTGACCCGGAAAATAGTTTTTAATTGAGTGTTCATCAGGGTCCAGGACTTGTCACACTTGAACCACGAATACACACACAAAAAAATTTTATGGATTTGAGGAGTTTTGTGGTTGAAATTTAAAAAAAGTAACAAATCCTTCCCTCGGGTCAATGACTCCCTTAGGAATGAATGGAATGCGAGGAATGCTTCAGTTCACATAGAAAAACATAAAAATGCTCAAAATTCTAACTAAAAATGCTAAAATCTAGTGGCTAAAGTCATGAAATATCATGTTATATTATTATTTTTACACGAGGTCGGCAAAGACACCCAATGTAAGATATTTAGAGCTGAATTAAAAGGGTTATGCATGAAATTGTGAAAGAATGTTAAGTTGAAAGAATGTGAGGAATGTGCTTAAATTACTATTAATTTATTATTTATTGATCAAATCTAGTAATTTAAAGGTAAATAAAATAATAATAACAACAAAATCTCCAAAAACAATTGCATTAAAAATAGAAAAAAAATGGGCTATTATCAAAATGAAATAAAATAAACTTTCTGGACAACAACAAAAATGAAGTATAATTTTAGTGCTTCGGGTCATTTTGACCCGCGAGGGAAGGATGAGAAGAAAATAAATCACTACGAAGTTAACTTACTTACCAAGGGGTCAAAGTTCAAAGGGGGGGGGGGGGGGGGGGGGGGGGGGGGGGGGTGAAGCCCTTTTCTCAACTCAACAGGTTTTTCTGATTAAACATTTTTTGCAACCAACATATAAACTGTGAGCATTTAATTTTACTATAGTAGATGTTCCATGAGTGTGTGAGCCACTAATGTGTGTTCAGCATTTCACTTCTGTGTGTGTGTGTGTGTGTGTGTGTGTGTTGCACAGGATTGCATCTTTATGATGACTGTTGCTTCACTCACATGCATCTCTTTCTTCATTTTCTTTTTGCGCAGGATTGTGTTTGTATGACGATCTGGCTTCACTGAGCTTTTCCAGTTTCACATATCAAGTCAATTCACTGTCAATCACGGTCAACAATGCAGTGCGGCCAACAAAATAATCTCGGATTTTTCCCACAGCAGTTTCCCGTTGCCGTCGAGTGGAAAGAGTCGGAGTGAGCGAGAGGAAGAGGCGTTTCCGCCACTCATGTGTTCTTCTGATTAGCATACTGATGTTGAAACCAGCATCTTCCTGTTTCTTTGTGCCAGTCTGGGTTCTGACACTGGGAACCAGATGAAGTGATATTTAGCGCTCTTACATCATCAGAGCTACATTCAGTGGGATTGTTCTGGAGATTTCTGAACCGTTGAACTCGGCAGCTTTTGTTAGTGTTGTTTGCTTAAAGACTGCATGAAGAATTGGAGATTTCGCTCCTTTTCAGTTCTTTGTAGTGAACTGAACACATCCCACAGGAGTTTTGATTTGGGATTTGGTTGACGAAACTTTTTCTGAATTACAGTTCACAGAAATTTAGTCCAAAAACAACATCAAAATGTGCAAGAACAGATTAGAGCGATTTTTCATTTTGTAAACCTGTCAAATAAACACAAGAAATTAATACTTTTATTCAGCGAAGACATCAAGCAATATTAATCAGCCCAACGGTTTCAACACTGATAATAATCATAAATGTTTCTTGAGCATCAGATCATCATATTAGAGTGATTTCTGAAGGATCATGTGACACTGAAGACTGGAGTAATGATGCTGAACATTCAGCTTTGATCACAGGAATAAATTACACTTTACTGTATATTCACATAGAAAACAGCTGATTTACACTGGAATAATATTTCACTGTTTTACTGTATTTTTGATCAAATAAATGCCGCCTAGGTTAAAATCATTCATTTTATTGACTATAAAATTTTAAAGAAATTCTTAATTTCTGAATGTTGTATATGACAAGTTAAACAATTTATTTTAATTTCAGTTTATATTGATTATTTTCAGCTCAAACTATAATGTCAACAAAGAACTTGTCTTTTAATTCTGTAGGAAGTGACACTTTCTTTACTTTATTGTCTATAATAATAATAGCATTTAGAAGCTGTCCATGTGTTACTGTACATATTAGTGTCTATCATTCCAAACACGTGTGTGTGTGTGTGTGTGTTAGAAGCACGTTATGATTGAATGCTTATGAATACCAATGAAATCATCATTGAGAATAATGTGCGTGGAGCAGCTGTGCCTGAATTACCATCAGACTCACATGTGATGCTTGTTTGATGGTCCTCGAGCATCTCTTGTTAAACAGCTGTTCAGATGAAACTGTTGCTCACCTTTTATGCTAATGAGCGAGGCTTTCATTGATAATGAGTGTTCAGTAATTAAACAGCGCTGCTCGCTGGAGTGGCACTACAGAAACAAATGATCCCATGAAAGTCCCCCTGTGGTGAAAATCCAGCTTTTAATGTTGTTTATGTGTCTGGTATTTTTAATGTGCTTTAAGACAAACCATGTGTAAATTCATAAGTCGACTCCATTGCTGAGTATTTCCTCCTTAAAACTGCAGTGAACCAAAGACAGTCTCAAAAACACGCTTTGAAATCGCTGGTGTTTCTGACGTCACAAACTACCTTGTAACCAATCAGATCAACGTGTGATCGTCAACCAGTGGATCTCTGAGCTGAGTGAGTGAGTGGAGGCGGGGCTCATTTGCATATTCATAGAACCACGCATACTAAATAAGGCAAGGGTGTTGAGTTACAGTCAAGATATTTAAAGGCAAGATTTAGGCTATTTTTCAAGGAAAAAAACGTTTAAATGTGTAATTTTGGTGATCAGAGATGAGTTTTAAAGGATAAAATTATTGACTACTTTAAATGAAATTAAAATAATCTTAAATTATATGAACACATAAGTGTCCTGCTCAGTGTTTTCTAGGGCTGTTTTCGACTAAGGATTTTCATAGTCGAATCTGATTCGTTAGATTTTGCCGTAGTCGACTGATAGTCGAACCTTTTTTTTTTTTTTAGATAGCAGCTAGATTTTTTCCATTTCAAACAAAAGAGCTAAAAAAACCTAAAAGAAACACATGGTGTGTAGGCTAACAAATACCTTTTATTCATTTAAAGCCAGATGAACAAAACATATCACACATATATCATAACATTTCATAAACATGAGGAGCAATATGAGAGAGAAATTTGGTGATCGTTGTTTAGGTACTTTAAACCACGTAAAGCTTTTTCACGCCCATGAGAACCGTGTGGAGTCAACCCACAGCCGCTCCGCAGCCCTGCTGAAAATGTGAAGCAGATTTTTGAATACATTTTTATTTATTTACATTAGTAAGCTACAGGACATCGTCTTTCAAAACATGACCTGCGCGAAAGCGGAAAATATTTTTTTTGTACCCAGCCCTTCTGAAAATGCGAATGCGTCTCTGTCCCCACTCCCCAGCACATTTCAAACCAAACTGACGCCCATGTACCGTATATTTTCCGCGCAAAAAAGCGGACCGGATTATAAGGCGCACATTCAATGAATGGCTATTTTAGAACTGTTTTCATATATAGGGCGCACCGGATTATAAGGCGCATAGAATAGAAGATACTGCAGTCAAACGTTTGACTGGGTTTGCGTTATGCAGTGGTCACCAACCTTTTCATAAGATCACATCCAAAGTCCAAATATAAACCAAGATCTACCACTTGCAAAAAAATATGAAAAAACAAATGGCTGAGCTGTAAAACCTTGTTTATACTCGACGCGTCCGCCTGAGCGCGAAGCTATGGCGCGAAGGTAATAAAAAACTAATATCCGTCTGCTCGGGCAGATTCGGCTTAACAGCGCGCGCGCCTCTGCATCCGAAGATGCACGACTTTGACCCGAATCTGCCCGAGCAGACGGATATTAGTACATCTCATCATTACACCAGCACCCAGTTTGCGCGTCTAAATCAGTTGTATGGTCTGGTGTTCAGTCTAAAACAAAACAGTTGCGTCAAGTATAAATGCCTCGTCTGTTTGAGGAGTTGCGCGCGCAGTCAGCGGAGGCTCGCGCTCCGGTGCCAGGCGAAAGTATAAACAAGGGTTAAGTCAGCGGTTGTTTTACAGACATTAACATAAGGCGCCAGATCCATATATAAGGCGCTCTGGATTATAAGGCGCACTGTCGTTTTTTGAAAAAATTAAAGGCTTTTAAGTGCGCCTTATAGTGCGGAAAATACGGTAGGCTATTCGACTATGAGGTTCATAGTCGAATCAGACCTCTCCGAATCGAATCGTCGAATCCTCGACTATTAGAAGTCAGCCCTAGTGTTTTCGTTTCTTTAATCTGTGCCTTTATGTATTGTTCATGACTAATATGCAGGGTTTTTTTTTTTTTTTTTTTTTTTTTTTTTGCTCATTTTGATAATATTTTTGTGGTATTTATGAAATGCGCAATATATACACAACCTTTCTAAAGTTAGAATTTTTTCAAGTCTCTTCTGCTCACAAAAGCTGTATTAACCTGATAAAAAATACAGTAAAAACAGTGGAATATTATTCCAGTGTAAATCATCTGTTCTCTATGTGAATATACAGTAAAGTGTAATTTATTCCTGTGATCAAAGCTGAATGTTCAGCATCATTACTCCAGTCTTCAGTGTCACATGATCCTTCAGAATCACTCTAATATGAGGATTTGATGTCGTACAGTGTTATCTTGTACACTGATATCTCTGGTTTTCTCCTCCACGGTCTGGAAGAGCAGAGAGCATGTCAAGAGGATGAAGAAGTGCTGATGTGTAGTGCTTAAGAAAGAATGTTATAATTTAATGTTCTGATGACATTTTTCATGCATATAACTCGAGTCAGATGATCTTCCTCCGCAAGTGATCAAGATGGTGCAACTCCTCTGAGTATCGGTCGGGTTTGCTGTGGAAGGATTGTGCTCTAATCAGACGTGATGCAGCTCTGGCTCTAAGGTATTTGTAGTTTCACACACACTCGACGTCAGCGCCTGACCCCTCCGACGCCCGACCCCGGTCCAGGAGAGCGAGGCTGTGGAGCTGCGATGCCTTTTGCCATGCTTTGGAAATGAAATGTTCCACAAAAAGGGGTTTTTAATACACGGGCGACATGGTGATGGTTACAGAGAGGACATTTTATTCCAGTGCTTTTGCATTCTTTTACAAAACGATTGCGTTTGCTCTAAAACTTTGGCTTTTTGGGGTACATTTTATGTTTTTCTATATATAAGCAGAAAAGCTGAATGATAGAAATATATGATCTTATTATTGGTCTTGTTTTGAGTGCATGCAGAGAGTGCGTGTGTGTGCGTGTGTGTGTGTGTGTGTGTGTGTGTGTGTGTGTGTGTGATCTGGATTACGCAAGCCGACGAGGAACTGCTGGTGTTTGGATTGAGTTGATCTTCTGCATCTGGGAAGGAAAAGCTCAGCGAATGTTAGACGTGCGAGTTCGAGACTGGCTTGAGTGGAAGAATGAAATAAAAGATGGCAGAAAAATAAAGTTCGGTTGCATGTCACATTTGCTACACAGCGACTCCTAATAGGGGGATTTATTCAGTGATAAACGCTGAGAGTTGCGGTGAATAACAGCTGAACTCCTGTGTCTGACTGAGAGTTTCCACTGTTTTATCAGGTAAAAGTCTTTAATTGTACAAACGTCCTCCTTCAGCTCGTGCTTCACGTGTCTTTAAATCTGAACTGATTTTTATCAAGGAAACATAAGAATAACTTTGATATTGTTAGTAATATTTCAACCGAACTGAGGTTTACTTGATTATCCAGACATCATTTAATATAAAAATCATGAGTATCACATATTTTGAGGAAGGTTTATTTGTTCATCTCTCGATCATCATTGTATTGCATTGCATTATGTTTTAAAACTAGAGTTTTGATCATAAAACTAAGCATTAAACATAATCTTACTAAGACAGATATTCATATTTATATGCATTTTATGTCAGTGTCTCATTGATTTACATTACAAGCATCAGCATTTCATATAAATATCAGGATATGCAGCAGATTGCATGTTTTTTGCTCAGTTTGAGGCTCTGAATCAAATTTAGCTGTTTTTTCATCCATATTCTCACTATGAGTCATAAAAGCCCGATGAATCAAATATGATACTACACAAAAAGAAAAACACATTTGCAAACTTCTTAAAGGTCTTGTACAGGCTCAATAAACTGTGACATTTAACCGACTGTTATTTTATATGTTAGGCTTCACACGGTTAAAATGATTTTTCTTTTCTGACACAAAGGATCACATGACTTCAGCAGTGCATGAGTAATTTTGTGTTATTAAGAGCTTGATCGCTATGAATTGTTGTATTGAAAAGAACTGCAGAAGATTCTTCTAGAGAAAAGCACGAATAACTGGTGTTTGTAAAGGAATAGATCATCCGTGAACGTCAGAAGGTTCTCCTGTAATTGTTGGAAAGCCCTGAAACGGGTCAGTTGATTCCTGAAAGGAGCCGTGATCTTCATTGTTGTCGGACCGTAAGCCTCTCATATGACAGTTTCCACTTCAACGTGATCAAAGAGAGTTAATCTACTTACTGGCCGGCTAATCAGAGGTCGAAGGATCTGCTGTACGTCTGTTTCCTTCCTTACTGCTCAGTGTGTGTGTGTGTGTGTGTGTGTGTGTGTGTGTGTGTGTGTGTGTTATTGTGTTCCAGAAGCCACATGCACAATTACTTACACTTGCACAATTACACTAAAACATACATGTATTGACCACATCTAATCCAACTTAATAAACGTACACATGTTTATGAATACTTGTTTATGATTATTGAATTGGTTGATTCTATTGTATTTATGATCAATGAGGTTCTTTTTTCAAACACATTTAATTAATGCCGTTGACTAATTTACTCCATCTGAAATAGGGATGCACGCGATGTCCGATATGCCGATATTTCTCAACTCATTTTGGCCGATGCCGATATTTTTTCCTTTTGTTTGGAAACAACACCAAGTCTCTCCTGTGCAGGGATTATTATACAAATTATTCTTAATTTCGGTTAGTTTTGAGCAAAGATTTACTTGTCAGTGCTCGAGTAGCAAAATCATTTGCACTTATGCTTAAATTGACGAAAACACATGCAAATGATAAAGTTTCGAGAGTCCCGTCTTCCACACTTCGGCAGTCCTCATCGTCAAGCCCTGAGGTGTGTTTACACAAGAATACACACGCTGGCTCCAGTAATGCATATACGGGCATTGCGCGAAGATGTAAAAAGTGTCAAAATAAAGGTGTCTCATGAAAAGATATATATTTATAAATGAGTGGTATAATGCCCTTTCCACTAGATGTAAAATAAGTCTCTGATGTCCCCAGAGTGTGTGTGTGAAGTTTTAGCTCAAAATACCCCACAGATATTTTTATATAGCATGATAAAATTGTCAAAGTTTTTTTTTTTTGAGGGTGAGCAAAAACACGCCGTTTTTGTGTCTATCCCTTTAAATGCAAATGAGCTGCTGCTCCCGGCACAGGGGGCGGAGCTTCAACAGCTCGTGTCCTTTTACCTCACACACACACACGCACACACTGAAAATATCGAAAACTTTTAGCCTTTTATGTTCAAACCGAAGTCGATCAATGATGGAGAGACTCAAGAAGAAGTGACAACATGTAGAAGCAACAGGACATTTCTGAATGGTTAGTTGGTGAATTTATGAAGCTGATGTGGAGTTAACGATCTTCTAGTCATTGATTAGCATATTCTGTCTTGATCATCTATAAATCGTGTTCAGGGGGCGGGGTTTATGTCAATTTTAGGGTCAGTGATGTCACTAACCCGTGAAGAAGCTTGTGTAGTCTCTACCAGCCGTTTGTTGTAGTCCTTAAACAGCGATTTCTGTAAAAGAAAATATCTCCCTTTGCTTTGAACTTTGAGCTTTGTAACTTGCAGATGTTGTTTATTATCAAACAGCCAAACTAACCAAATATTAATAACTAAATATGTTGTAGTCAATGTTTGTTTTTTCCTGTTAGCTTTTTGTTTTTCTATGCATTTTTCTTGCTGTCTTTTTTTGCCAAATAATTTTGTCAGATTAATACCTTTACCAAGTTCAGTGTTTTGTTCTTCGCTCATATTAAAAAAAAAATCATATATTTTCCTCATAGGGTCATTAAAAACAAATATAATCCCCTCTGGACGTCACTTTTGGACACTACTGTGTGTGTATGTTTTACCCTTTTGGCCGTGTTTGATATAGAGTATCTCAATATTTATGTATTTGCTCTGAAATAATTTAAAAGGGTTATTTTACCATAATTTCAAACAAACAGTGGCTAATTAAGTTAAAAAGTTTAATGCAAGTAGTAAAGATAATAAAAACTAAGGCATGTTGTGATAACACCTGCCAGTACAGCTGCCAGCTGGTTTTATTACACCGCACAGGTTGTTAATGATTTGTGAAAATCGCTAACATGTTGATGCTCTCTTTGCTTCAAAAGTGTCATATGATCCAACTCAGTCTGAGACTGCTGGCTAAATTTACTTTACTGATTATTCCCAGAAACCCCTACAAGGAAAAGAGGAGTAAACCAACAAAGCAAAACATGAGTGTCTGGGTTTAAATTTCACAATGATTAGCAGCGCTGCCAGAACGTCTCTCGAGATGCCAAGAGTTCTGTAGAGCTTGTCACTGTGTGTTCGCTAAAACCTGGGGTTATTCTGAGGGAATATAAAGATATCTCTGATCTCCGATTATAAACCCAACAGAGCGGGATTCCAGGAGCAGAATTCCCATTCATTCTCCATGAGGTGGTTCAGTGATGATATTGTTATTTTTCGAGAAAAGGTCTAAAAGTGTGATCAAAATAAAGAAATATGATGCATTATCCATTTGTGAATCTTTGCATGCATGTCTTGAGTGCAATAACTGGGTTAGAGGGTAAATACAAATCAAATACTGCCATTAAGAACCCGTGGACTAAAAAAACAACATGTAAAATTGCCCAATTATAACAATTTAATTGTAAATCTTCAGGTCTGTGCTCAAAAATTGAGACTTTAACTGGTTAAAGATGCTCTAGAGTTACACAATTTCTCTTTTTATTTTGCGTCTCTCATAGGGAGATTTCAGCTGTAAGAAAGCAACGGGTCATAACCTCCACATGCAGTCGGTTCCCATCCAGAGTCTGTCGGAGCTGGAGAGAGTCCGGCTACAAGAAGTGGCTCTGGTCCGACTCACGAAAGGCTTTGATTTGGGATGCCAGATCACCATCCCTAAAGGTACACAGACTCTCACACATCACACACGTAAAGAGACGTCCTGACGTGACACTTGTTTGATTGTCTTTGCAGTTGTTCTCTGTTTTATTTCTAATGTTTCGTGTGCTTTATGTCCAGATGGCCAGAAGCGGAAAAAGTCACTCAGGAGGAAGCTGGATTCGTTATCAAAAGAAAAGAGAGACAAAGGTGTGTGTTTGGTTTGTAGACTAAACCGGCATGCACATCTACAAGTAAAGCAGTTTTTCAAACAGATATACACTACCGTTTAACAGTTCGGGGTCGATAAGATGTTTTAATGTTTTTGACAGAAGTCTCGCCGACTACGCCAAAGCTGCATTTTATTTGATCAAAAATATTGTAAAAACAGTGAAATATTACTCCAGTGTAAATCAGCTGTTTTCTATGTAAAGTGTAATTTATTCCTGTGATCAAAGCTGGATTTTCAGCATCATTACTCCAGTCTTCAGTGTCACATGATCCTTCAGAAATCACTCTAATATGATGATTTGATGCTCAAGAAACATTTATGATTATTATCAGTGTTGAAAACAGTCATGCTGCTTCATATTTTTCTGGAAATCGTCATACATTTTATTTTTCAGGATTCTTTGATGAATAGAAAGTTCAAAAGAACAGCATTTACTTAAAATATAATCTTTTTTAACATTATAAATGTCTTAACTGTCACTTTTGATCAGTTTGATGCTCAAATTGAAGGCCATTAAAAGTTTATGAAAAAGTTTATGAGAATGAACAGCTGGAAGTAGCAAAGCATACACATTTCAAAATAAGAGTCCTGGTGTATGTAAGTCCTGCATTAGGCATAAAATCACAGTGAACTGTATGTGGCACTGATTTCAGCGTAAAACCTTGTGTTTTCCGTCACAGGAAGGAAAGCCTAAGAACATTAACACATTCAATATATAACTTTTACTAGTATCGGCACAATAATCTGTTTATTGCCTTTCTTTATTATTATATCAGCAAAATCCAAAATCAAACAACCCCTAATTCATAATGTATTGATATTGAATGTAGGGCTGGCCGATAAAACGGTATTGGTATATATCGACGGTACACTGTTGTCGGTAACAATATAAAAAATGTTTGATATAGCGTTCAATATTTTCATGCGACCACCACAGCGTTGCCCAACATCAAATGGCAAACGTAATGAAAGCGGAACAAAACTGCGCTGCTCATTTGTGCTTCACGGACCGTTTATCAGTCCGGACCAATGCAGCGCGAGCCGATCTCGATCGAGCAACACTGTTTCTACACAGCGCTGAGAGATCCAGTGAAGCAAGCACTTGAGTTCTCCACAGAAGTAATGACATCGCTGCGAGATCCAGTGAGAAACATTCACATTATGATCTAGTTATAGGCTTTAAGTCCACACGCTTTGCGCTCAAAATGTGACCGTCTATACAAAGAGTCACATGACCTCA
>CM040823.1:662500-677500 GCA_022828995.1 Vimba vimba | reverse complement strand
AGAGTTCCTCCGAGACATGCCTGATCCTCTGCTGACCCGAGAGCTGTACTCCGCATTCATCGCCTGCGCATGTGAGGAACATCTCTATAGGGGCTTTCGCAGCGGGTGGTTATAGGAACTCAGTTATAGGAACGAGCCTCCAGAGTGTTTCCCTGAGAACTAATGGTTCCCTAAGGAACATTTTCCTGGTTGTATTCGCACCGCTAGTAGGAACTCTGAAGCGACGTAAGCCGCGCTTGTTGTTGTGACTTTTATTTTGACGGCGCTGAGAACGACTGAGCTCACAGTGCTCACATTCTCCATGTTCATTAGATTACGATCTGTCTAAGCGTTATTAGATAAAACTGTTATACACAGAAAGTAGACAGTAATGAAGAGTTATTAGCGTATGTGTGTGGTTGATGTCCAGTGTTGCTGAGCAGAAATACATAATCATGTTTCTCTCGGTCCCTCAAAGTTGCGTTGGATTTTCTCCTCAGCGTAAAGGTTGAGAGGCTCATCTATCCCTGTTTTACATGTAGTCTAGTAGAGTTAGTTACTAGAGTAAATATATAGGCTTTAATCTGTGTGCTTTTTTAAAATGGCGTGTGCTGGTGTTTTGCGTGTGTTCGGCCAATCAGCGAACACTACCATCACTGATAGTTCCTATAGCGCTGGTTTAGACCGACTCTGAAGTAGGAGTTGAATTAGTTCCTCCAAAATGAGTTCCTAGAACTAAAATCGTTCCTAGTTCCTGCGGTGCGAACAAACACGCCAAAATCTGGAAACTTCCGCCAATAGTTCTAGGAACTATGAAAAGGTTCCTCCGGTGCGAAAGCCCCTGATAATCCCAGACATTCCTCTCCGGTGCTCCGCTTTATCATGTGTGTTTCTACAGCTCTGGAGAAGCCAGACCAGCTCTCGGCCATTCAGCTTCTGATCTGTCTTCTGCCCGCCTGCAACAGCGACACACTCCAGCGCTTACTTCACTTCCTGTCTGACGTGGCCAATCACGCGGAGGATTCCCGGGACGCTGGCGGGAAAGAGGTCGGGCTTATAACTGCAAAACATCATGTTCTTCCTCAGTGTTTCTGTCTTGTTTTCCAGCACAAATATCTAAACATTCTTAAATCAAGATACATTTATTTGAGAAGCAAAATGACTGAAGATATTAAGTTTTGTTTACTGAAAAATTAAGTGTGTTTATGTTTAAAACAAGAACAAATATCTGCAAATGGAGTGCAGTGATGGGTTAAACCTTGTTTCTGAATGATTGACCCTAGTGATGACATGTAGATGTAGAAGAGAAGCAGTCCCAGCACTGAGCCCTGAGGCACTCCAGTAGCTAGATGATAACAGTGATGGGAAAACCATGTTTCTGAATGACAGACACTAGTGATGACATGTAGATGGAGAAGAGAAGCGGTCCCAGCACTGAGCCCTGAGGCACTCCAGTAGCTAGATGATAACAGTGATGGGAAAACCATGTTTCTGAATGACAGATCCCAGTGATGACATGTAGATGGAGAAGAGAAGCTGTCCCAGCACTGAGCCCTGAGGCACTCCAGTAGCTAGATGATAACAGTGATGGGAAAACCATGTTTCTGAATGACAGATCCCAGTGATGACATGTAGATGGAGAAGAGAAGCTGTCCCAGCACTGAGCCCTGAGGCACTCCAGTAGCTAGATGATAACAGTGATGGGAAAAGCCATGTTTCTGAATGACAGACACTAGTGATGACATGTAGATGTAGAAGAGAAGCGGTCCCAGCACTGAGCCCTGAGGCACTCCAGTAGCTAGATGATAACAGTGATAGGATAAACCATGTTTCTGAATGACAGACACTAGTGATGACATGTAGATGGAGAAGAGAAGCGGTCCCAGCACTGAGCCCTGAGGCACTCCAGTAGCTAGATGATAACAGTGATGGGAAAACCATGTTTCTGAATGACAGATCCCAGTGATGACATGTAGATGGACAAGAGAAGCTGTCCCAGCACTGAGCCCTGAGGCACTCCAGTAGCTAGATGATAACAGTGATGGGAAAAGCCATGTTTCTGAATGACAGACACTAGTGATGACATGTAGATGTAGAAGAGAAGCGTTCCTAGCACTGAGCCCTGAGGCACTCCAGTAGCTAGATGATAACAGTGATGGGAAAAGCCATGTTTCTGAATGACAGACACTAGTGATGGCATGTAGATGGAGAAGAGAAGCGGTCCCAGCACTGAGCCCTGAGGCACTCCAGTAGCTAGATGATAACAGTGATGGGAAAACCATGTTTCTGAATGACAGATCCCAGTGATGACATGTAGATGGAGAAGAGAAGCTGTCCCAGCACTGAGCCCTGAGGCACTCCAGTAGCTAGATGATAACAGTGATGGGAAAACCATGTTTCTGAATGACAGATCCCAGTGATGACATGTAGATGGAGAAGAGAAGCTGTCCCAGCACTGAGCCCTGAGGCACTCCAGTAGCTAGATGATAACAGTGATGGGAAAAGCCATGTTTCTGAATGACAGACACTAGTGATGACATGTAGATGTAGAAGAGAAGCGGTCCCAGCACTGAGCCCTGAGGCACTCCAGTAGCTAGATGATAACAGTGATAGGATAAACCATGTTTCTGAATGACAGACACTAGTGATGACATGTAGATGGAGAAGAGAAGCGGTCCCAGCACTGAGCCCTGAGGCACTCCAGTAGCTAGATGATAACAGTGATGGGAAAACCATGTTTCTGAATGACAGATCCCAGTGATGACATGTAGATGGACAAGAGAAGCTGTCCCAGCACTGAGCCCTGAGGCACTCCAGTAGCTAGATGATAACAGTGATGGGAAAAGCCATGTTTCTGAATGACAGACACTAGTGATGACATGTAGATGTAGAAGAGAAGCGTTCCTAGCACTGAGCCCTGAGGCACTCCAGTAGCTAGATGATAACAGTGATGGGAAAAGCCATGTTTCTGAATGACAGACACTAGTGATGACATGTAGATGTAGAAGAGAAGCGGTCCCAGCACTGAGCCCTGAGGCACTCCAGTAGCTAGATGATAACAGTGATAGGATAAACCATGTTTCTGAATGACAGACACTAGTGATGACATGTAGATGTAGAAGAGAAGCGGTCCCAGCACTGAGCCCTGAGGCACTCCAGTAGCTAGATGATAACAGTGATGGGAAAACCATGTTTCTGAATGACAGATCCCAGTGATGACATGTAGATGGAGAAGAGAAGCTGTCCCAGCACTGAGCCCTGAGGCACTCCAGTAGCTAGATGATAACAGTGATGGGAAAACCATGTTTCTGAATGACAGATCCCAGTGATGACATGTAGATGGAGAAGAGAAGCTGTCCCAGCACTGAGCCCTGAGGCACTCCAGTAGCTAGATGATAACAGTGATGGGAAAAGCCATGTTTCTGAATGACAGACACTAGTGATGACATGTAGATGTAGAAGAGAAGCGTTCCTAGCACTGAGCCCTGAGGCACTCCAGTAGCTAGATGATAACAGTGATGGGAAAAGCCATGTTTCTGAATGACAGACACTAGTGATGACATGTAGATGTAGAAGAGAAGCGGTCCCAGCACTGAGCCCTGAGGCACTCCAGTAGCTAGATGATAACAGTGATGGGGAAAGCCATGTTTCTGAATGACAGACACTAGTGATGACATGTAGATGTAGAAGAGAAGCGGTCCCAGCACTGAGCCTTGAGGCACTCCAGTAGCTAGATGATAACAGTGATGGGAAAGCCATGTTTCTGAATGACAGACACTAGTGATGACATGTAGATGTAGAAGAGAAGCAGTCCCAGCACTGAGCCCTGAGGCACTCCAGTAGCTAGATGATAACAGTGATGGGAAAAGCCATGTTTCTGAATGACAGACACTAGTGATGACATGTAGATGTAGAAGAGAAGCGGTCCCAGCACTGAGCCCTGAGGCACTCCAGTAGCTAGATGATAACAGTGATGGGGAAAGCCATGTTTCTGAATGACAGACACTAGTGATGACATGTAGATGTAGAAGAGAAGCAGTCCCAGCACTGAGCCCTGAGGCACTCCAGTAGCTAGATGATAACAGTGATGGGATAAACCATGTTTCTGAATGACAGACACTAGTGATGACATGTAGATGGAGAAGAGAAGCGGCCCCAGCACTGAGCCCTGAGGCACTCCAGTAGCTAGATGATAACAGTGATGGGAAAAGCCATGTTTCTGAATGACAGACACTAGTGATGACATGTAGATGTAGAAGAGAAGCGGCCCCAGCACTGAGCCCTGAGGCACTCCAGTAGCTAGATGATAACAGTGATGGGAAAAGCCATGTTTCTGAATGACAGACACTAGTGATGACATGTAGATGTAGAAGAGAAGCGGCCCCAGCACTGAGCCCTGAGGCACTCCAGTAGCTAGATGATAACAGTGATGGGAAAACCATGTTTCTGAATGACAGACACTAGTGATGACATGTAGATGTAGAAGAGAAGCGGCCCCAGCACTGAGCCCTGAGGCACTCCAGTAGCTAGATGATAACAGTGATGGGAAAACCATGTTTCTGAATGACAGACACTAGTGATGACATGTAGATGGAGAAGAGAAGCGGCCCCAGCACTGAGCCCTGAGGCACTCCAGTAGCTAGATGATAACAGTGATGGGAAAGCCATGTTTCTGAATGACAGACACTAGTGATGACATGTAGATGGAGAAGAGAAGCGGCCCCAGCACTGAGCCCTGAGGCACTCCAGTAGCTAGATGTTGCGTCTTAGACACCTCACCCCTCCACGACACCCTGAAGAACCTGCTGAGAGGTAAAACTTGAACCACTGGAGTGCTGTTCCCGAGATGCCCTTCGTCTTTAGGATTAACAGCAGGATCTGGTGGTTAATTGTGTCAAACGCAGCAGATCCAGCATGATGAAAACTGATGATTTGGAAGCTGCTCTTGATTCTCAGAGCTTCAGTAACCGAGAGCAGGGCCGTCTCAGTTCATTGATGCTTCTGAATCCAGACTGGTTGTTGTTTAGGAGGTTGTTCTTTGTAAGAAAGGCAGAGATCTGGTTGAAAACAACTCGTTCAAGTGTTTTTTTGAACGAATGCTAGAAGGGATTGTTACCGGTCTGTAACTTTCCAGATGTGCTGGATTTAGAGGGGGTTTCTTTAGCAGTGGGTTACCTGAGCCTCTTAAATGCTGTGGGAAAGATGCCAGTGTGAAGAGAGGTGTTGATGATGTGCGTGAGTGCGGGTACAACCGAGGAATAAATGGCCTGAAGGAGATGAGTGGATATAGGATCAAGCGGACAGGTAGTAGGTGATTGGAAAGGGTGAGTTTGGATACTTCTGCCTCTGAGAGAGGAGATAAGGAGGGAATGTGTGTTAGCTGTTAAGATGTTTGTGTCAGTTTGTGCTGTGGCAAATATGCCGCTGATGTTGGTGGTTTTATGTAAGTGCATTATTTAAGTGTTATTCACATAGAAAACATTGGAATAATGTTTCACTGTTTTTACTGTATTTTTTATCAAATAAATTCAGCCTTGGTGAGCAGAAGAGACAAAAACATACAAAAAATGCATAATGATTCCAAACTTTTGGGGTCAAACTGTCCATTTTAATGAATCAATTAGACAATCTAATTCAACTTTTTTCCTGTATTAAAATGTTTTAGTAAATATACATTATGTACATTGAATCTTCTCGACTATAAGTGACTGTCTGAAAAATCACCCTTTTAAGCAAATGCATAAATATTGAGATAATGTCAAATATTATCAAAGGGGAAAAAATATTTTTTTAGCCCTCATCTGTGTTTGTGCGAGTGTGTGTGCGCGAGTGTGTGTGTGTGCGAGTGTGTGTTTGAGAGGATGGGTGGAAAAGTTAATGACACACAGATGGATGGATGGACAGCTTGTTATTGCAACAGAAATCAGATGACATAAACCAGTGATGTCATACATCAGTCATTTGTGCTCGAAAGGATCACAATGTTTCTTCCAATACAAATACCCACTGATGTGCCAATGCTGATGCACAAACTGGTTAGACTAGTCTTACACATTAATCAGTAACTCTTTTTTTTAAAGTTAGTTGCATAAAAAGGTAGATTTCTGATTCAAATGAGAGCAAAGTAAGAGACACACTCACACATACACTCACTCACTCACACACACACACTCACTCTCACACACACATGCTATCTCACACACACTCACACACAAACACACTCACACACACACACACACACACACACACACACACACACACACAAACACACACACAAACACAAGTTCATCGAGCTCAGTGCAGGTTGTCACACGTCCAGCATGAAGTGTTTCGGCTCGGCTCAGTGTTTCTTCTTCTGCTTCAGGTCGTTGGGAACAAGATGACGTCGCTGAATCTGGCCACGATCTTCGGGCCGAACCTCCTTCACCAGCAGAAGATCTCAGAGAAGGAGTTCAGTGTCCAGAGCTCGGCCCGAGTGGAGGACAGCGCCGCCATCATCAGCGTCGTGCAGCGCATGATCGACACACACCACACACTCTTCATGGTAGGAGAACAACATGATCGACACACACCACACACTCTTCATGGTAGGAGAACAGATCTCTTATGATGATGAAAATTCAACCGTGAAAATAAATCTTGACTGTTATCCCTCTTGGTTGTGGCAGTTTTCTGAAAGTGCTCGAGTTGTAGTTTATGCCACAGAAACGCTCTGTTTCAACACAGTCCCTGGGAAGGCCATCGAAGTGTAAAAGAGATATATACACTACCGGTCAAAGGTTTTGGATCGGTAAGATTTTTAATGTTTTTAAAAGAAGTCTCTTCTGCTCACCAAGGCTGTGTTTATTTGATAAAAAAAATTTTTTTTAAAAGTATTATTGTGAAATATTATGACAATTTAAAATGACTGTTTTCTATTTTAATATATTTTAAAGTGTAATTTATTCCTGTGATCAAAGCTGAGTTTCCAGCATCATTACTCCAGTCTTCAGTGTCACATGATCCTCCAGAAATCACTCTAATATGATGATCTGATGATCAAGAAACATTTATGATTATTATCAGTGTTGAAAACAGTCGTGTACACATTTTTTTCCAGGATTCTTTGATGAATAGAAAGTTCAAAAGAACAGCATTTATTTAAAATAGAATCTTTTCTAACATTATAAATGTCTTTACTGTCACTTTTGATCAGTTTAACTCATCCTTGATGAATAAAAGTATTGATTTATTTTATTTCTTTCCCCCAAAAATAAAAATAAAATTCTTACTGACCCCAAACTTTTGAAGGGTAGTGTTTAATGTTACAAAAGCTTTAGATTTCAGATAAATGCTGTTCTTTTGAACTTTCTATTCATGAAATAAAAATGTAAAAAACTGTTTTCAACACTGATAATAATAACGAATGTTTCTTGATCATCAGATCATCATATTAGAGTGATTTCTGAAGGATCATGTGACACTGAAGACTGGAGTAATGATGCTGAACATTCAGCTTTGATCACAGGAATAAATTACACTTTACTGTATATTCACATAGAAAACAGCTGATTTACACTGGAATAATATTTCACAATATGACTGTTTTTGTTTGTGTTTGTATTTTTAATCAAATAAACACAGCCTTGGTGAGCAGAAGAGACTTCTTTTAAAAATATTAAAAATCTTACCAATCTAAAACTTTTGACCGGTAGTGTATATATATATATAAAAATGTTCCACTCTCTTTATCTCTCTCTCTGACCCGCAACCATTTTTTGCTGTTCTGTTTTTAAGATTTCTATATAATCTTCACAGTGAAGTAAGTAAAGTTCAAAGGTTAGCCTGGTTAGTCTGGTCTAGTTAGCCCCTGCTGGTAGATGTCGTAACTGCACCGTTATCTGTGCTAACGCATCTTTCTCCAGTAGTGGAGGGTGTTCGTATTATTACTGTTGAGGATTATAGGATTTACTCTTATAGTATTTAATTAAATTTTCAAATAGCATTTGTTTTTATATGTTAAAGTTTTACTCACTTTATGTGAATTCTTAAAGTAATTTTTATTGTTTTTAAAAAAAAGATTTATAATTGTTTAATTTATTTAAATTCTTTTATTTTAGTTTGTTTATTAGTTTTTTATATTTAATACATTTTAATTTAATTTTAATGTTTTTATTTTAGTTTGTTTTAGTAATATTGTTATGTGCCTTTGTAATATTTATTAGTTTGTTTTATATTTATATTTAGCTTTAATTCATTGTATTTTAATTTAATTTTTTATTTTAGCTTTTGTGCTTTTATTAGTTATTTTTATTTAGCTTTAATTTATTATAGGTTTATTTTATTTTATTTTTAGTTGAAGTTTAAGTAATTGTACTAAAATTTTAATAATTAAAATTTTTTAGCTTTAATATATATAATTTTAATTTAATTTAATTTTAAAGGATAAAGTTGTTAAGTTCATCTTATATTTATATTTCTTTTATTTCAGCTTTATTTCAAATAGCAAATTTAAAAAAAAAAAAGTTTTACTTTAAGTTAACAATAGCACTGATCAGAACGAGACGTTTTTACAGCTTCGTTTCATAAATGCTCTTTTTTTCCACTCTGGAAAAAGTTTTGAGTTCTGAAAGTATTTGTACATCAAACTCTTTTATCTCAGATGATGAATGAAAGTTCGATTCCTGATGATTTGAGCCCTTATAAGTCACTTCAGGTGCGATTATTGTGATCTTTAGCCGGCTGTGCATCAGACTGAATATGTTATAAATGCAGAAGAATGTTAAACCCGAGTCCTTGTAAAGCGTTCGATAGCCACCCGCGCTTCTAAAAGCCTCTTTGTTTCTGGTGTTTCTGGACCCGGAGATGTTTTGACGTGATTGCAGTGGCTGATCAGTTGCGTTGAATCCTCTAGATCTCTGCGGAGCTGCAGAACGAGGTTCTGGCGAGTTTGTTGGACACGGACAGTGATGTGGTGGATTATCTGATGAGGAGGAAAACACCACAGTGTGAGTAAGTGGATTTGGGTCATAAACATCATGTTCTCCCTGACGAGAATCAACACTACTGCCATTATTGACTGATCATCTGATCGTGGTTATTCAATCTAATCACAGTCATTTGAGAGAACCTCAATAGTTGTGCAGTTTAAAGTTAATTTGCCATCTAGATAAGGGAAATTAAATTTATATTATCTAATCATATATCGGCCACCAAATCTGTATCAGCCGATATATGTCGATTTTTAATGTTATCGTCATCAGTCCGATGAGAAAATTTGGCCGATATATTAACGGCGATAAATAGTGTATTATTTCCTTCAGCTGAGACGCTTCAGATGCGCACTGTTCAACATGATGGGTTTGAATTGCTTGAAATATGATTGAAATCACTTAAAAAAATGTAAAATACAGTAAAGTGCAGTGCAAGTCTGTCATATCGGCTACATAAAATTAACATAGAATTAATTATAGAACATTATAATTGTGTTTGGAATGTGGCTTTTAATGGTGAGACTTTAGTTTTTGTAATCAGCCTCTCAAAAATTATATAAAAATTTATATTGGTATATACAGTGCAATGCATAAGTGAATACACCCATGCTAAAGTTGACTAAAAAGAGGAATAAAAAATCATATTTTGGAAATTGAACTTAATGCCTTAATTTAAAAAAATTAGGAAAAATCCAACCTTTAAGGACACCTATTTTCTTTGTGAATGAATAATGTATCGTAAATAAATAAATGTTCTTCCTTAAAATACATGGTGCATAAGTGTGTACACCCCTATGTTAAATTCCCATAGAGGCAGGCAGATTTTTATTTTTAAGTATTTTTTTTAAAAGAAATTTAGGATACTATGCATCCTGATAAAGTTCCCTTGGCCTTTGGAATTAAAATAGCCCCACATCATCACATAGCCTTCACCATACCTAGAGATTGGCATGGTTTTATTTCAGTTAGCCTAATAGCTAGTTTGATTTGCATTGAGAGATGATCTTATGGAAAGTACCCCATGCCAATCTCTAGGTATGGTGAAGGCTATGTGATGATGTGGGGCTATTTTAATTCCAAAGGCCAAGGGAACTTTATCAGGATGCATAGTAATAAAAATCTGCCTGCCTCTATGGGAATTTAACATAGGGGTGTACTCACTTATGCACCCTGTATTTTAAGGAAGAACATTTATTTATTTACGATACATTATTCATTCACAAAGAAAATTGGTGTCCTTAAAGGTTGGATTTTTCCTAATTTTTTTAAATTAAGGCATTAAGTTCAATTTCCAAAATATGATTTTTTATTCCTCTTTTTAGTCAACTTTAGCATGGGTGTATTCACTTATGCATTGCACTGTTTATATCGGTTATTGGCTTTCAAATATAAAGAATTATCGGTTATCGGTATTATATTTTATTACATTATATTATATTATATTATATAGAGCATTAAATGTAAATCAAATGGACCTATTTTATTTCAATTTTTATTAGCATATTATATACGATTCCAAGTAAAAACTAATGCATTAGGCTGACACTCTGACATGAACAAAACAGAAATCACTAATCGCAGTTATCTGATTGACAGTTAATCGTCAGCACGAAATGAGTGATCGTGACGTTGCCGTTTAAAGTACAGCTATAAAAGCATCACATATAGAGTCAGACACTCATGCACAATAAACACAGCTTAATACACACCGGTTAACAGTCGTTAATGCACTGGGAACAACCAATGCATTTTATTTAACTCACATTAACTAAGACAAATGCTGTAAGTAGTCGTCAACATTTGAAGTGGATCAAAAAAGTTCATCGAAGTTGTCCTAAGACAAGAACGGGTTCAAACTTCATGTATAACTTTGATGAAAGGTTTTGATCCACTTCAAATGTTGACGACTGTAGATTGCTTATGGTTAGTTCACGTTAGCTCAAATGATGTATTCATACGCTCATACTTGCGCTCTGCATCCACTAACTCCTGCAGCGAGTCCAAGCGCTCCAGCGGCGAGATCTCTCCGTACGAGAACAACTCTCCGGTGCTCTCCCAGTGGCTTCCTCCATCGGGACCAGAGCATCCCAGTCTCGCTCTCGCTGGGAACGTCACGGTGAATCCCAGCCTGCCGTCCTCACAACCCGACTCTGGTGAGTTTATGCACTGCACAAAGCCCGTCAACAAAGAGTGCATCGTTTTATAGTTGAAATGATTTAAAGGAGTAGTTCACATCAGAATTATAATTTACTCCCCCTCACGTTATCAAAGATGTTCATGTCTTTCTTTCTTCAGTGAAAAAGAAATGAAGGTTTTTGACCTTTTATTTTCTCCATATAGTGTCTTCAATGGGGTCCAACGGGTCGAAGGTCCAGATGTGAGTTTCAGTGCAGCTTCAGAGTCTCGACACGATCCAGCCGAGGAATAAGAGTCTCATCTAGACAAACCAGCGGACATTTATAACAATATAAACATTTATATACTTTTAACCACTAATGCTGGTCTTGCTCTAGCTGTGATGCGACACACATCACGTGATCAGGGTGAAAGGTCAAGCGTGACGTAGGCGTAAGAACAGATCTAGTGTTTAATAAGCAAACGTGCAAAGACTAAAACAAACGGCATTTACCAAAAATAAATAAATAAATGGTAAAACAACGTTGTCGAACGATTTTGAAGTTGGAGGAGAAAATTAGCTTTTCACTCTATATTTCTGACCCGGAACACGCGTGACCTTTCAACCCTGATCACGTAATGTGTGTCGCATCACAGCTAGAGCAAGACCAGCATTTGTGGTTAAAAGTATATAAATGTTTATCTTGTTATAAATGTCCGCTGGTTTGTCTAGATGAGACTCTTATTCCTCGGCTGGATCGTGTCGAGACTCTGAAGCTGCACTGAAACTCACATCTGGACCTTCGACCCGTTGGACCCCATTGAAGACACTATATGGAGGAACATCCTGGAATATTTTCCCCAAAAACTTGATTCAAAGGGAAAATGTTATTATTCTTCTGACACTATTAGCATATTTTTGTTCTTGTTTTAAGCACAAACTCTTAATTTTGATCTTTTTTTTTCTGTAAACAAGACTTCGTCATTGTTCTTCTCCAGTAAATGTTTCTCGATTTAAGAATGTTTAGATGTTTGTGCTGGAAAACAAGACAGAAACACTGAAGAAGAACGTCATTTTTTTAAGTGTTCTACTCCATACATGCCTTATAAATTTGGTTAAATTAAGCAACATAACAGAGCTGCCAACCCTCATGCATTCACCGTGAGACTCACGACACTCTTCACACGCGCTCACGACACACATCCATTTTCTCACGCACAGAAAAATCGCGAAGCAAAGAGGACACGGAGACCGACAGACTAGACAGAGCAGGTTACTTACGATATAAAAAAATCTCATCTCTCAGATTATGTCAATTTTATTACGAAATTCAAACAATAAATACCGTTTTGGCGCTTGTAAATGTGACGCGTCAGATCCCTAGCGCACGTGACCCGATCATCTCTAGCTGATAAATAAACATGAATGAACAATGTTGAAAGATACGGTACAACTTACCGAAATGTATATTCCTCATACATGATATCGACCAATCAATCAATCAAACAAAGGGGTCAATAAAACAGCTGGAGAACAATCATGTCACATCACATTTCCCTCAGGAAAGCCATTTAATGACCATAATAGGCTATAGCACGCTAGTTGGCTAGAAAAAAAGAGCTATAGAGAGTATTCTGCTAAATATGTGGTACTATATTACATATTATTATATTTTTACTTTTATTATTAAATAAAGTTATTATAATAAAAAACGCATTATATTTAATTTGAGTTATTTTTAACCTTAAATAATCCTGCCAGCTGATAGGGCTCTCTGTGTGTTTACAGCATTAGATGAGATGTTTTTTCTTGAGAAAAATTAATGCCTATCTTGTGTACCTAATATTTATCCAAATGAGTCAATATTAAATCAAATCACAATAATTTATTTGAAATAAATAATAAAAAAGTGTAGCGTACCAGAAATTGAACCATGTAAACATTGTAACATGTTGTCTCTAAACCTAATAAAATTCAGTTTAGTTACTAAAATGTTAGTGACAATCACAGTACACTTAATGTGATGCAATTTTTTTTTACACCCCCCCAATCCCCCCCCCCCCCCCGCCATTAATCTCACTCCAAGCTAAACTCAAAGGTTGGCAGCTATGACATAATCACAGTCATACCAAACGTCACACTTCATTTTTCTTTCTCATTTTGTTGGTGTCAGTAATGAACGTCCTCTTGTCCTCAGGGGAAACGCTGCATGAGAAGGCCAGTATCTGGCGAACGCGACACACTCTTCTGTCGGGACTTCATGACAAACTCCTCACAGGTACAAGACTAAACACACGTCAGTCAAAGGAACATTAGCACTGAGATTCAACAGATGTACGTAATAAAGCTGCTCTTTAGTCATTGAAAAGGGAAGTTGCGCTGGTCTTTTCTCCTCTACTGAGCCGTATATCAGAGTGAAACGCTTCAGGAACAAGAACTAATGTGGGCGGGGCTTGATTGTGTCCGTGGGGAGTTGATTGGCTGTTTGGATGGTTGTGGTTTGCTATTGGCTGATCTCATGTGAGTGACAGGTTGCCCCGCCCACATCTTCAGAGAACAGAAGAGATGCTGCAAGAGGACAATATTCTGACTCAAGATTCTGAGCCACAGTGCTAGTGTTGTCATGTTGTCATGTTTCCCTGACCTAAGAGAACCGTTCACGGGATTATGTAACCCCGAACTGCTGTACTGTAGATCATCTCAGCACACCTGTGTTTGTGTCCCTCAGGTTCTGACGGACACCTGTACACACGCGTCTCCTCTGATGTCTTCTACGATGACGACAGCGACGCCAAACCTGCGCTCGAGACGCAAACGTCCCGTACAAGCGTCCCTCAAACGCCACGCGCTCCAATCACAGCGAGTCGTCGGACTGCGTTCCACCAATCAGAGGAGGCCACGGCGTGTCACGCGGGTCAGGGGGCGGAGTCACGCATCACTCAGCATCCAGACTGGCCAATGGAGAAGTGGCAAATATGGCAGCTCTTGTCATCAGACAGTTTAGACACACTTCCAGAGACAATGGTGTAAAAACACTATTTAAAGGGACGGTTCGGGACAAAAAACACCTAAACCTGTAAGCCGACACACCGGTGGAACTTTCATTACACGCACAATAATAAAACACTGAGGCAGAGAGAAGAGGAAAGGAAGTCGTACAGGTTTGGAACGAGTTAATGACATGATAATCATTTCTGGGTGAACTGTCCCTTTAAGAACCGTTTCATGTAAACGTTTGAGTGTAAATCGTCCACAACACAGAGATCGTGAGTTTGAGTCGGTGCGACACAGTGTGTTCCCACGGTTTAGATAACTTTAGGAAAACAAGAATTGATATTAAAAATGGGGATTCATATTTAAATGTTTTACTGTTCAAAACTTTTGTTTTCCGCTAAATTAATACTTTTATTCATCACAGATGCTTTAAATTGATCAAAAGTGACAGTAAAGATATTTATGATACAAAAGATTTGATTTCAAATAAATGCTGAACTTTCTATTCATCAAATAATCTTGAAAAATAATAATGTTACTATAATATTTCACAATTTCTACTGTATTTTTGATCATATAAACGCAGCTTTGATGAGCAGAAGAGACTCTTTCAGAAACATTAACAAATTATTATCATTGATTATTAATCTGTTTCCGGGAATAATGCGTATATTGGGTGAATGAACATGTTTATTGGTAATTAATCCTGAAATTAATCGTATTATTAACGTCTACTCTTACGTACATGAATTGATTTGAATTTCAATTTGGAAATAATATTTTCAGCTTTTTCATCATCATCATCATCATCATAATCAGAGATCTGATGATATTTGAGTGTCCTGTCATAGTGGACATCATCACTTCGTAAGATAACGAGGGGTTAATCATAAACATATAGAATGTCATATTTCTCATATCCTGCAAGAGAATCGAGTT
>CM040823.1:622500-655000 GCA_022828995.1 Vimba vimba | reverse complement strand
TTTTTTCCATTTTAATGTTTAATTCTTTCCATTTTGTTAATGTCTGTATAGTTTTTATCCTTTTTTAAAAGTTTTATTTCAGTTAATGTTTACTTTATTTCAAGTAATACATTGTTTTGAGTTTTTAATTAATTTTTAATTATTTTTTGAGTTTCAGTTGATTATTATAATCCCATAACACTGTGTTTTGAGCATCTGCAGGGTTTCTGGGAATGATTATTATGATGATAATTATGCGGAGCGACAGAAAGGTGCCGTGATAAAAGCAGTGAAGTTTCTTTATAGAGTTTGAGAAGAAGGGAAATTCCTGTCAGTGTTTATCGCCAAAACCACTGGACGACTTTATAAAGCATATTTCCAACATTCTTTAGACTTTACAGCAGAAACAGAAGTGTGTGTGAGTGATCTGAACATTCAGTCTGTGCATTCAGATCTCCGACTGTTGTTAGTCTCAAATCCATCATAATATATCATATATATGTGTGTGTGTGTGTGTGTGTGTGTGTGTGTGTGTGTGTGTGTACTGTATATATATACACTAATGTTCAAAAGGTCAATGTTTCAGAAAGAGTCTCTTCTGCTCATCAAAGCTGCATTTATTTGATTAAAAATACAGTAAAACAGTGAAATATTATTCTAATGTAAATCATCTGTTTTCTATGTGAATATACAGTAAAGTGTAATTTATTCCTGTGATCAAAGCTGAATTTATTGGATATATATATATATATATAAAGCTCCTGTGGGGCTCCTGTGTGAACCTGTCTGCAGATCTGCTCCAGTGAGAGGTGTGTGTATCATAAACACACCCTGATCTTCACACACACACACACACACACACACACGGCAGGAGTTTCACTGCATGAACAACATCACCACGTCCTTCATCAGAGACACTGGATCTGACCTTCATCTTCATCTTCATCATCTTCATCTTCATCATGGGGAAGCCGGTAAGAACGACATCAGGCTCATATTCATATTCTCGTGTCTCTGTAACTGTAAACTGAGATTATTTCCCATTCGATCCCAGAAGTGATTCATGCAGAAGTGTGTGTGAAGTGCTGAACGATATTATCCAGAACTTCTTTCCATATTCTCTGCTGGAATCAATACACAATCAACAGAGATATGAAGATGTGCTTCTCTGTCGTGCCCTTTAATCTGGTAAAGCTTCTCTGTCTCTGTCTGGAGGAACACACCGATGAAAGCCGTCGAGAGTCTGAGATCTGGATCATCAAAAACATGCAGAAACACTTCATAAACTCTATAGATGACCTTTAAACTCAGCCGTTTATTCAACAACTGACTGAAAATACTTGATACATATCATAGAATTATGAATGCATACTATAAAATGTATATTTATATATAAACTAACATAAGTTTAAAATGTCAATAATTCATTGAATTTATATATACATACTGTATATGCAACAACATACAGTCTGCATATGTGTGTATAATTACAGTAAACTCAAATAATATATATATACAGTATATATATATATATATACCTTATACTTTATATATATATATATATATATATATATACTTTTTGAATGTGTAAATGTAACCCAAAAAATTATTTTAATTTTGTTTTTATTTAAATTATATTATTATGATAATATATTAATAAATGTATATGTAAATATGTGTAAATAATGAATTGATAGATATTTTATTAATAATTAGTAAATAATAATTGATTTATATCTAACTATCATTTATTGTATATATAGTTACAGTGAATTAAAAAATAATATATACAAATATATATTTTTATATATTAATTATAAGCTGCATTTACATATATTTAAATGTAAAATCTATTTAAATGATATAATAAGTATAAAATGATAAAACTATTTAAAAAGATTGATTTTCATGTCAGCAGAGGTAAGGAAGTTTCCAGGCTCAGTTTAGTGTTAGTGTAGTTGTGTTTGTTTTATGACTGTTATACTGGTCAGATTGTGTTAGTGTAGTTGTGTTTGTTTTATGACTGTTATACTGGTCAGATTGTGTTAGTGTAGTTGTGTTTGTTTTATGACTGTTATACTGGTCAGATTGTGTTAGTGTAGTTGTGTTTGTTTTATAATTGTTATACTGGTCAGATTCGTTCACTGGTTCATGTTTCATCCCACACGGATCCTGAGTGACACGTGAAGCAGCCAATCACAGTTCAGCCTGCAGTCACGTGACCTCGTACGTCATCTGTCACGTGTCTTCTGAAATAGCTGATCGCACAGTAACAGACTGGTGGGAGTTTCGGCGGGATCTTCCCTTTCTTTGAGCTTTTATAGGACGTCCTGTAATTATACAACAGTCAATCTGTGCTTGAAGAATTCGCTGTATTCTCCCAGAGCTGCACAGAAACACTGCACTTAAGGGCACAACTGTGACAGATGTGGTGCAAAGTGCTGAAAAAACTATGAGAAATGCTGAAAAGTGCTTTTAAACACTGCGTCATCTATTTAAATAAGCCAATGTTTGTGTGTATGCATGCTGATGCTTATTACTGTACTGTGTATTAGAGAACACTGAAAGAATGGTGTAGATTAAACTCTCTGGAGCTCTTCTGTCATTTTTGACCGAAAAATGTTTTGTTTTTTTTCTTTTCTTTTTTAAAGATTTTTTTCTTCATTGGAATGGTATGAAACTTGGTAAATGTGTTCTGAATGGTTGCTACTAGGCTACTGTTAGGGTATTCTGAGTGGTTGCTAAGGTGTTGCTAAGAATATGCAAATGTGTTCTGAATGGTTGCTACTAGGCTACTGTTAGGGTATTCTGAGTGGTTGCTAAGGTGTTGCTAAGAATATGCAAATGTGTTCTGAATGGTTGCTACTAGGCTACTGTTAGGGTATTCTGAGTGGTTGCTAAGGTGTTGCTACACAGATGCAAATGTGTTCTGAATGGTTGCTACTAGGCTACTGTTGGGGTATTCTGAGTGGTTGCTAAGGTGTTGCTAAGAATATGCAAATGTGTTCTGAATGGTTGCTACTAGGCTACTGTTAGGGTATTCTGAGTGGTTGCTAAGGTGTTGCTACACAGATGCAAATGTGTTCTGAATGGTTGCTACTAGGCTACTGTTAGGGTATTCTGAGTGGCTGCTAAGGTGTTGCTACGCAGATGCAAATGTGTTCTGAATGGTTGCTACTAGGCTACTGTTAGGGTATTCTGAGTGGTTGCTAAGGTGTTGCTAAGAATATGCAAATGTGTTCTGAATGGTTGCTACTAGGTTACTGTTAGGGTATTCTGAGTGGTTGCTAAGGTGTTGCTACACAGATGCAAATGTGTTCTGAATGGTTGCTACTAGGCTACTGTTAAGGTATTCTGAGTGGCTGCTAAGGTGTTGCTACGCAGATGCAAATGTGTTCTGAATGGTTGCTACTAGGCTACTTTTAGGGTATTCTGAGTGGCTGCTAAGGTGTTGCTACGCAGATGCAAATGTGTTCTGAATGGTTGCTACTAGGCTACTGTTAGGGTATTCTGAGTGGTTGCTAAGGTGTTGCTACGCAGATGCAAATGTGTTCTGAATGGTTGCTACTAGGCTACTGTTAGGGTATTCTGAGTGGTTGCTAAGGTGTTGCTACACAGATGCAAATGTGTTCTGAATGGTTGCTACTAGGCTACTGTTGGGGTATTCTGAGTGGTTGCTAAGGTGTTGCTAAGAATATGCAAATGTGTTCTGAATGGTTGCTACTAGGCTACTTTTAGGGTATTCTGAGTGGTTGCTAAGGTGTTGCTACACAGATGCAAATGTGTTAATTATTTCATTTAAAGTAATTAAAATGTTTCTTGTTCTTTTTCTGGTTTTAGTTTTATATTTTAGTATTTCTGATGATTTCACAGACATAACTGAGAAAACAAAGCAGAAAATTCTGTTCATATCTAATGTCTCAAAATAAGCGTTTGATGGCAGTAACCTGAGGAACTCTGCACTCGTAAACCCACGTGTGTGTGAGTGTGTGTGTAAGAGAGAGAGAGAGTGTGGGCGTAACATCTGAAGCGGTGACTAGTTACATCTAACCGGCTTTATTTCTACAGCACTTTATATAATACAGCAGCTTTACAGGGATAGACAGCAAAATAACAGTGTTAATGTTGCACAATTCATCATCTAATTCAATTTAATCTGTAAAGCAGCTCCAGAAACCCGTTTTAACATAAACAAATTAATAAACTTAATGTCATGTATATTTGTCAGTCATGCAAATGAAACAGGTGAAATATCTGTAAACTGTGTTGTAAATACACAATAACAAGTTTCATATATTTATTATCAATAAATCCAATTAGTTTCAATCTCAAACATTTGATCTAATTCCACATTTAACCACGTTTATACTTTTTAGCCGAATGAATGTAATTGAACTGTTAAACAGATTTATGCTGATTCTAAGCCATTTGAATAAAAACATTTAAAAAATATTATTATTTTTGATTATCAAAATAGTTCATAATAAATGCTAACATGATTTTTTTCGAGTACAGAAGTCTAACCTGTTTTAGAGATAAATCCTTATTAAAGTTACAAAAGATATTAAGAGAAGTGAGTGATTGTTTGTCTTAGTGTTGTTTGACATTAGAAACGCAGACGGCATCAGGAATATTAGGCTACTGTCACTTTAAGAGCTGCACTGATCTAAGGCTACGTTCACACTGCAGGCTGAAACGACCCAATTCCGATTTTTTTGCCCCTATGCGACCTGTATCTGATCTTTTCATGACAGTCTGAACGACACAGATCCGATCTTTTCAAATGCGACCCAGGCCACTTGGGTATGTGGTCCTAAATCCGATACATATCCGATCTTTTGAAATGCGACTTCAGTCTGAACGGCCAGGTCACATGTATCCGACCCGCACGTCATTGATACACGAAAAACGTCATAATTCTGTGTTGAAGTAGTCGCCGGTTTGAAAACGGACTGCATATTCTTCGAGCTGAGGTAAATCTGCCGAACGGGTCGACCTCGACGAGCCCGTAAATTAAAAAAGAAAAAGAAAAAAAAAGCCTACGGCCATTATATACGTTATGTTAACTTATTTGTGCTGAATCTGATATTAGATAGGTCAGCGGCTGCTGTCTGGCTCCTGTGTAACGGTCGCTGCGCGTGCTCGTGTGTGTGTGTGTGTGTGTGAGAGAGAGAGAGAGAGAGAATCACAGTTAGTTAAAGGTGTCATATGTAAAATTTGAGGTAAAAATATCCCAAAAATGAGCTACACGCATCAAAAGAATGAGAAGAAATAAGGGCGATGATGTCATAAAAAAAATGACAACTTATAGTGCTGCGGAGATATCAACCTAAATTAGCTTTAGCATTACTAGCCACGGCCCGACAGGTGTCGTAATACCAGTTTCGGCCATGGGAGGCGGTATGCGGGCAACATAACCACCAGCCAACCTGCAATACACGAATAACTCGCACGGATTGTGGGCATACTTGAACCTGATGTCAATCAAGTGGAAAGTACAGCCCACTACTTCGTTTCAGTTCAGGGAAGAGAGCAGAAGAATGGCTGAAGCCCTTGGCAAGAGACCATTACCACCACCACAACCACCCGCTGCAGGGGAAAAACCGCGCTCGGAGTGACGGAGTCACAAATATTATGTTTATTAAATTGCTTTCCTGAGGTAAATCTAACATAATTGATCTCCAGCTGTGTTATTGACCTCTTCACGCTGATAAAAAACACTGATAGGTCGATATTATGTATGAGGAATACATTTTGGTAAGTTGTAGCCTACTGTATCTTTCAACAGTGTTCGTGTTTATTTACTATTAGTAGAGATGATCGGTTCACGTGCGCTAGGGATCTGTCGTGTAACATTTACAAGCGCCAAAACGGTATTTATTGTTTGAATTGCGTAATTAAAATTGACAGAATCTGAGAGCTGAGATTTTTTTATATCATAACTAACCTGCTCTGGCTAGTCTGTCGGTCTCCGTGTCCTCTTTGCTTCGCGATTTTTCTGTGCGTGACAAAATTGATGTGTCGGGTGAGGGCGTGTGAAAGTGTTTGCGTGTGTCTCACGGTGAATGCATGAGAGTTGGCAGCTCTGGTTACGTTGGCGCTAGCTTGGTCAACATCAGCGAATGCTGTCTGTCAAATTAATGTATTTCAAACTAACAATAAAAATGTAATATGAACAAAACGAATATGAACATATTCACTGGTAAAGGTGAAGGGGAGTAGCTTGAAGATGTCATAATTCAATATCACTTGACACCAAACCAACTCTAGTCAAAACGTCCTCTATAGGCGGATCTTCCACTTGCAAAAAAAATATGAAAAAAACAAGTGGCTGAGCTGTAAAACCTTGTTTATACTCGACGCGTCCGCATGAGCGCGAAGGTAATAAAAAAACTAATATCCGTCTGCTCGGGCAGATTCGGCTTAACAGCGCGCGCGCCTCCGCATCCGCAGATGCACGACTTTGAGCCGAATCTGCCCGAGCAGACGGATATTAGTACATCTCATCATCACCCAGTTTGCGCGTCTAAATCAGTTGTATGGTCTGGTGTTCAGTCTAAAACAAAACAGTTGCGTCAAGTATAAATGCCTCGTCTGTTTGGGGAGGTGCACGCACAGTCAGCGGAGATCTCATATGGGCTTTGAATAACTTCGATTTTGTCACCAATACAAATTTTGAGCTTCTCTCCAAACCTCCTCCGGTCTTCAGATGTTAAAGTGCTTATATATTGTGGATTTTGCCCGCTAACTCTCTTGAAAGTGCTCGTCGCGTCTTTACAGCCCGCAATACTGTTTGATTTGTTGCCACACAACCACTCGCGCATGCGTACAAAGATGTCAACAAAGATCCTCCTATTGGGAGTGGGCTCGGCTTAGGCTATGGCTCTAGGGCGGTTGTGAAGGTAGGGGCGGAGCATAGAGGCTATGCCGTTTCTCGGTTGTTACTCTGGAGTAGACCAACTCACTTTCTGGAGGAGTACTGCCCCCATCTGGTATGGAATGTGGAGTATGAATTTATTTTTTTGACGGACATTTCATATGGCACCTTTAAAGCATAGACAGTAAAAGAAATGGACACAGCGACCCCATTGGAACTCAATTGAGACAAGTGAAGCCCATTTTCAGCGATTTCTTAGCACTTCCTTTCCTGACGCGCAGACTCAAACCGAGCAAAGCGTTACACGGACCACGTGAGCAAACCGTCTGTCTTCTAGTGGCTGTGCCGAGAGAAATCTGAATCATTCCCTTCCGAATCTTGCAGAGACGGAGAGTGTGAGTACGAGCTGTCCATGAGCGATGAGCAGGAGAAACTTTTAGTAGGTGTTCTGATTAATTACTTTGCCATTTTCCCTCCACGTCTCCCCGATTGCCCGCGAGCTTCTCCTCCTGTCCATACGGTAATCTCTCTACTGTGCGACAGAGAGTCGAGTGGTTATGACGCAATCGTTAGCCTACTTTTACAAAAACTGCTTCTACGGGCCCATAACATAAGCTACAAGGTAATGGAGCATTTTATACATTGCCGTGTTTCTTTAGAAATAAAAAATGGACAAATGGAGTCTTCAAACGCCTCAGATGTAAAGTTATTCGCTGTCAAAGTGACGCCAAAATGAATGGAAGTCAATGGGATTGCTAACGCAAGTGAAGTTCCGCTCAAGATGGCGGCACCCGGCCGACTTCAACTTCCGGTCGACTTCCTTCCCGCCTGCTTTAAAGTTTAGCTACTTCCGCAAACAAGTGACGTTGTTGACCGTTGAGTACTCTTCTGCGCATGCGGGTCACTTCTGGGTCATTTCACGTTCACACAGGAGATCACAAAAGGTCACATTTAATTGGAAATGTGAAAGGCCTTGCAAAAAAATCAAATTTTTTCAAAAAATCGGAATTGAGCATTAAGCCCTGCAGTGTGAACGTAGCCTAATACACTGATACACGTGCGTTTTCTTTCTCAACTGTTCGCGTTATAACTGACATACTGTAAGATATAACTGACTGTGTTCATGAGGACACTTGCCAAGACGGGCCTTTTGACATAGTTTAGTCTGAGTATGTGTGTTTGATCGCAAGAAGACGTGAAAGAGCTCGATTCAGTGTTAGTGAACAGTGTTCAACAGATTCAGTGTTGCGCTTCGGTAACGAGTAATGAATTAAGTTTCACGTCTTCATGCGCACGTCAGCTGAGTATCGTTCATGTCTGTTCACATTCATGTTCTCACAACATTGCATTGTTAGAATTCATTAAAATGTTACTGGCCAACTTGTGATTGACTGTTTCACATACTCGCCAAGTGTTATAATGATATACCCATCATTATATATATATATACACCCACATATTGTATTTTATAGGGATGCACCGATATGAAAACTTTGGCTGATACCGATAACCGATAATTTTTTATATTTGAAATGCAAAAATAAATCTAAATCCAAATTTTTATATTATTTTTGAGAGCCTGATTTGAAGTTCCAAGCACACAATTATTATGATGTTCTCATTATAATTTTATGTAGCCGATATGACAGACTTGTGCTGACCGTTTTTGTCAGTTTTTGAAGTGATTCCAATCATATTTCAAGCAATTCAAACCCATCATGATGAACAGTCGCATCTGAAGAGTCTCAGCTGAAGGAAATAATACATTATGTTTCCGCTTTAATATATCGGCCAAATTTTTTTTTCGGGCCGATAACATTAAAAATGAACATATATCGGCCGATACCGATATGGTGGCCGATATATCGTGCGTCCCTAATATATATATATATATTTACAAACTTTAGTGTTAGATGTGATTAATCCCGATGAATTGATTTGACAACACTTCTTGTAATCCAAATGCATGGGAAATTTATGTGCAATTCCCAAACATAAATCTTAAATTGAGGCTTTGTTTGATGGCAGAACGTTGTGGATGAGCATTCTGGCTACAAACCGGTTAATCCTCAGTCCTGAAGTCGACTACTCTCCAGGACATCCGTTGAGTTCCCTTTTCACGGCCTGTTCTAATCTAGGATGAAGTGAATGCAGTCTGGCATGAGTTCAATGCAAATGAGCGCTGGGAACGAGAGTCCGTTCTTTAGACACACACTCATGCTGTCAGGTCCTTCTAACCTTCTGTTAATGCCTTTGTCCTAATTAGCAAGTGTGTGAGAGCGCAAACGCTGTGAGTGGCAGCTTCGCCAAACCACAGGAGTGAGAGAAAACACAAAAACAGCAAATTAATAAAAACACAAAAGCTCAGAGCCTGAAGCTGAAGCTGCTGGAAGTGTTTGGATCGGGATCTCGCTTCTTCACTGGGAAGATTCGCCAGGATAGCGTCACGTTTAGCATCTGCTTCTCAGTGGAAGGTGTTCCAGACACTGGCGGCTCAGAAATGCTGGATATGAGGAGGAGCGTTTGTTGATAATCATCAGTCTTTCATTTAGAAGCATGAAACTGTTTTCTTTCTACGGTGTTCGCCTCAGTCTTTCTGCTCAGGGTTTGTTTTAAATGTCCAAACCGTAAGTATTAAACCTCACGGACTTCTACTGTTACCATGCTGTCTTCATTCAACACTTTAGTCTTATGGATGCAACTACTTTATTTATTTATTTTATTCATGTGCCATCTTTGTAATTATTTGTGAAATTTACTAGCAATCAAAGTAAATCAAAGTGAACGCTAATACACAGTAATAAGCATAAAAACACATGCACACAAAACATGGCTTATTTAAACAGATGACGCCTGTTTAATAGCAGGTTCAGCATTTCTCACTAGTTTTTTCAGCACATCTGAACTTTTTATTGACATTTGACTCACAATAGAGTTTGGCTCTAATGCATGGTGCTCTAATAAACATATTCTGACACTCAATACTCTAATAAGCATACAATTGCACTGCACAATTTTTTTAAACTTTTTAAGAAATGTAAGATTTTTTTTTTTTAAATTCCCTGTTGATTTGCATTATTTAAATGTTCACCATTCAAATTTGCATACTGGATTCTGATTGGCTGTTCTTGATTGCATCTGTTTAACTGTGCACTGCACTGCAATCAACGGCTAAAGAAAACATTGAATTTATCTCAAACTTGATGGTATTTTGTGCAAACGCTGATATTTCCTTCAGGAAATGCACATTTAGTGATGCAACTCCATTGCAACATTGCATTTGCAGGAAAAAATGTGAAATGTGGCTTGAGATAAACACCGAGAGTAACTCACTCCCATTTGAACTTTCCCTTGAATTCACAAACGACAGATTTTCATGATCTCATCCTGGAATGGATGTGGACGCTCAGCCGCGATGGGCCTTTAACACACATTTTAACCCGTTTTAGTTAGTGGGACAGTTGTGTTCACTGCTCCATCACTCAGTGAGACTTTGGTTTGTGTTGCTCGGGTTTGGCTGAAGGTCTTCCGACAGAATTAGTGTGAGGCTTGGAAAAAACGCATGATCCGGGCACAGATCCACAGATCTTTGTGCTCAAACGTGGAACAATCATTATCACAATCCATATCAGATGGCCGGGGTATCCGTAACACTCGTGCTGAAGCGGTCGATGTTCTCTAAGCTGAAAACAGTGAGGATGAAGAGTTTCTGGTGAACTCGTCTGACTTCAGGCGGCACAAATTCCAGCATTCTTCAGTTTTACCGCAGACTCGGGAAAGAGCAGATCTCACAGCCGTCCACCAAAGTATTTCCACACATGCACACAAGCCTCTGCCTGGAAACACCAACGCTTCTACACAGAGCAGAACAAACGTTTGTTTAGTGAGGCGCTTGAGTTTCAGAAAGCAGACTCTCAGATTACACAGCGTTAATCTATAGAAGCCAGGGTTTCTCCAGCAACTTCTTGTCTTGTGAACTTTTTTCTACACTAAACACACAGGCACATTGTTTGATTATTTCCATCACATCTCAGATTTAGTTTGATAACATCCTGTGGTAGAACTGACTTTTTTTATTTATTTAATTAGTTAATTTCACTTTAGTGCATGCATTTTTTTTTTTGTTGCATCATTTGGCAAATTGATTGAAAATAATGCACAATAAAAGTGAATTTGTCTTTCTTTTACAACATGCATCTCATATTTCACATTGTCGTTCGGTCAAACAAGCTAACAGCGCTTCCATCCTAACTAATGCACAAAAGTGGAACATTGCATAGAACATTTGTGAATAAAGCAGCGTTTCGTCACGTGTTCAAGAGAACAAAATCATCACTTTCTGGGAGATTGGTGCAAAATATGAGTAATAAAAGTGTTAGTTTCTGAAATGTGTAGGTTTTCCCTCCATCATAAACGAGTGTGTCTCAGAGCGTCAGACGAAACTCAGTAAACGCTGTCATGTTCTCTACACGCTGAAAAACGCTGGGTTGTTTCAACCCAAATTTGGGTCAAATATGGACAAACCCAACCATTGGGTTACATTTTTAAATTACATTTTTTAACCCGACGGTTGGGTTTGTCCATATTTGACCCAAATGTGGGTTAAAATAACCCTGCATGTTTTAGAGTGTAGCGTTCGGATGCTGGTGTTCGGGAACACACTCGTGTGTGAGACGCTTCTGGAGGGAATTAAACCAAATCATTCTGATCACACACTTTCAGAAACACCAAACCAACATTAGAGACGCTGCGACGCCATTGGTCCACTGATTATTCCAGTTATCCAATCACAGCTGATGCTGAGCCACGTGAGGTTTGAGGGATTTCTGATTGGATGAAACAATCATCTGCCTCAATTGAGCACATCGGATTTTATAGGCATTTTTAGAATCTTTGTGCCAGTGTTTTTTATGCAATTTCCCAAAATGTGCATAGATGGATGGAAACATGGCTAAAGATTATTTCCATCACATCTCGGGTTTATTTAATAACATCCTGTGGTTGAACTGACATTTGTATTTATTTAATGAGTTATTTTCACTTTAGTGCATGTATATTTAATCTTTTTTTTTTTTTTGCATCATTTGTCAAATTGGTTGGAAATAATGCACATTAAAAGTGAATTTGTCTTAGTTTTTACATCATGCATCTCATATTTCATCTCGAGCTCTTCACCGCTGCTTTCTAGTGCACTAAACGTGTTTAGAATACATTTATAAGAGGAAAAGTTTTGGGCTTTGGTAGAAATTACGCCACTGAGGGATAATGAGATGGTAAATATCACACAATAATTGTTAAAAACTTTATATTTATTTCAGTTTAGGTTGTCGTTGTTTATTTCAGATTTCGATTGTGGATTTTCTTGTATTAATGTTGACAGTCTGAATCAAATCAAATCTAAAACGTGTCTAGGAAATATAAATGATGAAAGGATGATGAGAAGTTTCGAAGGCAAATTTGATGTGACCTTCATATAACAGAAGTTGAAGATGAATAAACACACAGTTGTTGAATGTGTCTCTCTCTCGTGCTGTAATGCTGGAGAGGAGAAGAGTAGAGTTGAGTTGAGTAGAAATGCATTGATGAATAAGAATGTAATTCTGTTGTGAATCCATCAGCTCTTCTTCCAGAGACTCTGGATGTCACACACACACACTCACACACACACACACTGTCGTCACACACACACGATCGTCTCGATGACTGGCAGCCGTGGGATCTCATTAAACTTGTGTGGCTTTTCCTGTCATCGTGTGTTAAAGTGAAGGAACTACGAGTCTGTGTTTGCAAAACTATTTTAATCTGCAAAGAATCTGTTCTTGATGTGCTTTCAAACTTGTATCACACAGCTGTTATTTTTTAATCTTTTGTCTTTTAGTAACACATTTTAATTTGTTAGCATTAGTTAACATGAACTAGAAATGAAACATAGGCCTACTTCTAAAGCATTTAATAATTGTAGTTAATGTTAATTCAACATTTAGCAATACTTTATCACAATGAAAGGTATGTTATTATTATTTAAAGTTGCGTTATGTAAACTGTGGCCGTCTATCGGTTAAAAAACAAACCGCATGAGTCTCGGGACAAAGAACATTGTTTGTCTCGTGCTCGTGCTTCGGTTCTGTTTCTGACGCGATTTACCGCGAAATCAGTCCCGACTGCTTTTTGCACATTTTCATTAATAACAAGTTATTGTTTAATAGTGTAGCTTTAATGAGCCCGAGCTAACGTCAGCTAACAATGAACAGTTGCATTTTTATTAACTCACTTCAACAAAGATTAATAAACACGAATAGCTAAATATTTATTTTCATTGTAAAGATCCAATTTATATTGTGATAATATGATAAAAGTTTAAAACAATGATTTAAAAAAAATTAAATGTATTTATTTCTAATCTAATGTTTTATTATTATTATTTTACATTTAGTTTAATTAAATTTATTTATTTCTAATCTAATGTTTTATTATTATTTTTATTTTACATTTAGTTTAAACTTATTATTTATTTATTTTTCCGTTTATTTCGGACCCCAGTTTGAAACCCCGCCCACACGGTCAGACGGCCCGCCCCCGTGCTCTGATTGGCTGGTTCGGCTGTCCGTCATCAGTCTGATAGAGATGCAGAAACTGAAGCGACACGCACTGAAACACACACAGCTCTTTGACAGGCTGAAACTGGACACTGGCCGAAACTCTTAACCGTTTGCTCACTTTTATCAGACTTTCATCATGTTGCAGGTAAGAAGAAACACTGCATTCCTTCAGGCTGCTTTTCGAAGAAGTTATTTGTACTTTTCAGTGCTTTATTGAGGACAGACAGGGAGTTTTGAGCAGTTTTGTTGCAGATTGACTCTGTGAAAGTCATTATTAAGTATCTTGACTTCATCAGTGGCTGGAAAGAAAGAAAGAGAGAAAGAGAGAGAAAGAAAGAAAGAAAACGCAGCGTCTCGGATGTCTTGAAGTAATCAGTGAAGTTTATCTCGGGACATTTCTCTTCTTTATAATATCTAATAGATGTCAAAGTGTTAAGATGTCATTGGTGTCCTCAGTCCACATCAGCAAATAAAAATCACTGAAGAATAGCGTTTGAGCGCCAGATTCTGCGCGTTTTATTAATGTGCAATGACAACTTGATGCTGATTCATTTAATAATGCAATAAAAATGCATGCTGTAAAATATGCAGTTATCAAATATATATCAATATTTATTTGGACCAAGTGTCATTGAATTAAATGCAAAATATTTTATATATATTTTGCAAATATAAACATGCAAATATACAAACATTCGAAAAAAAACATTAGTGTGTAAAGTCAAATATCTAAAGGAAGTAATAAGAATCATTTACATGCATATGAAGAGGACAAACAAAAGACAAAGGATAAGAAGAAAATAAAAGATTAAGTACCCTACATTTTTATAGACAAAAAATAAATAAATAAATAAATTGAAACTTCATGTATCCACTAAACCCCTCAAACACCAGTGGATCAGAAGACTGTGATGAGAGAAGTTCTGTGCAGATAGTGTCCAAAACATGAGGAAAAGACTTTCATGCATCTGAGCGAACTATTGGAATATCTTTCTGGTGAGATCAGGATGTGAAAAGCTTCTGTTATCATTTATCATTTATCATCTGGTCCGGCAGAATCTGCCAGTGATCAGCCCATGTGTTCAAACGCCAGGATCCGAAAACCGATTGAGTCCTGAGTTGCTTCTTTCACAGCATTGATCTGTCCATCGACTGGCACCGCTCGTCCTGCTTCAGTTTCAGGACTCGAACTGTGGAAAGATTGATCTGTGAGATCAGGCCTCTTGCAACAGTGACACGTTATACTTGAGTTATGTAATCAGATTACTTTTGTCAAGTAACTAGTAAAGTAAGTAGGGGTATAACAATATATCGCAATACAAAAATGCATCAGTATGTATCGTGGATAGTAACGATATGTATTGTGTAGTTCACCCAGAATAAAAATAACTGTGAGAAAAAATTCAATTTTAGTGTCAGTATTACAATAAACTACTATATAAAATGTTGAATATGTATAATAATGCAATTGGGGATTTGTGTGTCCTGATAATGCCAAATGTCTGATGTTACCAGTAAAAAGTGGCCAATATTATTTTAAATACATCTTGTCAGTGAAAGAGTTCAAGTATTTGTCTGAAATAATTCTGTATTTTCAGCTTCAGAATTATGAATATGTTTATTCTGGTGTCTCTATTGTCCTGTATTGGGTTTATCAGCACCAAGTCCAAGACTATTCATTTACACACACAATAATACCAAATTTAGCATTTTAATCAATAGTTTTAGTTCACCTTTAATATCACAATAATATCGTATCGTGAGTTCAGTATCGTGATATGTGTCGAATCGTGACATGAGGGGATCGATACACCACTAAAAGTAAGGCATTACTTTTAAAGGAGTGGTATAATGCCCTTTTCACAAGATGTAAAATAAGTCTCTGATGTCCCCAGAGTGTGTGTGTGAAGTTTCAGCTCTAAATACCCCACAGATATTATTATATAGCATGTTAAAATTGTCACTTTTTGAGGTTGAGCAAAAACACACCGTTTTGTGTCTGTCCCTTTAAATCCAAATGAGCTGCTGCTCCCGGCACAGGGGGCGGAGCTTCAAGAGCTTGTGTTCTTTTACCTCACTCACACACACACACACACACACACACACACACACACACACACACACACACACACACACACACACACACACACTGAAAATATCAAAAACTTTCTAGCCTTTTATGTTCAAACCGGATTCAGAAAGATGGAGAGACTCTAGAAGTGACAACATGTAGAATACAACATTTCTGAATGGTTAGTTGATGAATTTATGTAGATTATGTGTAGTTATCTTCTAGTCATTGATTAGCATATTCTGTCTTGGCGTTCCCGGGGGTGGGGTTTATGTAAATGTCAGGGTTGGTGATGTCACTAACCCGGGAGGAATGTGGTGTAGTCTCTACCAGCCGTTTGTTGTAGTTTAGCTTAAACAGCGATTTCTGTAAAAGCAAAAATCTCCCTTTGCTTTGAACTTTGAGAGTTGTAACTTTGCAGATGTTGTTTATGCTCAAACAGCAACATTACACACTAACTAAAGTTAGAAAAGTCAAATCATAATCAACCACCCCTTTAAATTTACAAGAAAATATCTGAGTTACACTTTCAAATCCGTAACTCAAGTTAATTGTTTTCCCATGTTTTGACTGACAGCTCATGTTGAGAGATTGGTGAGTGCAGAGGCGCGTGTGAACATGATGATTATTGTAGTTTTAGAATAAATGTGAACATTTACTCGTCTCACTTGCACAAAAACAGATGCAGAATTACTCAGAATGAATAAAAACAGTGAAATGCAAACTTAAGAATATTACAGACTAGAGGTCGACCGATAGTGGATTTTACCGATAACGATAGCTAGGTTGGGCCATACTTGCCGATAACCGATTAATCAACCGATAGTTTTTAAAACTGATACTGGATAAAAACAAACATAACACTCCAAGTAAAACAGTGCTGAACTTTATTATAAAAATAATAAAACTGTATTGAACCATGAAAACATGCTAAATGAAATAAATATATAATATGATTAAATATTGAAGTCAATAAAAGACATTCATTCAAACTGAAACAAAAAGTAATACTCTAACAAATAAAACCAGTTACATTCAAAATATAACTGTTTAACTGTTTTTTTTTTTCAAGCCAACTTGAATAAAAAGTAACAAAATTTGATCGGTATAATATTTGAGCAATACAATTGCACCTTGATCATTCATGTTAGTTTGATAGTGCATTAACTATGGTTAACAAATAAAAACCTTAATTTAAAAATGTATTAGTACATGTAAATTAACAAACAAACAATGAACAATCCTTATACAGCAGTTATTAACCTTAGTTAATGTTACATATGTAATTCTATTGTGTTATCATTTCATATAAATCCAAACAGTCATGCTTAAATATCTACAACGCCAGAGCATTAAAATTACATAAATATTAAATGTATAGTCTCACACTTTTGCTTCTATTTTATAAACACTTGATGATTATCTAATCAAAATAACAAAATATGTATTAAAGTGATGATGAAAAAATAACCGAAATCGAATGCTTTTCTGATTTGTTTATATGTTTCTGTCAGCTGTATGAACATCAGTTTGCTATCTTACGTCTCTAGCTTTAAATATGCAATTTCTCTGCATATTCAATGCATAAAAGTGACCAGCTGGATATAAACTAATGCAAATAGAGGTAACAATTGTGACATTAAACATTCGGGTCGGACTTATGTTTATTTTTGTCAGTGTTTTAACTGCTTGAGGTACTACTAATGTTAGCGTCCTCTCAGCCTTGAAGGCAAACAAACATACTGTTGTGCTGTTCTTTCTCTACTAATGCAGCATTTAGTCAACAAATTAATCACTTCATGACAAAATGTACTGTATACATACCTTTTAGCTGTCAGTGCTTTAAACGCGTTTCTAATGTCAGCGCTCTCTGCGCAGCATGTGCTCTCAGTGCAGCACGCAGCATCACGTGTCGAAATAAACAACATGAGGCATCAGCGATAGTTTTTATTACACCTCTAGAGGCCGCTCTTGTACTGCATGATCATGTGCATGATGCCAGCAGACCCTTCTCAGCTCTCTCTAACTGTGTAATGAATGACGGCGCGCGCTTCTCAGCCGCTCCAGCAACGGACAAAACCAGGAAAAACTATCGGTATGTATTTTTGCCGATAACGATAGTTCCACCAATCAACTATCGGTGCCGATTAATCGGCAAAACCGATGAATCGGTCGACCTCTATTACAGACACCTGCAATAATTAAATGCATTAAATTACACAAATGTACTTTATGTGTTTAATCTCACTTTATTAACCGATGTCTTTGCTGCTGACCTTCGATGATCCACTTCAGACATACTATGTAACGCATTACTTTCTATAAAAAGTAACTAAGTAATGCAAATAGTTCATTCTTTGGGGAGTAATGCAATATATTGTAATGCATTACTTTTGAAAGTAACTTTCCCCAACACTGCGTGTCATGAGCGAGTGACATCGGGATTCAGGGACTAATAATTACTAAAGATCACAGTATGCTGTGCGAAGTGTGTGAACATTACAAACTGAATAAACATTCAGTTTATTTTTCTTTCAGCATATTTATTTATTTATTTATTTTAATTTGATTTATATACCCAGACTTTATATTATTTTATTTTGACAATAAAAAAGAAACACACACACACACACAAAAAAAAACGACTCAAGGTTTTGGACTGCCTCATGGCCACACATGCAAATAAAGCTGAGACAGAAGCAACAGTAATTATATATATTTATTTATTTAATTCATTTTACTTTTATTTATTTTCATGACATCATTAGCATATTTTATGTTTTTCCGCCGTGGCATCAGGATAACAGTCACCAGAGCTGGCAGCAGTGTGTGTGTGTGTGTGTGTGTGTGTGAGATGTTGTGCAGTGCGTCAGTGCCGGTCCTCAGGCCACATCTGTGTGTGTGTGTGTGTGTGTGTGTGTGTGTGTGTGTGTGTGCAGTCCGTCAGTGCCGGTCCTCAGGCCACATCTGTGTGTGTGTGTGTGTGTGTGTGTGTGTGTGTGTGTGTGTGTGTGCAGTCCGTCAGTGCCGGTCCTCAGGCCACATCTGTGTGTTGTGTGTGTGTGTGTGTGTGTGTGTGTGTGTGTGTGTGCAGTCCGTCAGTGCCGTCCTCAGGCCACATCTGTGTGTTGCGTGTGTGTGTGTGTGTGTGTGTGTGTGTGTGCAGTCCGTCAGTGCCGGTCTTCAGGCCACATCTGTGTGTGTGTGTGTGTGTGTGTGCAGTCCGTCAGTGCCGGTCTTCAGGCCACATCTGTGTGTGTGTGTGTGTGTGTGTGTGTGTGTGTGTGTGTGCAGTCCGTCAGTGCCGGTCTTCAGGCCACATCTGTGTGTTGCGTGTGTGTGTGTGTGTGCAGTCCGTCAGTGCCGGTCTTCAGGCCACATCTGACATGAGCTGCTCTGAGGCTGCTTTGGAAAAACACACTCTCTCGCTCACAGCTCGTTCTCCATGAGAGAGAGAGAGAGAGAGAGAGAGAGAGAGAGAGAGAGAGAGAGATGGACGAGTGAGAGAAAGAGAGAGGGGGGGGGGGGGGGGGGAGTGAGACTGCAGACAATTCACGGAACCATAGTTCGAATTACAGGGGGTACCCCCAAAGGGACAGAAATATCAGTTTTGGGGGGGTCAGATAATTTTTCTGATATTGTGAAAAAATATAATTACAGTTACAATACAAGTCAACTCCTATTTTCACTATAGGAACATTTTAATGTAAAGCGATTTCAGACACCCCTATTGTGGACAGTACCATTTTTAACCACCGTGGCTAGAAGCAACGGAGATAGAGAACGACTTCAACTTCTCAAGCAAGTGTCAACGTTGAATGACAAAACGCTAGTTTCATAAAGTATCATTCTTTTCAACATTCCTTATTTGTATATTCAAAAATATTTAAAATAATCTCATTTAATACAGTTATAATTTTTCAATGTAAATTATTTAATTTTATTGGTAACAGCCTAGTGTCTAATTATTTTAATTGAATATATTTATCAAATTTAAGAATTTGAAATGAAAGATGGAGCATACATTTAATAACATTAGGGGAAAATGCCCTTTATAAAGGTACAAAAAAATTATTCTGAGTGTTTTCAAACAGTGATGTAATGAAACATTGACAATTTAAGCTTGAAGGGAGTAAAGCCTCTGTTTAGGCTATTAAGGAAATGTAATTTTGCCAAAAGAAGAACTTTTATTTTAAATAAATTTTCATTTTAAATCAGCCTACTTCAGAGTGATATGTTACCATATTATCATGCTTAACACTAAGAATTTGAATAATTGTTATGTGATGATCAGATGCAGATATCTAAATCAAAGAATATAGGCGGTTTGCGGGTGGATTATTTATTTTTAACAGTGGATTCGGGTGACTCAAAGTGCACCAGATTAATGAATTTATCTTTAAAATGTACAAATTTTTCTTCTGGGGGGGCATGCCCCCAGACCCCCCTAAAGGTACCAAGCTCCACCAACAAAAAAATGTGGGAAACACATTAGGCTATATGATGATCTACAAAAAAATACAAATTTTATTATCTTATTATTAAAATACATTATTATGATTTTACCACATCCGCCTCATTTTGAGCCAGGGAAAACCCTGAAATAGGCAATAGGCTTCTTGTAAAGGTATTACTTTTATTAGTAATTAGAATGGTATTTCAGTGCACTTAACTTCTAACTTTTGGGAGTTGATCAAAACAGTTCTCTTTTGGATATATAATAACAATGAGATATTCTGTAGCCTACTGATTATCAGTTTGTCGCATGTTTAGACCTTGTATGTGTGTTGCACAACACATGTTGCACTTGGCGATCACGGTGGGGATTACTATGTTAGTGGACCATGATGGTCATAGAAGAAGTGAAGGAGCAGTACCCCCCAATTATTGTGGGGTAATTCGCACTCTGCACGGAACGCATTCTATTTATCATTCATATTTAATAACTGTCACTGATGGGAGTTTGACACATATCTCCAAACCTGCCAAGAACATGCAAATCATATTTCATAATATTAAACATATTTTGCACAGGAATATTTTATTTTTATTTTATTTTAGCATTTCTTTTTAGGACAATTAAGTCCTAAATTGTCCTAAATATTCACCCAAATTCTCATTACTATAATGTATATAAATATCCAGATATATTATTTTAAATTTTAACATCTTGGTAGTAGATGTTTGTGCTGCAATAATTTACGCTTTAAATTTAAATTATAATTAAAATGTATATGAATTAAATTCTATTATATATATATATATATAACATAACAGTCACAGACAAGAAAAAAAGCAATGCTAAGGTCATATGTCCAAACAAATTCTATGATATTTTGTTACAAATCCACCTGTCACTTTGTATTATGGCTAATATGAAACAATATTTGTTCTGTGTATCCGGGGAAAATCTGCTGTTTTTGCATTTCTCTCTTCAGCCTCGTGTGAATGGGGCTTTTTGTTGGACTTTGTGGTTCGTGGTAATATTAATTCAAGATTAATTATTTTGAAGGTGTTTTATATCCGTGTAACATCTGGGCCTGAAGCAGAACCAATCGACTGGACAGCAGAAGAGGAGAAGAGGAGAGGAGAGGTGAGGAGGAGAGGAGAGGAGATGAGAGGAGAGGAGAGGAAGAATGTAGAGGAGAGGGGAGGAGGAATGGAGAGGAGAAAGGAGAGGAGGAATTTAGAGGAGAGGAGAAAAGAGGAGGAGAGGAGGAATTGAGAGGAGAGGAGAGGAGAGGTGAGGAGAGGAGAGGAGAGGAGGAATTGAGAGGTGAGGAGATGAGGAGAAAAGAGGAGGAGAGGAGGAATTGAGAGGAGAGGAGGAGGAGAGGAGAGGTGAGGAGAGGAGGAATTGAGAGGAGAGGAGATGAGGAGAAAAGAGGAGGAGAGGAGGAATTGAGAGGAGAGGAGGAGGAGAGGAGAGGTGAGGAGAGGAGAGGTGAGGAGAGGAGAGGAGGAATTGAGAGGAGAGGAGGAGGAGAGGAGAGGTGAGGAGAGGAGAGGAGGAATTGAGAGGAGAGGAGGAGGAGAGGAGAGGTGAGGAGAGGTGAGGAGAGGAGAGGAGAGGAGAGGTGAGGAGAGGAGGAATTGAGAGGAGAGGAGAGGAGAGGTGAGGAGAGGAGGAATTGAGAGGAGAGGAGAGGAGAGGTGAGGAGAGGAGGAATTGAGAGGAGAGGAGGAGGAGAGGAGAGGTGAGGAGAGGTGAGGAGAGGAGAGGAGGAATTGAGAGGAGAGGAGGAGGAGAGGAGAGGTGAGGAGAGGAGAGGAGGAATTGAGAGGAGAGGAGAGGAGAGGTGAGGAGAGGAGGAATTGAGAGGAGAGGAGGAGGAGAGGAGAGGTGAGGAGAGGAGAGGTGAGGAGAGGAGAGGAGGAATTGAGAGGAGAGGAGGAGGAGAGGAGAGGTGAGGAGAGGAGAGGAGGAATTGAGAGGAGAGGAGGAGGAGAGGAGAGGTGAGGAGAGGAGAGGAGGAATTGAGAGGAGAGGAGGAGGAGAGGTGAGGAGAGGAGAGGAGGAATTGAGAGGAGAGGAGATGAGGAGAAAAGAGGAGGAATTGAGAGGAGAGGAGGAGGAGAGGAGGAATTGAGAGGAGAGGAGAGGAGGAGAAAAGAGGAGGAGAGGAGGAATTGAGAGGAGAGGAGGAGGAGAGGAGAAAAGAGGAGGAGAGGAGGAATTGAGAGGGAAGTAGAGAAGAAAAGAGGAGAGGAAGAATTGAGAGGAGATGAGAAAAGAGGAGGAATTGAGAGGAGAGGAGATGAGGAGAAAAGAGGAGGAATTGAGAGGAGGAATTGAGAGGAAAGGAGATGAGAGGAGAAAAGAGGAGGAGAGGAGGAATTGAGAGGGCAGGAGAGGAGAAAAGAGGAGGAGAGGAAGAATTTAGAGGAGAGGGGAAGAGGAATTGAGAGGAGATGAGAAAAGAGGAGAGGAGGAATTGAGAGGGATGAGAGAAGAAAAGAGGAGGAGAGGAGGAATTAAGAGGAGAGGAGAAAAGAGGAGGAGAGGAGGAATTAAGAGGAGAGGAGAAAAGAGGAGGAGAGGAGGAATTGAGAGGAGGAGGAGAAGGAGAGGTGAGGAGAGGAGATGAGGGGAGAAAAAAGGAGGAATTGAGAGGAGAGGAGGGATTGAGAGAAGAGGTGAGGAGGGGGGAATTGAGAGGAGATGAGAGGAGAAAAGAGGAGGAGAGGAGGAATTGAGAGGGCAGGAGAGGAGAAAAGAGGTGGAGAGGAAGAATTGAGAGGGGAGGAGGAATTGAGGGGAGAGGAGAAAAGAGAGAAGGAATTGAGAGGAGAAAAGAGGAGGAGAGGAGGAATTTAGAGGAGAGGAGGAATTGAGAGGAGAGGAGGAGAGGAGAGGAGATGAGGGGAGAAAAGAGGAGGAAAAGGAGGAATTGAGAGGAGAGGAGAGGAGGGATTGAGAGAAGAGGAGAGGTGAGGAGGGGGGAATTGAGAGGAGAGGAGATGAGAGGAGAAAGGAGGAGAGGAGGAATTTACGAGGGGAGGAGAGAAGAAAAGAGGAGGAGAGGAGGAATTGAGAGGAGAGGAAAGGAGGAGAGGAGGGATTGAGAGGAGAGATGAAGGAGAGGAGAGGAGAGGAGAGGAGAGGAGGAGAGATGAAGGAGAGGAGAGGAGAGATGAAGGAGAGGAGAGGAGGAATTTACGAGGGGAGGAGAGAAGAAAAGAGGAGGAGAGGAGGAATTGAGAGGAGAGGAAAGGAGGAGAGGAGGGATTGAGAGGAGAGATGAAGGAGAGGAGAGGAGAGATGAAGGAGAGGAGAGGAGAGATGAAGGAGAGGAGAGGGGGAGATGCAGATACTTCACATGCAGTCTTTAACACACATATAAATATTTGCTGTCAGTCAGATGTGTTTTATTCCCTCTCAGATCCAGCATTGTGTCCTCAGAAGGGAAGCTGATGGAGAGATAGAGAGACAGACACTCACTCTCTCCAATCTCTTTCCACTCTTTCTCTAGGCGGAGTCGCTTTTCCTGGAATTATCAGGCAGCTTTTCCTGTTGTGCTGACTTTACTTACTCTCTCTCTCTCTCCCTCTGAGTCTCTGTGTGTTTATTAGTGATGTGGATTCACCAAAGAATCATTCTTTTGAGTCGAGTCCGCTCATGAACCAGTTCACAATACCGCACTCAAAATGACTCGGTTAACGAATCGTTTTGAATCATTACGAACGGTTCTTCAGTCAACTACTGTACCTCTTTCAGACTCGCAATGATTCATAGTGTATTTTTGTTTTGCTTTTTGTAAAACATTACGGTAAACACTGAGGTCATAACATGTATAAATTTGAGTGCTTCCCATAATTAATTCTAGGAATTAATAATTTTAACAATATTTTACTATCTATACACATGCCTTTTAAATATATAGGTAATTATAGGCTAATATTAAGATCATTAATAATTTCACATAGCCTCATTATTTCACATAAAATGTATTGTCTTTTAAAATATAATTTCCACAATATTTGGTTATGTAACTTACAGTTAACCAGTTTTTGATAATTCATATTTTTATAATCATGCAAGGATTTGATAGATAATTTGCTGTATAATCGTCACATAGCAGAAATATTAGGAATTATAATATGCTGAAATATTTACAACTTGAACATGCAAAATCTGAAAGATGGTTTATAAATAGGTCTAGTATTTTCTATATTTATAATTTTGTTTACTGTTTAATAAAATATTTTGCATTCATTTGTGTCACAAAATAATAATTTATTTATGTTGATATTGACTAAAACTCGTCCTTTCCATTTCAAACTGTTTGGAGGCGGCAATATTGAGGTCTAAAGTGCTTTTATGTTTGTTTGTTTTTACAGCAATATTTGCTGCAATAACCTGAACTGACATCAATGTAATTACAATAAGCAAAAAATACATAAGCTTTATGGTTAAAAAACATGACAAAAATTCAAACAAAATACAAAAATAAAGTCTAAATCAGAATATTAACAAATATTATAGTATATCCATGACATTATAAATTTACACGCATTTTTTTTTATTGAATACAAAATCTGAATACATCAAAATGGCATAAACAGTAAATATACAGAGAAAGAAAACTGGCATGAAGACTCAACACAACAGAACCATATTGAATCCATGATAAAATAAACATAAAAATACATCAAATTAAATAATAATAATTATAATAGAGTATAATTAAAATAAAATGAATTAAATAAATAAATAATAAAAACTACAACAGAGTATATAATTCAAAAAAATTACAAAGTTTTACTGCATTTTGATTTTTCATTTTAATGAGGGCATCTGAGAATTCATTACTCAATTTAATTAATTTCTGAATATAATAAACATTTTAAAAATGTACCTTAATGTATAAAATATTTTGCCAATAATTAAATATGCTGACATATTTATTGGAATGTTTTAGAAATACCGCGCCGTGATGTCAAGGGTTACGTGATGACGTAAACGAATCATAGAATCTCTGGTTCACTGAATCGAACTGTTCGAAAGAACCGATTCGCGGAAATGGGTCGGACTTCCCTCTGTGGGCTACTAGTGTGTGTGAGTGAGTTCAGCCTCTCGCACTGGCAGTGACTTTGGATTAAGCGTGTTATGTGGGAATGAACCATCTGGAATTATTGCTCTTCCACAAGAGCTTTTCTCCGAACAAAACAAGCTTTCTGAAATCTGAACAGAAGTTCTGGAAATGGCTGTGAAGCGCGAAGAGACGCGAAATCCATCGGTGGGTGAAACACAACTGCGTTACTGTAATGTGTGTGTGTGTGTGTGTGTGTGTGACAGCAGACTGTATGATACTCAGTATCTGTCTCCGTGTAATATTCCGCGTGCATCTTTAGTTTGAATCTAACGCATTGCGTTGCACTCAGAGGGTCTGGGAAACTGTTACTTTACTGAGTTCAAAGTTAATTCCTGTGAAAATGGGTCACATTTTGTTCTGCTAAACTGCGATCGTTAAGTCAATGAATGATTAGAGTAATAGCAGATTGGGTAACGCTTTATATTACAATGTCATTGTTACATGTACTAGTTACTGTATAATAATAACTATAAATTATGAATAATTACATGCAACAAACCCTAAGCCAAACCCTATTGTATATACATGATGTAGTTAATATTACTCAGTACTTAAATATAGAATTACAGTGTAACAAAGACACCTTAAAATAAAGTGTAGCCGTTGCTCTGAAGGGATTTTAACAGTAAAACATTAATTCGTCCTGATGCTTCGATTTATACTCTTTAATCCTCACATCTTACTCATAAACATTAATGATAAACTAATCTTCTGATTAATTATCTTTTATGGCTTTGTTTAGAATAGAAATTAGGTACAAAGCTGCTGTTTGGTCTTTACATAATTCACATGCATTTGTATTATTTATTATATTGTATTATTGAGGGTTCTTGGCTTGGCTCTATTATTTTAAAATGTGAAATATGAAACCAGGGGCATATTTTTGTGCATATTTTGGATTAAAGGAGGGTTTATAATGATAATACAGTATGTGCATTCCATATAGAATCTTACTATAATGCATGATTTATTTGAACATCCTTATTGTGGTTCAGATTCATAGATTCATCACATAATAAGCGAAGGTCGTTGTTTACAGCAAGCAACTGTTTCTGTGCACATCTTTACAGATATTGTATGAACTTCAAACAATTGGCCTTTTGTGTGGCGATGGCTTTGGAAACAGTAATTGCTGGATCTTCACAGGTCGCCGTGGAGTAACGAGCTTCATAATGAGTGTGTGATGGGTGTCCGTGTGATTGAGTGTGATGGACATCAGTGCATCTGCTCCCAAACAAAGCGTCGCGATTCTGCTCGACTGAGCCGTCAAGCTCTCTGACATCAGCAGATTATAATATTACACAATCATAAACACAATGTGTTTGCATTTGTTGCTGTTTAATAGCTTAGGAAGTATCAACGTATTTCAGATGTTTTTCCCAAAATTCCCTGTGGGATATAAAACTTCATTAAGTGAGTCAGTAGTTGTCAGTCACTGGTTCTGTCTATTTTTAAGTGGTCCAAAAATTGCAATGTTGGTTGCTTCGAAGTTGGAATTTGTTTGGTTGTAAAATCTCAAAAATCTAAATTTCACACTATAATTCATCTGTGAAAATTTTAGGTTGCTCCCACCAGAGATAATCAACTCAAACAAAGTTAGGGTAATATTGAATTTTGCCCCTATTATGCAATTTTAAAGGTTCCTAACAGAAGATTTACATGCATCTGAGGTGGAAAAATCAGCTGTTTTCTCTCAGTGTCTGAAACGCTTCGATCAAAGATTCAGTCTCTCTAAGCCCCGCCTCTCTGAGAGCTGCCCTGCTGTGATTGGTCAGAAAGCAAACGCTCATTATCATATCTGAATCTCAGCTCTTGATCTCAGTGATACGAACAGTGACGATGGCGTGGGCTTTACCGTATCAATCTCAGAAAACAGCGTCTTCTCGACACGAACAACACGAACCAAACTCTCCAGTCTCAGATACACTACAGTGTTTGAGGGCGGGGCTAAGAGACGCTGCTCAGCCAATCAAGACCAGAGGAGGGCATTATGCTAATCTCAATAGGAAGTGAGACTGAATTACTGACGACTCGTTTCAGTTCAGAATCGCTTTTGATCTTTGAAACTTGTACATTCACAAACAGCTTTATTACACACTACATGAAAGGGAATATCCTAATAGGGGGACTTTATAAAACTGCACTTTATTGGCTTCATTAAAAGTGAAACATTGAGCAATCTTGATCATTACATTCGGACTTAAGTTCTATATATAAGGAACAAGTATGTGCCAGATGTTTACCTTGAAAAGTGCTCTAAAGAAGAGTTTTTGTTCCGAGCTCCTCTGATCCTCCTGGACTGAGATATTGAGGATTCCCTGAACGTCCGTATAACTAAGATTTATCTGGTGGTTTTCCAATACCAACAATACATAGTTAAGCACTCAAAAATGATTAAGCTATCTTTATTGGACTACATGAGATGGATTGAACCCATCCAGTAAGAGTATTAGATTTAAGATGAATGTGGAGCAGCTCATTTAATGAGAAATGTTTGGGACTTCTGAGATCTCTTCTGAAACACTAGAGGATTTTCCTATTACTGGGATCTTTTACTCCAGAGGAACATCAGAGTATCAGGATAAAGAGCTCTCACTTCTGCTTTTTCTTTCCTACAGCCTATGATTATCAAATATAAATGAGTCATGAAAGCTTTGAGTGGTTTGTGAGGCAAAATACACTGCCGCTCAGAAATGTGAGGTCGGTAACATTTTTCTAAAAGAAGTCTCTCCAAGCCAAGCCAGTATTCATGTAATTGATCAAAAATACAGTAACAATTGTGGGATATTATTATAATGTAAATCATCTGTTTTCTATGTGAATATATAGTAAAGTGTAATTTATTCCTGTGATCAAAGCTGAATGTTCAGCATCATTACTCCAGTCTTCAGTGTCACATGATCCTCCAGAAATCACATTTGATGATCAAGAAACATTTATGATTATTATCAGTGTTGAAAACAGCTCATGCTTTTGTGAACACTGTGATACATTTTATTTATCAGGATTCTTTAGTGGATAGTAAGATCAAAAGAACAGCATTTATTTTAAATAGAATCTATAACATTATAAATGTCTTTACCATCACTTTTGCTCAGTTTAAGTGTTCGAATGACTGTTTTGAGTGTTAAACCAGAAGTAAAGCCATGTTTAACTCCTTCACAGACGGCTAAACGGCTTCCCTGGGTTTCGCTGGCGTCCCGATCGCTTCACTGAAGATGGACACACTGGAGTCGGAGTTAACTTGCCCAATCTGTCTGGAGCTGTTCGAGGATCCTCTTCTTCTGCCCTGCGCCCACAGCCTGTGCTTTAACTGTGCTCACCGGATCCTGGTGTCCCACCGAAGCTCATCTGACGAGTCCAAACCCGTCTCCGCTTTCCAGTGTCCCACCTGCCGATATGCCATCGCCCTCGACCCGCAGGGCCTAGACGGGCTCAAGCGCAACGTGACTCTGCAGAACATCATCGAGCGCTTCCAGAAGGCCTCGCTGAGCGGCCCGAACTCCCCGAGCGAGACCCGGCGCGCGAGCATGAGTTCCCCGGTCCAGTGCCAGTTCTGCGAGACCGACCCGCCCCAGGAGGCGCTGAAGACCTGCGTGACCTGTGAGGTCTCGTACTGCCAGGAGTGCCTGCGGGCCACGCACCCTAACAAGAAGCCGTTCACGGGCCACCGGCTGACGGATCCGGTACCGGACGCTCGGGTCCGCGGACTGGCCTGTCCCGAACACGCGGAGGAGAAGGTCAACATGTACTGTGTGACGGATGAGCAGCTGATCTGCTCTCTGTGTAAACTGGTCGGGCATCACCGAGAGCACCAGGTGGCGGCGCTGGGCGAGCGCTTCGACAAGCTGAAGGTGAGACACACTGGGAAATACAGGAAACATCTAATAAAAATTGTGATTGCGATTTAAATAAAACATAAAATCCAGGTTTTATGTGATTGTTCTATAGGTGTTTTGTGATTATATATCAATATGGCTATAAAATATTAATAATAATACGATTCGACAAGCTGAAGGTGAGACACACTGGGGAAATACAGGAAACATCTAATAAAAATTGTGATTGCGATTTAAATAAAACATAAAATCCAGGTTTTATGTGATTGTTTTATAGGTGTTTTGTGATTATATATCAATATGGCTATAAAATATTAATAATAATACGATTCGACAAGCTGAAGGTGAGACACACTGGGGAAATACAGGAAAAATCTAATAAAAATTGTGATTGCGATTTAAATAAAACATAAAATCCAGGTTTTATGTGATTGTTCTATAGGTGTTTTGTGATTATATATCAATATGGCTATAAAATATTAATAATAATACGATTCGACAAGCTGAAGGTGAGACACACTGGGGAAATACAGGAAACATCTAATAAAAATTGTGATTGCGATTTAAATAAAACATAAAATCCAGGTTTTATGTGATTGTTCTATAGGTGTTTTGTGATTATATATCAATATGGCTATAAAATATTAATAATAATACGATTCGACAAGCTGAAGGTGAGACACACTGGGGAAATACAGGAAACATCTAATAAAAATTGTGATTGCGATTTAAATAAAACATAAAATCCAGGTTTTATGTGATTGTTTTATAGGTGTTTTGTGATTATATATCAATATGGCTATAAAATATTAATAATAATACGATTCGACAAGCTGAAGGTGAGACACACTGGGGAAATACAGGAAAAATCTAATAAAAATTGTGATTGCGATTTAAATAAAACATAAAATCCAGGTTTTATGTGATTGTTTTATAGGTGTTTTGTGATTATATATCAATATGGCTATAAAATATTAATAATAATACGATTCGACAAGCTGAAGGTGAGACACACTGGGGAAATACAGGAAACATCTAATAAAAATTGTGATTGCGATTTAAATAAAACATAAAATCAAGGTTTTATGTGATTGTTTTATAGGTGTTTTGTGATTATATATCAATATGGCTATAAAATATTAATAATAATACGATTCGACAAGCTGAAGGTGAGACACACTGGAAAATACAGGAAACATCTAATAAAAATTGTGATTGCGATTTAAATAAAACATAAAATCCAGGTTTTATGTGATTGTTTTATAGGTGTTTTGTGATTATATATCAATATGGCTATAAAATATTAATAATAATACGATTCGACAAGCTGAAGGTGAGACACACTGGGGAAATACAGGAAAAATCTAATAAAAATTGTGATTGCGATTTAAATAAAACATAAAATCAAGGTTTTATGTGATTGTTTTATAGGTGTTTTGTGATTATATATCAATATGGCTATAAAATATTAATAATAATACGATTCGACAAGCTGAAGGTGAGACACACTGGGGAAATACAGGAAAAATCTAATAAAAATTGTGATTGCGATTTAAATAAAACATAAAATCCAGGTTTTATGTGATTGTTTTATAGGTGTTTTGTGATTATATATCAATATGGCTATAAAATATTAATAATAATACGATTCGACAAGCTGAAGGTGAGACACACTGGGGAAATACAGGAAACATCTAATAAAAATTGTGATTGCGATTTAAATAAAACATAAAATCCAGGTTTTATGTGATTGTTTTATAGGTGTTTTGTGATTATATATCAATATGGCTATAAAATATTAATAATAATACAATTCGACAAGCTGAAGGTGAGACACACTGGGGAAATACAGGAAAAATCTAATAAAAATTGTGATTGCGATTTAAATAAAACATAAAATCCAGGTTTTATGTGATTGTTCTATAGGTGTTTTGTGATTATATATCAATATGGCTATAAAATATTAATAATAATACAATTCGACAAGCTGAAGGTGAGACACACTGGGGAAATACAGGAAAAATCTAATAAAAATTGTGATTGCGATTTAAATAAAACATAAAATCCAGGTTTTATGTGATTGTTTTATAGGTGTTTTGTGATTATATATCAATATGGCTATAAAATATTAATAATAATACAATTCGACAAGCTGAAGGTGAGACACACTGGGGAAATACAGGAAAAATCTAATAAAAATTGTGATTGCGATTTAAATAAAACATAAAATCCAGGTTTTATGTGATTGTTTTATAGGTGTTTTGTGATTATATATCAATATGGCTATAAAATATTAATAATAATACGATTCGACAAGCTGAAGGTGAGACACACTGGGGAAATACAGGAAAAATCTAATAAAAATTGTGATTGCGATTCAAATAAAACATAAAATCAAGGTTTTATGTGATTGTTCTATAGGTGTTTTGTGATTATATATCAATATGGCTATAAAATATTAATAATAATACGATTCGACAAGCTGAAGGTGAGACACACTGGGGAAATACAGGAAACATCTAATAAAAATTGTGATTGCGATTCAAATAAAACATAAAATCCAGGTTTTATGTGATTGTTTTATAGGTGTTTTGTGATTATATATCAATATGGCTATAAAATATTAATAATAATACGCTTCGACAAGCTGAAGGTGAGACACACTGGGGAAATACAGGAAAAATCTAATAAAAATTGTGATTGCGATTTAAATAAAACATAAAATCCAGGTTTTATGTGATTGTTTTATAGGTGTTTTGTGATTATATATCAATATGGCTATAAAATATTAATAATAATACGATTCGACAAGCTGAAGGTGAGACACACTGGGAAATACAGGAAAAATCTAATAAAAATTGTGATTGCGATTTAAATAAAACATAAAATCCAGGTTTTATGTGATTGTTCTATAGGTGTTTTGTGATTATATATCAATATGGCTATAAAATATTAATAATAATACGATTCAACAAGCTGAAGGTGAGACACACTGGGGAAATACAGGAAACATCTAATAAAAATTGTGATTGCGATTCAAATAAAACATAAAATCCAGGTTTTATGTGATTGTTCTATAGGTGTTTTGTGATTATATATCAATATGGCTATAAAATATTAATAATAATACGATTCAACAAGCTGAAGGTGAGACACACTGGGGAAATACAGGAAAAATCTAATAAAAATTGTGATTGCGATTTAAATAAAACATAAAATCCAGGTTTTATGTGATTGTTCTATAGGTGTTTTGTGATTATATATCAATATGGCTATAAAATAATAATAATTAGTATTAATAATAACAATTGTAATACAATTAATAATTATTTATTATTATTATATATCAATATGGCTATTAAATAATAAAGATAATACAAATAATAACTTATTTGTGTAACTTAAATTATATAATAACTTAAATTATTAGTATTAGTATTTTTATAGCCGTATTGACATAATAATAAAGATTAATATTATTATTATTACTATATCAATATGGCTATAAAATAATATTAATTGCAATAACTACTGTCATT
>CM040823.1:587500-617500 GCA_022828995.1 Vimba vimba | reverse complement strand
ACACTCTCCAGAACACACTCTCCAGAACACACACTCCAGAACACACACTCTCCGGAACACACTCTCCGGAACACACACACTCCAGAACACACACTCTCCAGAACACACACACTCCAGAACACACACTCTCCAGAACACACACACTCTCCAGAACACACACTCTCCAGAACACACACTCTCCAGAACACACACTCTCCAGAACACACTCTCCAGAACACACACACTCCAGAACACACACTCTCCAGAACACACACACTCCAGAACACACACTCTCCAGAACACACACTCTCCAGAACACACTCTCCAGAACACACACTCTCCAGAACACACACTCTCCAGAACACACTCTCCAGAACACACACTCCAGAACACACACTCTCCAGAACACACTCTCCGGAACACACACTCTCCGGAACACACTCTCCGGAACACACTCTCCGGAACACACTCTCCGGAACACACACTCCAGAACACACACTCCAGAACACACACTCTCCAGAACACACACTCCAGAACACACACACTCCAGAACACACACTCTCCAGAACACACACTCTCCAGAACACACTCTCCAGAACACACTCTCCAGAACACACACTCTCAGAACACACTCTCCAGAACACACTCTCAGAACACACTCTCCAGAACACACACTCTCCAGAACACACACTCTCCAGAACACACTCTCCAGAACACACACTCCAGAACACACTCTCAGAACACACACTCCAGAACACACTCTCCAGAACACACTCTCCAGAACACACTCTCCAGAACACACACTCTCCAGAACACACTCTCAAGAACACACTCTCCAGAACACACTCTCCAGAACACACACTCTCCAGAACACACACTCTCCAGAACACACTCTCCAGAACACACTCTCCAGAACACACTCTCTCCAGAACACACACTCGAGAACACACACTCTCCAGACCACACACTCTCCAGAACACACTCTCCAGAACACACACTCTCCAGAACACACTCTCCGGAACACACACTCTCCGGAACACACTCTCCGGAACACACTCTCCGGAACACACACTCCAGAACACACACTCTCCAGAACACACACTCTCCAGAACACACTCTCCAGAACACACACTCTCCAGAACACACACTCTCCAGAACACACACTCTCCAGAACACACTCTCAGAACACACTCTCCAGAACACACTCTCCAGAACACACTCTCAGAACACACTCTCCAGAACACACTCTCCAGAACACACACTCTCCAGAACACACTCTCCAGAACACACACTCCAGAACACACTCCAGAACACACACTCCAGAACACACTCTCCAGAACACACTCTCCAGAACACACACTCTCCAGAACACACACTCTCCAGAACACACTCTCCAGAACACTCTCTCAGAACACACTCTCCAGAACACACTCTCCAGAACACACACTCTCCAGAACACACACTCCAGAACACACACTCTCCAGAACACACACTCCAGAACACACTCTCCAGAACACACTCTCCAGAACACACACTCTCCAGAACACACTCTCCAGAACACACACTCTCCAGAACACACTCTCCAGAACACACACTCTCCAGAACACACACTCCAGAACACACACTCCAGAACACACTCTCCAGAACACACTCTCCAGAACACACTCTTCAGAACACACACTCTCCAGAACACACACTCTCCAGAACACACTCTCCAGAACACACTCTCCAGAACACACACTCTCCAGAACACACACTCTCCAGAACACACACTCTCCAGAACACACTCTCCAGAACACACTCTCAGAACACACTCTCCAGAACACACACTCCAGAACACACGCTCTCCAGAACACACTCTCCAGAACACACTCTCCAGAACACACTCTCTCCAGAACACACACTCTCCAGAACACACTCTCCAGAACACACTCTCCAGAACACACTCTCAGAACACACACTCCAGAACACACACACTCCAAAACACACTCTCCAGAACACACTCTCCAGAACACACTCTCCAGAACACACACACTCTCCGGAACACACACTCTCCAGAACACACTCCAGAACACACACTCCAGAACACACACTCCAGAACACACTCCTCTGTAAACGACACCATAAACGCTGTAAATCTGGAGTCAGGCGTTCTGGAGAGCGCAGGATCTCTCTCGTCTGGACTGTCTTTCTGAACACAGCTTGTATTAAATCCTGCTTTATCATCTTAATAAATAAAGTGGATCTAGTCTTCTAACATTTATATATATATATGTGTGAATTTGCAAGTGAACCGTCACACTCGCTCCGGGAGACAGTGAGTGGAAAGTAATTGAAAACGGATGAAAAAGGGAAGTCAGGCGTTTTCCTCTTGTTGGAGAGTGTGTTCGAGTCTACAGCTTTTGTCCCGTTCCTTCCTGAGAAAACCCAATGTTTGGGAATGAGTGGAAGCTCAGTCACACACACACACACACACACACACACACACACACACACACACACACACACACACACACACACACACACACACAGACATGCACGTCCACACACACACACACACACAGACATTCATGCACTCGCACACACACGCACACACACAAACACACACACACACACACAGACATACACACACACACACACACACACACACACACACGCACACACACACACACAGACATGCACGCCCACACACACACACACACACACACACACACACACACACACACACACACACACACACACACACACACACTCATAGTTTCCAGCTGTGTTTTTGTCAGATGCTTGTACTCAGTCTGTGCTTTCAAAGCAGATTTTTTTAGTTTGTTCTGCAGAAATATCAGCCGAGACGTGTTAGTTTTAACATTTTAGAATTCAGAACTACTTCAAACTGGAGTTTAAAAACCCAGAAATCAGATTAAATGAAGCGCAAACAGAGACCTTAATTAAAGTCTCATGTAAAACAAAAGTCATAATAGAAGAGATCGTTCAGAAAGAGGACATATTATGCATTTTATCAAAGTCTTGATGTAGTTTTCAGGCTCTACTAGAGCAGGTTTTCCTGCTTGAATGTTGATTATTCTCCTCATATTCTCCATTGTTGCGGCTCCTCTCTTCCCAGTCTGTCAGTAACGCTCTGTTTACTTCCTGTCTCTATGAAGCCCCTCCTCCTGAAAAGCACACTGTGCTCTGATTGGTCAGCTGGAGCAGTGTGTTGTGATTGGTCGAGCGCTTCGAGTGTGTTTGGGAAATGCCCCGCCCCTTACCATAACCACCAGTTAAACACACTACTAACTAACTCAACCAGGCCCCGCCCCTTTATTCTGCGTATAAATTATTATAATGAGGAATATTGTGACGTGTTCGTTCCCGGAAGAAACTCAAGACTACAGTGGAGGCGTTTCAGGAGTTCAGAAACACTGACACTGATATAGAGAATAAACAGCAACATTACACACTGAAGACAGGAAAGTTGCTCTTTAAGATCTCATTAAGTTCTGATCTGAGATAAAGTTTTGCTCTGAAATGTCAGTGTTATGTGCTTTAGGACCCGGTGTTGAGGCGTCTCTAATGCCTGCTAACAATAGGAGCTCGACGGTTTCTCCACTTTTCTGCGGCTCTTCTTCACACCTGAACATGTTCTGCATGAATGATTCAGAGTTTCAGATAAAAGCCTCTATTTTGGTTCGGGTCGAGGCACTTTGAAACGCAGCTGAAGTTCTGTGGCCTAAAAAACTTGCTGTGAGTGGTTTGAGCCACGTGGGATTTTCCTACGTTCTATTATAATGACGGTTCATTCCTCAGTGCTCTTAACCCTCATCCGTCCCTCGCGTTCTGGAACACATCTTTCCCTCGGGATCAAAACCACCCACAGCCCTTAAATTATACTGTTTTTTTCTTCTTTTTTTTCTTTTTTTTTTTTTGCCCAGAAAGCTTATTTTATTTCATTTTTATTATATTTTTTTAATGCAATTTTTTTGGGGAGATTTCTATTATTTTTATTTATTTTTTATATACCTTTAGATTACTAGATTTGATCAATAAATAAAGAGCAATTTAATTTAAGCACATTCCTCACAATCTCTCCGCAGAAGTAGCAGTGCTTCGCCTTCTGAGAATATAGTTCCCAGTGTGTGTACGGTTAGAAGATGGCTGTGTCTCATGTGACCTTGTTATTCAAACACGCTGTGACTATACAAATCACAACATGTAAATAGGAAAATGTTGGTGTTATTTTGTCACTTATTGGGAGCAGTATGCTAGCTGGAGCCATTTACCTCCAGTCTTTGTGCTAAGCTAGGCTATCGGTGGGTGCGTCAGACAGAGTTACGGCACGCACGGAGATGAGAAGGGTGTGTGTGGACTTATCTAACTCTGGGGGATACGGGGAATAAGATAAAGTCCCAAAAAGTCGGCATGTTCCTTTAAATGCAAAATAACTGACAATTTCATGCATAACCCTTTTAATTCAGCTCTAAATATCTTACATTGGGTGTCTTTGCTGACCTCTTGTGGAAAAATAATAATATATCATGATATTTCATGACTCTAGATGGCCTTATATCTCTATATGGAGTAAATGAGCTGTTCCTCTGGGTCCTAAAGTCAGGTTTCTTCAGTGTGCATTCACACACACATGTAGAAGTTATAAAATCATTAGTGGTAAAGTTTTAGCATTTTTAGTTTGAATTTTGGGCATTTTTAGGTTTTTCTATGTGTACTGAAGCATTCCTTCGCATTCCATTCATTCCTAAGGGAATCCATCAAACTCTTCGAATCCATTAAAAAAATGTTTTGTGTGTATTTGTGGTTCAAATGCGACAAAAGTCCTGGACCCCTCTGATGAACTCTCAATATTACATTTTTTTTTTTTTTATATTCTGGGTCAAAATGACCCGAGGCAAGGATGAATATGAGACGTACTGTATATGATAACTAATGTAATGCTACTGTTAGTTGTGCAGTTTTCAGCAATTGTCTCCCGAGGGTGAATCATGCATGCTATCATTCCTTCTACAAGTGTGTTATTACCAACAGTGAGGATCACACAGCGTGTTGCACATCCACAGATGAACAGGTTTAGTCATGTGCAAACATCAGGGTTGTGGATGATGTTCATGCATTTATTCAGAGATCATTTTGATAAAGTTGCAATACAAGTATTGTAGAAAAGATAATAATGCAGATGCTCATTTTAAATTAGAGTCAACTTGTCATTTTATAAAGTGCAAAATCTTGTATTGCAGGAATCCGCGTTTAGGATTAATTCTGCATGCGTACTTACAAACGTGTAGGGCTTGATTATGTCAAATCTATAATTTAATACCTGGTTTAATTTTTGTATTATTGCTACTCTTACTAATTGAAGAAATGACTGCAATATTCATGATTGTTCCACAGGAACCTTGTTTCAGTTTCCCCAAAGTGAAGTATGTTTGTTTTTCACATTTGCCATTTGGGTTAAAATCCCAAAGATAAACAGAGACGAATAATCTGAGGAAATGAAATATCATACAGTAAATCATCGCTCTGAGAGAGAGTGTTTTCCGTGTCTCTGATCATCTATTTTTAGCGTGTGCACACATTACACATGCTCTCTTCGCTCTCTTGTCATCGCTTGAACCCGGCGACCTCATTTCCTATCCTTACAATTCAACATCTCAAATGTCATATTTTACATTTTTTTATTTATTGGCTGGACCAATGAGTCAGATGCTATTCATATTAAAGATTCTTCAAGAATAAATTAAGAAATATTTATTATTCCACTCTGTTTCTGGGTCGCTAAACAATTAAGCAAATTAGTGACGCTTTACACAGACAGATTTACTTCTTCCAGATTCTCTTTGGAATATGTTTTTCATGCTGGAGAAAATGAGCATCATTTACAAAACTTACATTTTACAAAGTGACAGAGTATCTTTACTGTGTCACATTTATAATGTTACAAAATATTCTTCTTCAAATAAATGCTGCTTTTTAAAAAAAAAAAAAACATTCTATTCATCAAAAAATTTCCACAAAAATGTGATTTTCAACACTGATAATAATCATAAATGTTTCTTGATCATCAGATCATCATATTAGAGTGATTTCTGAAGGATCATGTGACACTGAAGACTGGAGTAATGATGCTGAAAATTCAGCTTTGATCACAGGAATAAATTAACCTTTACAAATTACATTTACATTATAATAATATTCCACTGTATTTTCGATCAAATATGTGCAGTTTTGGTGAGGTTTAATGTGGTTAAGATCTATCGCCGAATAGACAAGCATTTCTGGTGATCTAATATCTACATTATTGTCATTTCTATTGATGGCATGTATTGAAACATATTCATATTTACACATTTGTAATGATGAAGTATTAAATATAAAGGGTTAGGGTTAGAAGGGTTAGAACATGATCATCATGTTTATTTCTCAGTTCTGCATTTTATATTGTTTGCAGCATCTTGTATCAAAGGCATTTGCATTCGTGTTCTGGGATATTAAGGACAAACACAATCTGCGTTGAGGTTAAAGCTCATCTAATGGACTCAATCTAGTTTTTAAATTCCCAATCCGTGTCAGCCGTGTCCTTCCCTCCCCCACGAAGAGCCAGCGCTCGGCCCGAGGCTCCGGAGCCACACACTCACGCACCGGCGCGACACACAGACCCACAGAAACACTGAGTTATGGATGAAGGATGTTTGGTAGATTATTATATTTTCCCTCATCGTCTTCAGTGTTACTGGCGTTCAAAGCGCCTCTTTTCTGATGTTGCTGTTGTTTTTCCTCAGCAAATGTTGGATTCCAACCTCAGCAATTTGATCAAGAGGAACAGCGAGCTGGAGAACCTCATGGGGAAGCTGATCCAGACGTGCCAACATGTGGAGGTAAACAAATATAATGCAAAAAATATGATATTGACTTATGAATGATGCAGTCCACTTCAAAATATAAAGACGGATTGAAAAAGGAAGTCAGGCAGTTTCCTCCTGTTGGAAAGTGAGTTTAAACATGTGACTTATTTATCACAAAAAACACTGTTTTTATTGTTATTAATCACCTGTAAGCTGTAAAACATGTTTTTGTAACAGTAATTGAATCTGATTCTCTGATTGGATGAGCCGTTGTCATGTTATCATATCACAGTGATTGTGTTTTATTAAACCCATCGGACTGTGATCGTACCTGACTTCAGGCATGCCTCTTCACTGCTGTGAGACTCGGTTTGCCTTGTTCTATGGAGGAAGTTGTTCGTTTGCACAAAACATGTTGTTATATTTGACATCATTTCCGTTGTTTTGCTTGTTTTGCTTCCAGCACAACGCGGCTCATCAGGAGAACAAGCTGACGGAAGAGTGCGACACGCTGATAAACATCGTTCAGCAGAGAAGACTGATCATCGGGACCAAAATAAAAGAAGGAAAAGTACGATCATCAACATAATTATCTCATTTGTAAAGAAATTAATGCCAAAGATGCATTCAATCGATCAAAAGTGACAGTAAAGACAATTATAGTGTTACAAAAGACTCTATTACAAATAAATCTTGAACTTTCTATTCATTAAAGAATCCGGTGAAATAAAACGTATCCTGTTTTCCACAGAAATTAAACTGTTTTCAACATTGATAATAATGTTTCTTGATCATCAAATCCTCATATTAGAGTGATTTCTGAAGGATCATGTGACACTGAAGACTGGAGTAATGATGCTGAACATTCAGCTTTGATCACAGGAATAAATTACACTTTACTGTATATTCACATAGAAAACAGATGATTTACACCGGAATAATATTACACTGTTTTTACTGTATTTTTGATAATATAAATGAAGCCTTTCTGATTCTGAAATATAATCGCTTGTATCATTATAAATGTCTTTACTGTCACTTTTGATCAATTCATCGCATCCTTGCTGAATAAAAGTAAAAATCTTAATGAAGCATTATAAAGCATCTTACTTGCAAAAGTCACTTCATGTTGATTTTAATGCTGAGTTGTTCTTAAATGGGAAAGAACAAAAGGCTTTGGGATTTTCTCTCAGAGGAAACTGTGTTTCCTTCCTCACTGCGTGTCAGTGTCAAAGTTCACTAATGTATCGCCAGAGCCAGAGGTTAGTTATTCAGCCTTATGATATTACAGATTTAGTTTTCACATCTGAATTTATGTTTACACAATGCTTTTATATTTGATGACAAAATGGATGATCATTTGCTGGTTTAGAAAAGTCTGTGTGCACATGTGTGTATCTGAATCATAATAGCCTGTTTTCAGTCTCATAGCGTGTGTGTGTGTGTGTGTGTGTAGGTGGTTCGGGTGAGAAAGCTAGCTCAACAGATCGCTAACTGTAAGCAGTTTGTGGAGAGATCGTCCTCACTCATCGCTCAAGCGGATCAAGCTCTGAAAGAGACGGATCACGCTCGATTCCTGCAGACTGCAAAGAGCATCTCAGAGAGGTGACGAAACATGACACGCCCCTACTGTTGGACACGCCCCCTACTGTTAGACACTCCCCCTACCTTATCTTTCAGCACGCCCCCTACTGTTAGACACTCCCCCTACCTTATCTTTCAGCACGCCCCCTACTGTTAGACACGCCCCCTACCTTATCTTTCAGCACGCCCCCTACTGTTAGACACACCCCCTACCTTTTGATATGCCCACTACTGTTCGCCACGCCCCCTTCCTTTTGATACACCTTCTTACATTTCAGCACACCCACTACTGTTAGACACGCCTCCTACCTTACCTTTCAGCACGCCCCCTACTGTTGGACACACCCCCTACCTTACTTTTCAGCACACCCCCTACTGTTGGACACACCCCCTACTGTTAGACACGCCCCTACATTTCAGCATGCCCCCTACTGTTAGACACGCCCCTACCTTTCAGCACGCCCCCTACTGATGGACACGCCTCCTACCTTACTTTTCAGCACGCCCCCTACTGTTGGACATGCCCCTACATTTCAGCACGCCCCCTACTGTTAGACACGCCCCTACCTTTCAGCACGCCACCTACTGTTAGATACGCCCTTACCTTTCAGCATGCCCACTACTGTTGGACACGCCCCCTACCTTACCTTTCAGCACACCCCCTACTGTTAGACACGCCCCTACATTTCAGCACGCCCCCTACCGTTAGACACGCCCCTACCTTTCAGCACGCCCCCTACTGTTAGACACGCCTCCTACCTTACTTTTCAGCACGCCCTCTACTGTTAGATATGCCCCTACATTTCAGCACGCCCCCTACTGTTAGACACGCCCCTACCTTTCAGCACGCCCCCTACTGTTAGACACGCCCCTACCTTTCAGCACGCCCCCTACTGTTAGACACGCCCCTACCTTTCAGCACGCCACCTACTGTTAGATACGCCCTTACCTTTCAGCATGCCCACTACTGTTGGACACGCCCCCTACCTTACCTTTCAGCACACCCCCTACTGTTAGACACGCCCCTACATTTCAGCACGCCCCCTACCGTTAGACACGCCCCTACCTTTCAGCACGCCCCCTACTGTTAGACACGCCTCCTACCTTACTTTTCAGCACGCCCCCTACTGTTAGATATGCCCCTACATTTCAGCACGCCCCCTACTGTTAGACACGCCCCTACCTTTCAGCACGCCCCCTACTGTTAGACACGCCCCTACCTTTCAGCACGCCCCCTACTGTTAGACACGCCCCCTACCTTTCAGCATGCCCACTACTGTTGGACACGCCCCCTACCTTACCTTTCAGCACGCCCCCTACTGTTGGACACACCCCCTACCTTTTGATACGCCCACTACCTTTCGGCACGCCCTCTACTGTTAGACACGCCCCCTACTGTTAGACACGCCTCTACCTTTCCGCACGCCCACTACTCTGACCTGCAGATACACACACTTGGCTGAAACAGCTTTTGCAAAAAAAAATAGTGCAAGCAAATAAATAAGTTTATGCATCAAATTGTGGCTTTAATTAGTTTGTCTTAACCCATTTCATGTTATATAATTACAGAGTCTCAATGGCGACCGCGTCCTCACAGGTTCTGATTCCAGAGATCAACCTGAACGACACGTTTGACGCGTTCGCACTGGACTTTTCCAGAGAGAAGAAGATGCTGGAAGGTCTGGATTACCTCACAGGTTAGTTCAATGCTGAACTTGGTTTGTATGTAAAATCATGCAGCGATTATATATGAGGTTCTATCTTTATTTTTCTTTGTTTTCTTCTTTTTTTAAACTTTATTTATTGTATTTTTTGTTAAGACATATCAAAACCATACAACACATATAAACAAACATCTTTTCACTCACATATACTCTCCACTACATCTAACAATAACGAATCAACATATACACACATGTAAAAAATAATAACCATAATAAAAAAAGTTGATTCTCCTTGTTCACAGTAATTCAGTGTCTCTTCTTCAGAACTTTTCCTACATAAATATTAGATTTTTTTTTCCTGTGGCCTGCATATTCCAAAATCTAACAGAAAGCATTTTACTTTGCTGATTCAAGAATTTCTTTCAACATCATATCTTTATTTTTCTATTATAAATGTAATTATTTTCTGATGTCATGGTGCAGCAACAGTTTGAAGATAATTTCCTGCTAATGAAGTGAAACTGCTTCAGCTGAGCACTAGCGTAGCCAGAAACCAGTCTCAGGGTGTGCAGGAGAAAAACTGGGTGTTCCACATTTACTGTGAGATTAATGTGCAAAACTCCCAGACTCTGAGTATCAATAACATTACAGAATAGACTGATGTGTAAAACTATACTCAGGCTCGCCAAATACCCATAATACTGGCCTATATAAAATATAACTCAGGGCTCGACATTAAGCCTTTTCATGTGCTTGTCCTTAGAACAAGTAAATCGGTCATTTACTTGTCCAAGTAAAAACTTGCTTATCCAGAAAAATATAGGATTCTTTTGTGTGATGTAAATATAATTTATTCTGAAGCAATATTCTCATCAGTGTTCAGTCAACTTTGACATATTTAAATCTGTATATTTATGATATTTTAATCTTTATAAAGGGCATTTTTCCCTAATCGTTTTAAATATATGCTTATATTCAATATATATTTAAATTCTTAATTTTGATCAATAAATGAAATTAGAATAATAAGACACTATATGGCTGTTACCAATCAAATTCAATAATTTACACTGAAAAATTACAACTGCATTAAATAATGTTATGAGATAGTTTTAAATATTTGTATATATTTGTTTTTATTGGAAAGAATGATACTTTTAAACATGAAACTAAACCGCCAGTAGGTGGCGGCAGGTGACCGTCGTAATGAGTGAGTCATTGAGTCATTTATTCAAACGATTCGTTCAAACAGCTGATTCGTTCAGATATGACGCAGTTGTTTATGAATGAGTCATTGAATCTTTGACTCAAACGACTCGTTCAAAACGCTGATTCAGTCATTCATGAAAACAAGGTTGAGTGTTCCTGTGAGATGCGTTATGGTTCTTTGTTTGGAAGTATTTTCGCTGCTGAAATAGAACAGAAACAGTCAATATTGTGTCTAAAATGTAAGTGGCTTAATATTAATTACTTGTTTATTGAAACAAGTCACATTTTCAGTCGTGATGGTATTCAGCACTCTTGGTCGTGTGATGTTTAACTGTATCATATGTTATAAATATAAAAACCCCACATGATTTTTTACAGCTGTATGTTTACTGAGTTTCTTTGTGTGAGCATTTGTTTCCATTTCTCCTCATGAGGCTGTGAGAGTCTCAACAGCACAACCGTGTCACCGCCGGACAGTCAGCGGCTGTTAGCGCATGGCAGTCCGAATTTTTAATTAATAAAATTTTTTAAAATTAAATTACATTTTAAATGAACAAATATTGTAAATAAACAACAATAGCCCAAGTTTAGAAAAACATTTTTTATTAAGGCTTTAAAAATGAATTCTGCATCTGTTATTAGGTGTGGCTACGCCTGTGTGTGTGAGTAATGTGTGTTTAACAGAAGAGCACACACGTCACTGCATGTACAGCAGGTCAAGCGTGTGTTTCTGTACTTCTGCGTGCAGTGTGAATAATACATGCGGCAATCTTGTTTTATCAGAAAACAAGACATAATATTTTATGGCATTTTACTACTTTAGTAAATGCATCTTGATTTAAGAATTTGTAGGTATTTGGACTGGAAACAAGACAAAAATACTGAGTAAGAAAAGCATTTTTTGCAGTGCTCTGGCTCTGGGACTGAAATGTTTGTGAAATGTGTTGTTTTGTCACAGCTCCGAACGCTCCCACCATCCGCGAGGAGCTTTGCACGGCATCTCACGACACCATCACAGTCCACTGGACATCAGAGGACGAGTTCAGTGTGGTTTCATACGAGCTCCAGTACACCATCTCCACTGGCCAGGCTAACGTCGTCAGTGAGTAAACCCAGTCAACACAAGCTCAAACTCGCTCCATATGAGCCGTCTGTAAAACACCGGATCCGTCTCGAATGGCATTGTCTGAAGAAACAGGAACTGATTTTATAATAAGTCCAGCACTTCATAAAGCACTGCAGGGCATGTGATGCTGTTATGACACAAAAGCAAAACAGAGTTGAGCCAGAAATGTGTGGTTGAGTTTTGTATCCGTGTAGATGTGTGGATTAGACAGAAGTGGAGCGGATTATCTACACAATATGAGTGTAGAATAGCCTGAAGAGACGCAGACAGAAGAGCTTACTGAGGGAATAAGGTCACGGCGTGCTTAAAGAGCAGCGACCCGCTGGTGTCGGGCAGATCTGAGGCCGAGGGTAAGCACGGGGAACACGAGAAGCATCTCTGGCTGCCGTTATGATCATCAGAGAAGCGTTTCTGCTTCTGCTCACTCGGTGCATGTACGGTAGATCGAGGTGCAATGAGAACTGCACATGTGTAGAGAGAGAGTCAGTGATAGATGTGACGGGTGAGGAGGAGAGATAACCGCTCTACCGACTTCTGTGCACTTTCTTTTATTTTCCCTTTCTATTTGTGACCAGAGTTGAATGTTTACTTGTATGCTGTTCTCTCTCAACCCCCATGTGTGCGGACGAGTGTGACGTTTAAGTCCTTTTATTAAACCCGGTGAAAATACACCGTCTCTCGTCTCTCTACATCTGTTCCTCCGACACTGTGAGTTACACACACACACACACACACACACGCTCCAGACACGCTATTCCCCCGTCTGACTGAAACAAAGCCATTCTATTCACAAATATCATTTGTGTCAATTGATCTGAATTTTATTTGTTGCATATATATATATAAATATTAACATCAGTGCCGCCCGGATTTTGTGATCTTGCAATCGATGCATTATTTGAATTTCCAGGTTGCAATTCCAACATTTTTTCACAAAAAAAAAAAACTATATATATATATATATATATATATATATAAAATTATTTTTTTCATCTTATTTTTTTTAAATAAAAACAGAAAAATGTATAAAATATTTTTTTTGTGGAATAAAAACAAAACAAAAAAAAACATATATATATATATATATATGTACACTTTTTTGTGGAATAAATAAAATGTATACATATCATTATATGCATACATTTTATTTATTCCACAAAAAAGTATATATATATATATATATTTAAAAAACAAACAAAAAAACATACATACCGGTACATACATATGTATATGTATGTATGTATGTTTTTTGTTTTTTTTTGAGTATTGCTAGTAATCATCATCATCATCGAATGCAAAAAAGCAGAATTAGGAATATTTCTACGCTGTTGACTTGAACACAATTGATTTCAGTAATTATGCACATGTACAGGTGACTGTATTTTTACGGTCACTAATGCTAATTACAAAAATGCATAACGATTATTGGTAAGTTTTCAAGGCTGCAAAAGAATGAATAAAAGTCAGAAAAAGATTCTAATCATGTATATACTTAGTTGCAGCAATATTAAAACGACATCTGAAATGATTTTACATTCATGCAAAAGTATTTTAATAGCTGGATATATACCCTTAAAGAATATCAATGTATTGTCCTTCTCAATTTTTTTATTTTTATTCCAGGCAGGAATACATACAGAAATTTGACAAAATGCACTAAAACAAACTAAAACAAAACACAGACAAACAACAATATAAGGATAGATGAAGAAAAAAAAAAGTTTCAGCTCTAAATACCCCACAGATATTTTTATATAGCATGTTAAAATTGTCAATTTGTGAGGGTGAGCAAAAACACATCGGTTTGTGTGTGTCCCTTTAAATGCAAATGAGCTGCTGCTCCTGGCACAGGGGGCGGAGCTTCAACAGCTTGTCTCCAATTACCTCACACACACACACACACACACACACACACACTGAAAATATCAAAAACTTTTAGCCTTTTATGTTCAAAACGAAGTCGGCCAATGATGGAGAGACTCTAGAAGTGACAACATGTAGAATACAACATTTCTGAATGGTTAGTTGATGAGTTTATGTAGCTGATGTGTAGTTATCTTCTAATCATTGATTAGCATATTCTGTCTTGATAATCTATAAATCGTGTTCAGGGGGCGGGGTTTATGTAAATTCTAGGGTTGGTGATGTCACTAACCCGGGAGGAATGTGGTGTAGTCTCTACCAGCCGTTTGTTGAAGTCCTTAAATAGTGATTTCTGTAAAAGCAAATATCTCCCTTTGCTTTGAACTTTGAGAGTTGTAACTTTGCAGATGTTGTTTATGCTCAAACAGCAACATTACACACTAACTAAAGTTAGAAAAGTCAAATCATAATCAACCGCCCCTTTAAGGTATTCAGTATGGTCGCTCTGATGTCCAGAACTGTGTTGTTTCAGGCCTGTGTAACTCGCTGGACAGCTGGATGATCGCGCCCAACATCAAGCAGAACCACTACACCGTCCACGGCCTGCAGAGCGGCACGCGCTACATCTTCATCGTCAAGGCCATGAACCAGGCCGGCAGTCGCAGCAGCGCGCCGGGGAAACTCAAGACCAACAGTGAGCTCGCACACACACTATTCAATTCACTAAGAATGAACAATACTTCGAACAACATTTATTAATCTTAGTTAATAGTAATTTCAACATTTACTAATACATTATTAAAGTCAAAGGTTGTATTTGTTAACATTAGTTAATGCACTGTGAACTAACATGAACAAACAGTGAACAGCTGGATTTTAATTAAAGGGATAGTTCGCCCAAAAATGATATTTAAGCCATGATTTACTCACCCTAAAGCCGTTCGAGATGCATATGTCAATCTTTTTTCAGACGAACACATTTTCAGTTATTTTAGAAAATGTCTTAGATCTTTCAGTGGTTATAATGTGAAGCAATGGGGTCCAGCTGAAGCGTCGTGACGTAGAACGAACGTGACAGCGGAGCCAGAGAGCAGAGCAAAACAAAACTCAATGTTCGTTCTACGTCACGACGCTTCCTACGCTACATCATACGCCATACGCCAGCATCCATCTCCGTGAACGTGCGCCGACCGCCACCGGAAGCCAGTTATTTTAGTTTATAAAGTTTTAAATATGTATATTTTTACGACAAAACCGCACGGATTACCCTCAGAAGGCCTTCGTTTATCCCCCTGGAGCCGGATGGATTATTTTTGTGAAGGATGCATGCACATTTTCGAACGTGAATCAGCTGGACCCCATTGCTTCACATTATAACCACTGAAAGATCTCAGACATTTTCTAAAATAACTGAAAATGTGTTCGTCTGAAAAAAGATTGACATATGCATCTCGAACGGCTTTAGGGTGAGTAAATCATGGCTTAAATATCATTTTTGGGCGAACTATCCCTTTAACTAACATTAACGAAGATTAACCAATACAGTAACAAATGCATTGCTCATTGTTAGTTCATGTTAGTAAACACATTAACTCATGTTAACTAATGAACATTATTGTAAAGTGTTACGAGATGTTAGTAGATGGTTAGTGTCTTTAAGATTAAAGGCTTTAGGATTTCCTGCATGTTCATCCCTGAATCACTGTCATTGGCGACAGGTGCATTCACGTTTTTGAAGTTTACATGGAGATTATAAAGTTTTTCAAATATTTTCAAAACTTGCACCTTGGATCCTGTTTCAGAGTGTGTGTTCTCGAGCCAAACACTGTTCTCATGTGAATGAACAGCCAGAACACATTAAAAGTTTTCTGTTAGAGCGGTGTCGTGTTAGTTAATAACTAATGATCTTTACAACGGAAGTGAATCAATCAAAACTAACTTTATCTGGACAATAACTTTATTCTAGAGCTGCTGTAAAGCCTAAACACTCTCTGTTACTGTAATCTCCTGTTATCACTGTAAAGCTGCTGTGAAACATCTATATTGGTAAAGCGCTGTATAAATGAAGGAGACTCGACTTGATGTTGTTGTTGACTCTCAGGCCAGCCGTTCAAGCTCGACCCGAAGTCGGCCCACCGTAAGCTGAAGGTTTCTCACGACAGTCTGACGGTGGAGCGCGACGAAGCCTCGTCCATGAAGAGCCACGCACAGGAGCGCTTCGGCTCCGGGAACTACGGCGTCACCGGGAACGTGTTCATCGACAGCGGACGCCACTACTGGGAGGTTCTGATCGGGGGGAGCACATGGTAACACACATACACACACACCTCGCCGGTCACATTTTACACTTTACTTACCCTCGCACTTTGTAACACATCTTTCCCTCGAGGGTCAAAATGACCCGAAGCCCTAAAATTACACTTTTTTTTTTTTAATGCAATTTTTATTTTTATTTTTTTCATTTACCTTTAAATTACTAGACTTGATCAATAAATAATAAATAAAGAGTAATTTAAGCAGATTCCTCACATTCTTTCAACTTAAATTCAAAATAACTCACAATTTCATGCATAACCCTTTTAATTTAGCTCAAAATATCTTACATTGTGTGTCTTTGACCTCTTGTGGAAATAAAATAACATAACATGATATTTCATGACTCTAGATGGCCTTATAGCTCTATATGAGCAAATGAGCTGTTCTTCTGGGTCCTAAAGTCAGTTCTCTTCGGTGTGCATTCAGATACACATGTAGACATTATAAAATAAGTTTTAGCATTTTGAGGTTTCTCTATCTGTACTGAAGCATTCCTCACATTCCATTCATTCCTAAGGGGGTCAATATATACATGCATGTGTGTGTTTCCCTATCGTCCGGTCACTATGACGTACGTCGTGGTGACCGACGAATTGGAATCTCGCTAGAGAAGGCCAATCTACTTCGAGTGAAACTAAAACAAGCCAATACACATTGGCGTGCAATCATTTGCATCAGCTGTGCAGCCTCGCAGCACGGGTATAATAAGCAGCTGGTGATGATTGCACTTCAGCTTTTTGCCTTGGAGCCAAGCACATCAATGCTCTCTACTAGAGTGACTTCAAAAAAGACAAGCCTTTCTGGATCTCTCCATCTTCGGTGCGGGCGTGACAGCACAGCAGCGCAAGTTGTCTTTTCTCTCTCTCTCTCTCTCTCTCTCTCTCTCTCTCTCTCTCTCTCTCTCTCTCTCTCTCTCTCTCTCTCTCTCTCTCTCTCTCTCTCTCTCTCTCTCCTTCTTTTTTTGTTTTTGTCAATTGAGCAAAAAACAAAAAGCTGTTATCACAGCTGGTAAGGTGTGCCTGAGAGCGCTCAACGGCCGTTTTCACGGCTGGTAAGACCAGCAGCAGAGAGACAGCGCACAGACAGGTGCACATTCCTGTCTGTGTTCGCGGTGGCCGTTCCCCTGTGTGCTTCAGCACCAGTGAGAGCAGTCCCTAAAAGAGCTTACACAGATAGAACACGTCTTTTTAAAGATGACATTCTATCTGTGTTTTTCTGGATGTGGTCGTTACCTGGGCTCGCAGGATGGTCACAATCGCTGCCTCGTGTGTCTGGGCATTGAACACGCTGAGGCAGCTTTTGTGGGTGAGTCATGTACCCATTGTGGGAAGATGACCATCGTGGAGCTGCGGTCGAGACTCTCGTTCCTGCAAAGGGGCGGAGTCCCCGGGCCTCTGCCTCGATCCAGTCCCCCTCAGAGGGTTGCTTCGGGCAGTGACATGGGAGACCTGAGGATTACTGTGAGTGCGTCTCCTTCAGGGAACCAACCCCCTAGGAGCCCTCACCCCTCTCACGCTCCGCAGCCAGTTGAGCCGCCATTGGAGAAAGCTGGACCATCCTCGAGGTGTGTACCGGTTGTCTCCTTTGGTGCTCCCCGCGAAGACCAGATGTCGATCGCTGCATCGGAGGGTGGGTCAGACTTCTCTGCAGATGACGAATCGCCACCGCTACCTCCTTCGGGTGTGTCAGCGGTGCCTGAGACGGACCCGGAGATGATGGCCATGCTTTCCCGGGCCGCCAACGGGGTCGGGCTCGTGTGGACCCTCCACCGTGTCCCGAACCCTCGAGGTTGGATGATTGGTATCTCGGGGTGGCGCGCGCTGGTTCTCAGCACCCCAGTGCCTTTCTTCCCGGAAGTGCATGAGGAGCTTACGGGGATGGCACCTTTTACTGCCAGAAACCATTCCGGTGGCTCCTCCCCCCTCACCACCCTTGATGGCGGGGCGGCTAAGGGATACACGCGTATCCTGCCAGTGGAATGGGCCGTTGCTATGCAGCTGTGCCCTAACTCCACTTGGCGCGGAGAACCGTGTCTTCCTTCCCGGGCCTGTAAGTACTCGGCAAGGTTTACAAGGCCTGTGGGGAAGCTGCCTCTGCCGTGCATGCCATGGCGTTGCTGCAGGTCCATCAGGCCAAGGCACTGAAGGTCCTGCACGACGGTGGTCATGATCCCCAAGTTCTCCAGGAACTTTGTATCGCGACGGATCTCGCGCTTCGTGCGACGAAGATGACCGCGCGGTCAATGGGTCGTGCGATGTCCACCTTGGTGGTCCAGGAACGCCATCTCTGGCTGTGTCTGGCCGACATGAGGGAGACTCTGCCACCGGCTGGGGTGCCACGTACAACGGGCATGCAGTGTCAGGGGTGTGGACGGGCCCCCAACTGCATTGGCACATCAACTGCCTCGAGTTGCTAGCAGTACGTCTCGCTCTGAGCCGCTTAAAGAGGCCGCTACAGGGCAGAGACGCGCTGGTCCATACGGACAACACTGCAACCGTTGCGTACATCAACCGCCAAGGTGGTCTACGCTCCCATTTCATGTCGCAACTTGCCTGCCATCTCCTCCTCTGGAGTCAGAAGCATCTGAGGTCGCTTCGAGCCATGTATGTCCCCGGTGTGCTCAACCGTGTGGCCGACGAGCTGTCACAAGCTGTGCTCCCAGGAGAATGGCGACTCCATCCCCAGGCGGTTCAGCTGATTTGGAGAGAGTTCGGGGAGGCTCAGGTAGACCTGTTTGCCTCCTCAGAGACCTCCCACTGCCAGCTGTTTTACTCCCTGACCGAGGGAACACTCGGCACGGACGCACTGGCACACAGCTGGCCCCGGCGCCTCCGCAAATATGCATTTCCCCCAGTGAGCCTACTAGCACAGACCCTGTGCAAAGTCAGGGAGGACGAGGAGCAGGTCCTTCTGGTGGCTCCCTTTTGGCCCACCCGGGCTTGATTCCCAGAACTCATGCTCTTCGTGACAGTCCCTCCCTGGCCCGTTCCTCTGAGGAAGGATTTTCTGACTCAGAGACGGGGCACCCTATGGCACCCGCATCCGGACCTCTGGAAACTCCATGTCTGGTCCCTGGACGGGACGCGTAGTTTCTAGGTGACTTATCCCCAGAGGTACTTAACACCATCACTTCTGCACGAGTGCCGTCTACGAGACATGTGTATGCCTTGAAGTGGAACCTGTTCATCGAATGGTGTTCCTCTCGCAGAGAGGACCCCCGAAGATGTTCGATTGGGTCAGTGCTTTCCTTCTTGCAGCAAGGGTTGAAGAGAAGGCTGTCTCCCTCCACCCTCAAAGTACATGCTGCCGCTATTTCAGCATATCATGACCACATAGATGGCAAAACAGTTGGAAAGCACGACCTGGTCGTCAGGTCCCTTAGGGGAGCGAGACCTTTTAAATCCTCCTCATCCCCCCTCCATACCCTCTTGGGACCTTTCCCTGGTACTTTGAGCACTTCAGGATGCTCCCTTTGAGCCTTTGCAGTCAGCAGACTTAAAGCTTCTCTCCTTGAAGACTTTGCTGCTGATTGCACTGGCCTCGATCAAGAGGGTAGGGGACCTGCAGGCATTTTCGGTCGATGAATCGTGCCTAGAGTTCAGGCCGGGTGACAACCATGTTGTACTGAGACCCCGGCCTGGCTATGTGCCCGAGGTTCCTACCACTCCCTTTAGAGATCAGGTAGTGAATCTGCAAGCGCTGTCCCTGGAGGAGGCAGACCCAGCCCTGGCTTTGCTCTGTCCCGTTCACGCTCTGTGTATGTACGTGGACAGAACTCAAAGCGTCAGGACCTCAGACCAGCTCTTTGTCTGTTACGGAGTCCAGCAGAAGGGAAAGGCTGTCTCCAAGCAGAGGATGGCCCACTGGATAGTGGATGCCATTGCCTTGGCTTACCAAGCTCAAGGCATGCCCTGCCCGCTCAACACCCTAAACGGGTAGAAGCACTGTGAGTACCGGCTCTGTTGGCTTGCTGCACCCTACTGTGCATCCTTATTGCTCCAGAGTCAAACCTGTTGAGTCCTCCAACACCCTCGGCCCGGACATGGCGGAGCGTCCGGTGCCAGGCCTTTATCCGCTGAATCCTTGAGAACCGGGTCTAGGCTGGGTCCCATATGGTTGACCCTACGGGGATCCCATGTGTATATATTCTCCACGGCTACTCCTAAACAGAAGCTTGTGTCTTTCCCTTGGGCTAAGTCACCCACTCTTCATATGCAGTACAACCCTCGGGTTAGTCCATATGTGTATTCCCACATAACTCTCCTTAAGAATGTGGCTCCTGCAGCGTTCCCCTCCCTCAGATCGGGCACACTTTCCCAGTATTATCCAATAATCTCACTGTATGGGTTATCACGGAACAACAGTGACAGATACACTCGGTGTAAGCCCTCTCCTATCGTCCTTCCAGGCAAGAAGGTGTGGAGGCTTACACAGGGCGCTGGATGGGGTGCAGCAGCTGTAGCGCTTTGGTAGGGATTCCTATTCGTCGGTCACCACGATGTACGTCCCGTCGCCACATCTGCTGCTGCCCGCCGGGGCGACCAGATTTTCAGGCTTGGCTCCTCAGCAAAAAACTGAAGTGCAATCATCACCAGCTGCTTATTTTACCCGCGCTGCGAGGCTGCACAGCTGATGCAAATGATTGCACGCCAATGTGTATTAGCTTGTTTTAGTTTTACTCGAAGTAGATTGGCCTCTCTAGCGAGATTCCTATTCGTCGGTCACCACGACGTACGTCTCCGTTCCCTCCCTCAGGGAATGAGGGTTACCGTATGTAACCGAGACGATTTATATATACAAAATAATTATACTTAGTACACACACATATATTATGTAAACAGTCTTTTTTTTTGGATGCAATGAATCGCGATGAATCATTGCCCAGCACTAGCTATATTGTAATAATATTTCACTGTGCTGTATCAGCTTTGGTGAGCAGATCTGATGTCATTTAGAATCTCCTAATAGATCTGAACTGTAAACATTACAGCTGTAATGATAGCTCTGTACTGATGCTCTGTCATTTCTCACAGGTTTGCGATTGGTATCGCATATAAATCGGCTCCCAAACACGGCTGGGTGGGGAAGGACTCGACGTCGTGGGTCTTGAGTCGCTGCAACACCTCGTGGGCCGTGCGTCACAACAGTAAAGAGTTCCCCATCGAGCCGTCTCCGCACATGCGGCGCCTGGGCGTTCTGCTGGACTACGACTCCGGGTCGCTGGCGTTCTACGACGCCGCAGGAACACAGCACCTCCACACCTTCGACATCTCCTTCTCTCAGCCCATCTGCCCCGTCTTCAGCGTGTGGAACAAGTGCTTGACCGTCCTGACCGGGCTGCCCATTCCCGACCACCTGGAGACCGGCGACGCGCACGACTGAACCCACGTCACGAGCCTCCGTCACACGCCTGCTGTTAACATGCGTTTAGATGACGTCAGTGTACCAGTCAAAAACAGGCCAAAACACATCAATATACCAGAACCAGTGCAAACGCCAATCAAAAACAGGCCAAAACACGTCAGTGTATCAGAATCAGTGCAAACGCCAATCAAAAACAGGCCAAAACACGTCAGTGTATCAGAACCAGTGCAAACGCCAATCAAAAACACGTCAATATACCAGAACCAGTGCAAACGCCAGTCAAAAACAGGCCAAAACACGTCAGTGTACCAGAACCAGTGCAAACGCCAGTCAAAAACAGGCCAAAACACGTCAGTGTACCATAACCAGTGCAAACGCCAGTCAAAAACAGGCCAAAACACGTCAATATACCAGAACCAGTGCAAACGCCAGTCAAAAACAGGCCAAAACACGTCAATATACCATAACCAGTGCAAACGCCAGTCAAAAACAGGCCAAAACACGTCAGTGTACCATAACCAGTGCAAACGCCAGTCAAAAACAGGCCAAAACACGTCAATATACCATAACCAGTGCAAACGCCAGTCAAAAACAGGCCAAAACACGTCAATATACCAGAACCAGTGCAAACGCCAGTCAAAAACAGGCCAAAACACGTCAATGTACCATAACCAGTGCAAACGCCAGTCAAAAACAGGCCAAAACACGTCAATATACCATAACCAGTGCAAACGCCAGTCAAAAACAGGCCAAAACACGTCAATATACCATAACCAGTGCAAACGCCAGTCAAAAACAGGCCAAAACACGTCAATATACCATAACCAGTGCAAACGCCAGTCAAAAACAGGCCAAAACACGTCAATATACCATAACCAGTGCAAACGCCAGTCAAAAACAGGCCAAAACACGTCAATATACCAGAACCAGTGCAAACGCCAGTCAAAAACAGGCCAAAACACGTCAGTGTACCATAACCAGTGCAAACGCCAGTCAAAAACAGGCCAAAACACGTCAATATACCATAACCAGTGCAAACGCCAGTCAAAAACAGGCCAAAACACGTCAGTTTACCAGAACCAGTGCAAACGCCAGTCAAAAACAGGCCAAAACACGTCAGTTTACCAGAACCAGTGCAAACGCCAGTCAAAAACAGGCCAAAACACGTCAGTTTACCAGAACCAGTGCAAACGCCAGTCAAAAACAGGCCAAAACACGTCAGTTTACCAGAACCAGTGCAAACGCCAGTCAAAAACAGGCCAAAACACGTCAATATACCATAACCAGTGCAAACGCCAGTCAAAAACAGGCCAAAACACGTCAATATACCATAACCAGTGCAAACGCCAGTCAAAAACAGGCCAAAACACGTCAGTGTACCATAACCAGTGCAAACGCCAGTCAAAAACAGGCCAAAACACGTCAATATACCAGAACCAGTGCAAACGCCAGTCAAAAACAGGCCAAAACACGTCAGTTTACCAGAACCAGTGCAAACGCCAGTCAAAAACAGGCCAAAACACGTCAATATACCATAACCAGTGCAAACGCCAGTCAAAAACAGGCCAAAACACGTCAATATACCAGAACCAGTGCAAACGCCAGTCAAAAACAGGCCAAAACACGTCAGTGTACCATAACCAGTGCAAACGCCAGTCAAAAACAGGCCAAAACACGTCAATATACCATAACCAGTGCAAACGCCAGTCAAAAACAGGCCAAAACACGTCAGTTTACCAGAACCAGTGCAAACGCCAGTCAAAAACAGGCCAAAACACGTCAATATACCATAACCAGTGCAAACGCCAGTCAAAAACAGGCCAAAACACGTCAATATACCATAACCAGTGCAAACGCCAGTCAAAAACAGGCCAAAACACGTCAGTTTACCATAACCAGTGCAAACGCCAGTCAAAAACAGGCCAAAACACGTCAATATACCATAACCAGTGCAAACGCCAGTCAAAAACAGGCCAAAACACGTCAATATACCATAACCAGTGCAAACGCCAGTCAAAAACAGGCCAAAACACGTCAATATACCATAACCAGTGCAAACGCCAGTCAAAAACAGGCCAAAACACGTCAATATACCATAACCAGTGCAAACGCCAGTCAAAAACAGGCCAAAACACGTCAGTTTACCAGAACCAGTGCAAACGCCAGTCAAAAACAGGCCAAAACACGTCAATATACCATAACCAGTGCAAACGCCAGTCAAAAACAGGCCAAAACACGTCAATATACCATAACCAGTGCAAACGCCAGTCAAAAACAGGCCAAAACACGTCAGTGTACCATAACCAGTGCAAACGCCAGTCAAAAACAGGCCAAAACACGTCAATATACCATAACCAGTGCAAACGCCAGTCAAAAACAGGCCAAAACACGTCAATATACCATAACCAGTGCAAACGCCAGTCAAAAACAGGCCAAAACACGTCAGTTTACCAGAACCAGTGCAAACGCCAGTCAAAAACAGGCCAAAACACGTCAATATACCATAACCAGTGCAAACGCCAGTCAAAAACAGGCCAAAACACGTCAATATACCATAACCAGTGCAAACGCCAGTCAAAAACAGGCCAAAACACGTCAGTTTACCAGAACCAGTGCAAACGCCAGTCAAAAACAGGCCAAAACACGTCAATATACCATAACCAGTGCAAACGCCAGTCAAAAACAGGCCAAAACACGTCAATATACCATAACCAGTGCAAACGCCAGTCAAAAACAGGCCAAAACACGTCAATATACCATAACCAGTGCAAACGCCAGTCAAAAACAGGCCAAAACACGTCAGTGTACCATAACCAGTGCAAACGCCAGTCAAAAACAGGCCAAAACACGTCAGTGTATCTTTAAACTGCAAGCGTTTACAACAAGTATCCTAACCCCACAGTAAAAACCGCAAACTTGGCAACCCTGGATGAAGTGCAGATTTAAAGGGCCAGTTCACCTGAAAATGATCATTCTGTCGTCATGTCGCTCCAGACCTGTAAGATGTTCCTTCATGTGAGAAAAGCTAACGAGGATATTTTTAATGAAATCTGAGAAATCACTCAGAACATTCATAAAGAGATGCTAAAATAAATCCATATGAATGAGACTTGGATCAAGAGTTATTTTACCATCTCTTTATGAATGTTTGTGTGAACAAAGTTTTGGGTGAACAGACTTTAGATGGAGGGACAGAAATCTCTCAGATTTCATTAAAACATCTTCATGCGTGTTCTAAAGATGAGGGAGAGTTCGGAACGACATGAGCGCGAGTAAATGATGAGAGAGTTTTTATTTTTGGGTGAACTGTCCCTTTAAGGCCAAACACTACAGGCAAAATATTGTATTTTCATGCACTGCTCAATTTCAAGACTTTTTGGCTATTTGGCTTTTCATAACGTGTTTTCTGTTTCAGATTAGTGGGAAAAAAATGCACTTTAAAGTGTTTATTTTATTGCACTTTATCTATTTGCGTCTGTCAGTTTCAATCTCAACGCAGTCAGAAATCTCTTTACACACACCGAACTTTACAGGTTTATTCATATCTATATTCTGAAGGTGTTCAGATATAATTCACCTGATTTCTGTTGACACTATGTAAGAGCAAAAATGCAGTGATAAAAAGATAAATCAATAATCCCGTCTGTGAATTATGAATCTGGTTTTATCCAATGATTTCTGCTCTGGAAATGTATGCAAATGAGTGCTTTTTTAATTAGATAATGCCTCATTTGCATATTTAAACATTTCAGAAAACTTGCCATACAATTTTTTATTTGCAATTCTTAATATAATCAATCATCTGAGCGCGTATGATGATATATACGAGTTATATTATTGTCTTGAGCTGAACACGGCCGTGTTTCTCCTGACAGATGAGATGCATGTTAATACTGGTGTAAAACCTGCAGAACGGCACAAATACACACACATATAGTTCTCTATACTCTTCCCGGGTTCACCTCATAATACTCGCTTGCCTACATCCCATAATTAAGCACCTTGAATGGTAATAGTTGAATTATGTATGACTCTTCTGTCTCCTGCACCTCGACTCACTTTATTTACTCGTTCTGTAGGGTTTTAGTCTGAGATGTTATTCATGAACTGGAATCAGCGCTTACACTCGCACCATTTACTCCTCTGATCCGCAATATTAGAAAAAACTATTTGAATGAAGATATAGAAGTACACAAACAACAGTGATTGTGCACAAAAAAAGAAAAATACAGTAAATGTCTGATTCCCTCTTCAGTGCTTGAACTATATAGACACACACTCACAGTTTACACGGTTTCATCTCGGAAATAAGGTTATTTTCACTTTTTTAATACAATTTTGTACTAAATTCTGTAAAGGGTCTGTAGGACTGAGAAACCCTTGTTATAAACTTAAGCCTCAGTCGACAGGTTTTCAGAGACCCGGGCAGTCGAGGACGTTTCTTGGTTTCCTTACGAGATGTTCACGATGGAAGCTCGTGTCCGCCACAGAATTAAACATTTTAAAAGAGAATTGCGACTTTATTTCTCAGAATTGCGAGTTATAAAGTCAGAATTGCGATATAAAAACATGCAATTCTGAGAAAAAAAGAATTGTGAGATAAAAAAGTCACTATTACCTGTTTTATTTTTGTATTCTGTGGCGGAAACGAGCTAGTTCACACATTGGCAATAAAGAAAGATGAATACATGAACAGTTTAACTCACACACAGCCCCTTTAACTTCTGCCAGTCCTGTTAATAATGAGTCATTAATAATAGTAATAATGAGTCATTTACATGCAGTTGCCGAACACTTTAATGGAGCTGTTCTGAACAGAGACATTATTAAACCTGCACTTTTGTGTATCCGACCTTTACTCTGCAACTCTGCAAGAAAACTGTGACGTTTCATTTGATTAATTTAATTTCTGAAATTATTATTTTTGGTCCCGCTTTGCTTATCATGTGTGACATGAAAGTATGGATATATATCCTTTATAGTGGAGTAATTATTTAACTGAGGTGTGTGTTGATAAAGGGATGCTCGTTAACGATCAGCTGAACGATAAATCAGTGTTTTATTATAGATGTGTTATTGCAGATTGAGGAGCTCCTGCTGCACTTATGCATGATTTACTCTTACTTCTTTTTTTTGCCCTTTTCTGGAAATGCTTCTGATCTTGTTCAGTGTACAGTGCTACAGTCATATTTTGTATTTCAAATGATTTTTTTTTTTTTCCTGAGTTAAAAAAAAATTGTGAAAAATGTCCTGCCCTGGAATAATAAAATAGTTTGTCCCATTATCAGTGTGAGTGATTGCCTCTAAATATTAAATATGATGACACTCCAAAATATTCAGATATTTGTGATGTACAATGGAAGATTCACATACTGAAGATTAAAATGAAACACGCTTTTAAGGCTCCAATCATTAATATCTGAGAGATATATATACACACACAGCACACACACACACAAACGTTTGGAAACATTTCTGTTTTTAATGTCTCTTCTTCTCACCTCATTTATTTGATCAAAAATACAGGAAGAAAATAGAAATTTGTTACAAAAGTTTTCTTTTTCAAATAAATGCTGTTCTTTTTTATTCATCAATGAATCCTGAAAAAGTATCACGGTTTCCACATAAATATGAACTGTTTTCAACACTGATAATAATCATAAATGTTTCTTGATCATCATATTAGAGTGATTTCTGAAGGATCATGTGACACTGAAGACTGGAGTAATGATGCTGAACATTCAGCTTTGATCACAGGAATAAATTACACTTTACTGTATATTCACATAGAAAACAGATGATTTACACTGGAATAATATTTCACTGTTTTTACTGTATCTTTGATCAAATAAATACAGCTTTGGTGAGCAGAAGAGACTTTCAAAAACATTAAAAAGTCATATGTGTAGTAGAATATATTTTCTACAATAATACGCGAGTTTCTTTACAAAGCTACTCTGTTTATTTCCTTTTTTATTTTAATAAACCTGAAATATAATGACGTTGTTTAAATGAATTTATTATCTGATGGTGACGAGGAAGTGAACGCCGTTCACTGATTGGTCGCCGGCGCATTGACTCCGCCCAACACGGAAGTAGCGTCCGTGTAGGTGACGTCGAGTGTTGTTGTCCATGATGGCGTCTTCCACAGAACAGAGTCTCCTAGAACTCACTGATAAAGAAACCCGAGAGAAGCTCTCACACTGGGACCGTCGCGCTGATCCAATGGCGCCGTTAACGGACAAACAGACCGACTCGGTTCTGGAGATCCGCGCAGCCGCAGAAGAGACGCTTCTTCCCGCTGAGGTGTCTGCTAACATCACACACACAACATTCACATTTATACACACACACTTCTGCTCTGTACGTGCAGGTGTAGCCTGTCTGCTAACATCACACACACAACATTCTCTTTTATACACACACACACACACACACACACACACACACACACACACACACACACACACACACTCTGTAGTGCACTAGGATCAGCTCGAGCCCGGGTTAGACAGGGTTAGTGTGTGGAAGCTTGCCACGTATAACATCATTCAGTATGCAAATGAGTCTGTTTAGCTAAACAAGACTTGCATTTAACTTTGATAACTATTGAAATTGTTTAGGTTTAGTTTAAGCAAGGGTTCACAAACCAGCAGAACCCCCATGACCTAAATAAGGGGTTTTAAACTGGGGGAAGGTTTAGTGAAAAACAGGGTAAAAGTGTAAAAAATAATTACTAAAGTAAACTAAATAAACAAACAAATTAGATTAAAATAATAAATGGATAATTAAACAAGTATCTAACAATACAGTACTAGATTGTGTAGGGGAAAAAAATAATGGAAAGAACTAAATATTTCCCAAATAATATTTTACACATATTTATAATGTACATTTTTCACTCGTTGTACATAAATATATAGCTTCCTTTTTGTATTTTAGGGTTGCACTAGTATGATTATATATCTGTCGCATCTAAAAAAAAACATTCCAATTAATAATGAGATATTAAGTCATTTTAACCTTTAAAAATATAATGATTTTTACAATGTTTTCTTTTTTGAAGTATGCTATTATAATGAACCTTTGAATTAAACTTTTTTTTGTCAAATGTTTAGTTTGTAAACTATTTGTTCTTGTGCATCTTTCTTTAAAAATATATTGCAACAAATGTTCCTTCGTCTTAATAAATAGTTATTTATTTCAAGTCCACTTTAGACACTCTACTAACTATAAGTAAATTGTCTACTAACTCTCACTGGAGCATTAGTTACTGTGAGGTGCGGTTAGCAGGACATGTGGAAGATCTGTGGGAGAATCAAAATAAAGTGTTATCAGATATTAAGCAGTCAGTACTGATACTCTCATGACTGTAATAATGCAGCAAAGTTTGTTTCCAGAAGCAAAGCATCACAGTTCAGCTTAAGTTCAGTGATGGCTCATTTTTGTTGTAAAAAAGTTACTAATTTGAGTTAATTTATATTTATATATATATATATCGCCGCTCTGGAGAAAACCGTGATGTCCTCGTCCAGCTCAGTTCAGTTCTCATATAATGGAGTCAGTGCAGGAGGTCAATAATAGTGTTGAATATGACATTAAATGTTTAATATTTTGTGAATGTTCCCTCAGCTGCCGATCGAGGACATCTGCGGCCTGACGTCTCGCTCTCTGCGCTCGTGCTTCTCAGCCACTCTCCCCGAGTCCACCGAAGAAGCTCTTCTGCAGGGCTTCCAGATGCTGGAGCTGGAGAACCACACCATCCAGACGGCTCAGCAGGTGCTGACACACACACACACACCACTGACACACACACACTGACACACACACACACACCTCTGACACACACACACTGACACACACACACACACACCTCTGACACACACACACTGACACACACACACACACCTCTGACACACACACACTGACACACACACACACACCACTGACACACACACACTGACACACACACACACACCACTGACACACACACACACACTGACACACACACACACACACATACACACACACACACACACACACA